>OY720450.1:64251344-64851344 GCA_963082715.1 Harpalus rubripes
ATTTTTAGCAAGAAACCTATACCTCCCTTACCGAGAGTAGCAGGAGGTAAAAAAAACAACTACGCAGTACAATGACCCATGTTCTAATTTGTACCAATGGTGGAGGATCTTATGAAATTCAGAGCACATAGTTACTCAGATCAGTTAATGTGCAAAACAAATGGAAAACACCAGTTTACATTATATAAAAGGAATCAGAGGAAAGTAATGTGCTGGCCACATCAGATATTTGAATGTGAACAAGCTAGTGGATGTAAAAAGTGCATGTAATCAGATTTCATTTGTTTTATTTTATTTCTGGCATAATGGTATTATCACAGTCGTCATGCAATGCAAATGCAAGACTTAGCGAACTGATAATGCCATTAAAATAGCTGTAGCTGTACAATACGTGCATACGAGCTGAATACTATGCACGAGCTCAAATATTACTTATTCAATTTTCATGCTTGTTGTTAGTAATTTGTACCTAGTTTCATAGTTGTATGGAAGCATCAAATGGCGATAGTAATATGCTGAATATAGATGCGTTCGAGGAGCAAAATTGTGGTCGCACATGTAGGTGTTTCATGCAGTTTAGGTTTGATAATAGATCAGGTGTTTCTGAAGCCTTCATAAATAAAGTAGATATACACGATGATATTAACTGGACTTTTATTGGTTAAAACACAAGCCTAGTTCAAAATAGCGAAAAATTTGTCTCCTAACAGTTGTCAATTAAAATATGTGGTGATAACTTATAATTACGAGTAACTATATGTTGTTCCTTGTTCCATTTAAGCCATTCAGTATTGCAGAGAATAGGGAATAGTTTGGACCTCTCTCATTGGCTGAAATAGGAGACAAGAGACAAGTTTACCCGATGTAATTTCAGGTACTTAAAATTGGCGCTGTTGTGAGCGCCATCTGCTGGTTGGCTTAAATGTAACAGAGTTTCTAATTTTCAATTTGTAATTGTAATATTAAAGTGGTCTACATTTTAAGAATCATTTTTTTTTAAATATGAACTGTATTTGGTTTCACGAATGTAAATTTATTATTTAATACTTTGGATTCTAATTTTTTCTTGCCGGGGCCCCCATTTTTTGACAGTTTCGTAAACGAATCGCACTTGTGATTTACGTTTTCCAAAAAGCATTGGCCCAGGCACCGGACAGATAAATGAATGTGCCAAAACACTATCATAGTCTCAGGAAGCAAACTGTAGTGGCGCGACAGGGCTTAAATTTTAAGAAAATGGATTAAGTCACCTTTGAGTTCAAAACATTTTGCAATATTTTGTATTGTAAAGTCACATGTCATTCCAAGTGTAGCGTGATCTGTGTTGTAAAGTCACTTAAGTAATCACATATGTCATCGAACGTACGCTTTAAAATCTTTAATTATTTGATAATACAATTTGTAACAGTATATGGTTTTAGTTATAGTGCCAGTAGTGATTTATTTCGTGATTTCTCCAGTTTTAAAGTGGATTAACCGTGTTTATTTTTTTGTCGTAATATCGAATTGAAATTCAATAAGCTGATGAACATTCGTTGCACTGTTTGATATAAAGTGCATTGCAAAGAAGCAGTAGACGTTTACTTTTATATTTAATGATGAAGTATTCTACCATTTCCAATACCATTTTATTTTACATATAAACAATTATTAAAATAGAAGGGTATGTCTGTATGACAAGTAATTTCAAATTTATTTAGAAGTCAATTTATAGTTGTTTTGTGATTATTTAAAATATATGTATGTACCTATATTCAATAATCTTATGTCTTATTTTAAAAATTGAAAATTACAGTTTATCTATACATGACATGTCTTCTATGTCACAACTACCAAGCCGGCCAAGCCATCACAGTGTGCATTAGTTCATGGAAGTAATCTGTAGATGTCACTATTCCGTATTTCGTAAAATACATTGACTGTCCTATTTGTAGTTGAGGTGATGAAATGTTGTACAATTTCCAATACCCTTTTATTTTACATATAAACAATTATTAAAATAGAAGTGTATGTCTGTATGACAAGTAATTTCAAATTTATTTAGAATTTAATTTATAGTTATTGTTTTGTGATTATTTAAAATATATGTAAGTACCTATATTCAATATTCTTATTATGTCTTATTTTAAAAATTACAATTTATCTATACATGACATGTCTCCTATGTCACAAACTATACCAAGCCGGCCAGGCCATCACAGATTGCATTAGTTCATGGAAGCATTCTGTAGATGTCACTATTCCGTATTTTGAAAAATACATTGACTGTCCTATTTGTAGTTGAGGTGATCCGTGGCATTGGCCTCCTTTCCTGCTGTAACCAGGCAATATTATTATAATAACAAAGAAATCTCACAGTTGTATAAAATATTTATCTTTAATTTAGATATCTAATACGCAATATTTAATTTGCTGTTATTTATTGAAGCACCCTTGTTGTTTTAACGAACCTCGTGAAAACGGTTTGCATCGTGTATTTCACAATATATTATAGAACAATGTCTTGTATAATGTAAAACAGACTTAAGGATACAGAGAGTAATATAGTGTCACATAAACAAACCAGGGCCATTTGTTCAAATATAAAATATAGAACATTTATTCACCAGGGTGTGTCCGGAGTAGTATTTCTCCGTGAGAAAGATAACTGCAACTTTAAAACACTGCACATCACAAACAGAATCGTAACTCTTCTCAAATTCCGCCTGCAAAAACAACCATTAAGTGCGATTCTCTTTCAATTTTTGCAACTATTAGGAAAGTTATTCTGACATATATAACTCCTTCATAAAAGAATTCTCGACTAGATTAATTTTTTATGTCCAGGGAATATTAAAGACGTAGATTAAGTTTCTTTGAAATGTAGAAAAGTGTTCATGAAACACATTTAAATTTACGACTGGAATAGAAATGCTGTATTATTTTTAATTTGCATTCTGCTAGGAACTTCACAGGAATTAATTTGAGCTATAAATTTTATCTTCCAATACACATAGTTCTTACGCTAATATTATTTCTTTCCCAAGAACTCTATTAAGGCAAGAATTAATATTTTCAGAATTTATTGTTTTACTTTTTAGTAAAAGGTTCTTTGACGTTAGCTCTAATGTTATACGAAAGGACCAGTGGCGGTTCATCTATTAGGTAATTTGGACAATGACCTCCCAAATTTTTCAAAACAAAAGAAAGCGAAAGAATAAAACTAATAAAATATTTTGACGTTGTGTTATATGCAGCATAGGTACTAGGTGTCTTGGGCCAACCGACACGTGGAGGATTATCATGGAAAATCAATTAATTGTGAATAGTATCTCCCCAGTGCAAGATATTAAATTGAAATTTTGTATACTTATCCGGGGATACTAATTCTATGGATTATATCTTAAATTAGTCAATTTACATGTGTAATACTAAAAGAAATTAAGAAAAATTACCGAATTCCCCGAATTGTTGTTCATATCCCAGAAAAAATAGTTCCTAAGCAGTGGTTCAAATAGCATAATGGTAGCGTGTGCGCTTGGTAATAAACAAAATTCGTAGAGTTAGGTTCGAAACCAGTTGAGAGCAAATATATTTTTTTAATTGTTACTTTTCAAAATAATTTTTATCATTAATATGTATTTAATCTTTTATTCATATGTAATACATTATTTCAATCATAAATTATATTTTGTAAAATCTGAATCACACTGATTACAATAAATATTTTTGGATTTGTTTAAATGGATCAATTAAATGGCGTGCAAGATCTCCTGCCCTTTGGATTTTTTTCTTTGGGGTCATTTAAAATCAAAAAATTACGGCCATTATGAATTGACCACTTTAGAGGATCTTAAAACGGCAATGCGAAATGATTGCAGCCTTATTTCAAATCGACAGCTGAGCAAAGTGAGACAACACTGTTATCATATCATCGTCTCGGATTTTGCTTAGGACAAAATGGTGGTCATTTCGAATATTTGTTCCAATTTTTTAATTTTGCTTTTGTATTTAGTGCGATTTATATTTTATAAAATAAATAAGTTGTGTTGCGTATAACGTATCCTTTTTATTAAATATTAATGAAAGCTTAAAAACATTTTAATAAGAAAAATTATTTTGAAAAGTAAAAATTTAAAAATAAGATTTGCTGTCGGCTGGTTTTGAACCCGTCTCTCCGAATTTTGTTTACTACCTAGCGCACTCGCTACCACCATACTATCAGAACCGTTGCTTGCAAACAATTTTTTTTTGGATATGAATAACAATCCTGGGAATTCTACAAATTTTCTTATTTTTTTCTAATATTACACATATAAATTGACTGAGTTGAAATGTATTTCATATAATTAGTATTCCCGGATAAGCATACAAAATTTCAACGTAATATCTTGCACTGGGGAGATACTATTCACAATTAACTGATTTTCCCTGTTAATCCCCTATATGTTGGTTAGCCTAAGACACCCGGTATACAGGCCCATGTGTCAGACAGAGACAAACGAATTGTAACTTTATTTACGTTAGACGAAGACAACCACCACCCTACTCGCTTACACACGGTCAATGACTAAGGCATTAGTATGGTAACGGATAGTGACACTGTAAGTTAGATTATGTATTTTATCCTGGCGGTTCAATAAGTTAAAACACTAAAAAGCAATAATGCAATAAATTATGTATTTTGGCTATAAAGACAGTAATCGTCAAAAGCCAGATCTGAAAATAAAATAGACATTTATTAAAAATATCTCAAATTTCGTTGATCTGGTGGAAAATAATTTTGCAGAGCCTAAGGATAGAAGAATAAACTTAACATGTAAAACCATTTAAATAAATTTTTTATATTAATAAACTTATATTACCAATTACATTGTTCTAAATCAAGAAGAATTGTACAAATAAATATTTTGCTAAATACATATTATAAATATTTACCAAATTTGATCAATCAAAACTTCAACCATGAACCACCACTGCAAAGGACGGATCTAGATCAGGGATGGCGAACCTTTACGTATCAACGTGCCACTTTTCTAAAGAAATGTTTAATGAGGTCATAGACGTGCCATCAAATAATTTTGACTTTGTGATTATTGGGAAAATACAAGGGAAAATAATAATAATAAATACTATCAACTCAAAACTCTTTATTTACTACAAAAAATAGCAACATTTTGCAATGTTTCAATTATACGTGTAATTTAAATTAAAGTAAAATTAGTGTGACTTCTGTTGTTGCAGATTCGATGACAAATAACATACGTTAGGGTTGTAAGATGTTACTTTTAGCAGAATGCATGCTGAACTGGAGTCATCTGTCAAATGGTTTCTAACCGAGTCTTTAATGTTATTCATCTCTGAAAATAATGACTCGCAGGCATAGGTTAATGAAAATATTGTTAAAATAGTATGAGCCAGGTTCTTCAAACAATTAAATGTGTCTGGTAACGCATTCCATGTTTCCAAAATTTTGTTATCATTTTCACTTATATTACTTGTCAATCTTTCTGTTTCAATTAATTCTAACTCTTTCCTTGTTTCAATAAATTTTTGAATCCATATTGAACTAGACTGGAAATCAATCAGCTGTATTTCAACTTCTTCATTTTCCAACCAATCGAATTAGGACAAATTCAGTTTATCAAATGACCCTCGCATCGCACCCGAACATTCCGTAGCGTAGGGATCACTCGCGTTCGCTCGTCATATAATACGTACTTCACACTTTTTTTCGTAGTGTATCATAATGAATGTTGTGATCAGTGACGTGCCCAAAATATTGTGACGCGTGCCATTAATGGCACGCGTGCCATTGGTTCGCCATCCCTGATCTAGATATTTTGTTTTAAGAATAATACAGTTAGAATTCAACTAAACGTTGTGTCACTGGAAATATTTTTCTTTTTCTCATTTATGTCAAAATCTTACTTCTGTATGTTAACAAACGTGTTACAAAGCGTGTATATTTTTACAATGAAAGCAGATATCTTGAATAACATACATATAGAAGATGAATTGAGTAATACGAGTATAATGAAAAATTACCCAGTTTTATGGGATATTAAAGAATCTTGGTTACTTTATTCCAGCTACTAAAGACAGGGGGGGCTAAACCACACGGGTCAGTTTTTAATAAAAACCGACACAAACAGGCACCCAGATAAGTTCAAGTGGCAGCAGAGATCACTATAAGCTACTCTGCATGTAACGAGGTTACCAACAGAGGGCACTAAAAATATCTCTGTAAAAAAGCACCTCAAAACAAATAAATACATTATTGTTATTATTATTATTAATAATATTATTATTGTTATTATTATTGTTATTATTATTATTATTAATTTGAATTTCCGATTCCAACTTTGCAAGTCCAAACTTTTCAATTCCAATTTGAGGTAACGCATGCGCAAAGTCTTGCTGAACGTCAATTAATGTCGAGGTCAGCTGTCAATAGGTTTGTTCGCGGTAACGATCCCGGACTAGTTTGAGCATCACCTGGACTGGTCTGATTAGTAGGTGACCAACAATGACCAATCATGTGTCAGTCGGAGTTGTACCGCGAACAACTAAAATGAAACTGCGCATGCGTATGATGCTCAAACTAGTCCGGGATCACTACTGCGAGCAAACCTATTATTGTCTTGAGGGTTATTGTGAAACTTTAGAAATAAATCGCTAAAAAGCTCTTCAGCTTCAGTTATCTTTTGTCAAAACTCTCGATACCTATAAACAAATGTGTGCAGAAATGTGGACAAGAAGCACAATATATGCACGCGAAATTTGATAATTTGCACATGAGTGAAATTGAAATTAGATGCTTTTGTAAATGCGTCAAATTCAAAGCAAAAATTAGGAAAGTAGAAATTAAAATTGGAAATGAAATTATTTGGTTCTGAACGCAGCTTTAGTTTGAAAACCCAACATTTTGTCATAGTTGAGCGTAGAGCTATGAAAGAGCTTTACAGGAAAATATATAATCGAAGAGGATAAAGGATATCTAAATGTGGTTGAAAATAAGGCATTTATGTAGGTTTTGCAAACATTCCATACAAAATGAGGGAAATTACTAACAATTTTGACCATGACGCGACAAAATGACCACAAATGGGTATAAAATAGTTGTGCAGAAAGTTTGTCTCGTACATGTCCGGTACATATATTTCAATTTATCGAGTATGTTTTAGGTTAAATTTAGTTAACTGTAGTTTGCCTAATCATATAAGTTGGCTAACAAAACAAAATAATCCAGTTGATCTCGAATAACAATTAACTTTTTGGTCACGTAGCAGAATAACCAAAAACGTGGAGTCTAAAACTAAACAAATTAAACTTCAAACATGAAGTCGGCCGCTACAAAACAGCAAACTACATAACCGGCATTTCAATACCGCACTGCACATGAAATAAGTTTTTACATTCTGCTAAATGATACAGTATTTAGCAGCATATTTCATACCATTATCTAAATGTGAAGCAGAGGGAACTGTGGCGCCGTCTGGTCGGCAGCCAGAGAACCACGACCACGACGGAGATTTAATGAACAAAACCATCTCAACGCTAGACGTAAAAACTACAATTATATCGCGAAATCTAACCTGATTAATGTTTGCCCTGACGCAGCTCAACATGGATAAAAACCGATTAATTGCAAAATTCATTTTGTTGGCGTGAGTTATCGGCCGCTTTATTCTACTAATGATACCCTTTTAATTCTATACTATCGGGAAAATTGTTACGTAAATATGTGACCAAGTTTCATTGTCGATTACGCTGATTTATTGAGCCCGAAAATATGGTTTATTATAACATATCGCAAAATTTTAGCAATAGATATTTTTATTGGAAAAAGTTGGTATAATCATTAATTATATAAATAATATGTATAGATTAGCAATCTTGTGAGCACTTGTTTAGCACTATTTATCCACTGCTATCATCTTAGGCGACGCCTAAAGAATAATATAAAGGATGATTCAATTTCCGCTTCTATATGACAATATTAAAAAAAAACTTTATTTAGTATTTTACTACAATTACGTATGTAAGATAATATCGTATAAATTTCGTCGCGGCTTCTCTGACGTAATCCGATAATCAAAATTGTCAATCGTGGCGCAATACAGACTCTATGTCTGTTCCACACTAAACCGTCACTTTTCTAGAATGTATTTGCTTCTAGTAAAGGTGCATTCACAAATGAAAATTAGGTTTATGGTTTTTGTTTAGGTTTAAGTAAGTTATTCATAAATGTAAGTTTAAATTACCTGAAAATTAGTTTTGATATATACACACATCTATGTAAAGGCTTCAAAAACAAGATTAAAATATTGGTAGAGCACTACTCAACAAGACACTTGTGCGCCGTGAAACTGTCATTCGCTTGGCATTGTTGGTTATATTTCAGCAATTAAGTTATGACAGTCTCCATGTTCTTCTCGCATTTGTTTAAAAAACCGAATCCACCAAGTGGATACTAAATAAAAATGTGTGTATATATCTCTATCATTTCAGACTCGTTCTCATTGGTGAAGTTTGTGACGTCAAACTAAATCATAAACCTAAAGTTTGGACCTTGCAATGTTTAGCTTTATGATTTGGATTTAGAGACCTTAAATTCTGAAGTGTGAATGGAGTCATTACATAATATGCGGCCAAAGTCTTTAAATCTAAAGTATAAACCATAAATCTAAACCTAAATTTCATTTGTGAATGCACCTAAAACTCTCTTAAATTTTTCCATCCCAAACAAGACAATTTTGCTTGATTACGATTACACAGAAATGAAAATGCGAATCGTCACAAAATTTAAAATAATCAATTTCGTGTTAACGACAAACGAAGCGGTTGATGGTTTCTAACTACTAACTACTGACCCATAGAATTTCTTGAACAAATTTCTCGGAGAGCACTTTTTTCTTCCATTTTCATAATTACGAGTAACCTGTGTTAATTTTAACGAGTTTTTTCTTTGTGAATTGCTCTATAATTAGTTTTTTTACGTAATTTTAGTACTTTCAAGCTGCGGTCAGAACCAAATAATTTCAAATTCCAATTTGAATATCTACTTTGTAATTTTTCCTTTGACTTTGACACATTCACAATAGCATGTAATTTCAATTTGACGCATGCATAAACTATCAGATTCCGCGAGCATATATCGTGCTTCTTGTCCACATTTCTGTACACATTTGTTTACTTCGACACTTTTGAACGAAGATAACTGAAGCTGAAGAGCTTTCTTGCGATTCATTTCTAAAGTGTCTCAATAACCTCCAGGACCAAGACAACAACAAAATAATGACAGCTGAGCTTGAGAATTGACGTCCAGCAACACTATGCGCATGTGTTACCTCAAATTGTAATTGAAAAGTTTGGACCTTACAAGGTTGGAATAGGGGATTCCACAATTTTTTTATATAATTTCATCAGAAAGTATAAGTAAAATTAAGACTATTGGTGAAAATGCGGTGAAAAAATTCCTAATAATAAGCGAGTTATGGTCCCCCGAAATTTGAAAATATAGATGTGACGTCACGAATATAAGATTTTATATAAAACTGTTTTCTTCATGGATCTAAAACGTTCTAGAAATGTATGCTATTTTTAAATTATATTTATAAAAAACAAATTAATATTGTAACACTATACAAGTCTACATGCTTTAGAATTACAAGTGTATCAAAATTATTAAGTTTAATGCAAGAAATTTATATTCAAATAAAAACTGTTTGATAATTGCAGTACTGGACTGGTAGCCACATGTCCGCTATTTGAATTTGTCTCCTTCCACTGGTAGTAGACTCCACCCCTAACTCGGTATTCGTTATATATTTATAGGTGGTCTTTGAGTCGCCAATCAAAATAATATGTATGAATTTCATATGTGTGACGAGCTGCTAAAACAAAACCCCCTGATTTCCGAAGTATTTCAATTATATCATTTTATTTCTTTATTAATATTCATTATTAAGCATCTACTTTCACTATTTTTTACTAATTTCTGTTAATTCGATTGAGCTGTAATCCCTATTGGAAATTGAATTTGGAAAGTATATTCAGGCACATGTGCCAAGTTTTGACGCAAAGTAGATATTCAAATTGAAAATTGAAATTACATGGTTGTGAACGCCGCTTAACACTATCTAATATCGTAACGTTTGAAAAATATTCGTTGCTAACATATGGAAATTAATCTTGAATTTATTAAAAGTTTTAATTATTAAGTTATCAATACATTATAAATGTGCAGTAGGTAATTCGTAATTCAGAGAATTACGATACAGTTTCTATTAAATGTAAAGAAATTTTGATATTTGAAAGGTTGCGTTTAGTGATTCGGTCGAGAAGAGACAAGACAAGAAATTCATTTTCTCGTCCCGTCTCATCTCAAATTCATAAAAATGTCTCGCCTCGAAATTTTTCTCGTCTCGTTTAATAAAGTCTTGTTAATTAATATAGGATATATAACATTAATATCAAAAAACACCGATTTTAGCGCGCTTTAAGAAATGCTTAATATTTTTTTACGGTGCACAAAGCGTTCACGCAAAAAAAATATTAAAATTAAACAATTCAATTAGTTAGAAACTGCAATCTGCATCAACATATTAAATTTCAATCCTTAATTATTAATAGAAGCTGATATCTAATACTTTCCGTTTTTTTATATAAACAAAATATAAATACTCCTATTTACCATAATTATGTAGAAATGTGTAGTCCATAAAGGAAAGTTTGTGTCATAAATTTTGAATTTTTTTAAACAAGTTATTGGTTCAAACCCGTCTTATTAATTATTTTTCCGATAATAGATTAGCGTAATATGTCTATTTTTTTTAATATTACGTCTTCAGTTGTATACTATTTTAAATTTTAAATTAACAATCTTTGAAGCTTGTAAATATTAAGATATCAACCATGAAATATACAAAGATAAATTAGAGACAGATATCCCTGAAAATAATTTCACATGTTTGCAAATATAATTACTACGTTTATTTCGACGCTTGAAGCCGCTTGAATTTAGTAAATCCCGTCTCAATCTTCGAAATAAACGATCGAAATTAATATTTCAAGCCGCTTGAAAATGTCAAGTCAAGCCTATAAAATAACAGGCTTGGACTTATGAAGCGGCTTGACTTCTGTCGAAATAAACAGTGAAGATTCAAATAATGTAATTACGTATGCGCACATCCGCAATATGTTGCAGTATTACTAAATTCATAGCATTTGGTTGTTTGCATTTTACCTCATTTTTTAAAAGTCGCGACCTAAACCAGTAAAATTGCCCAAAAATTAAATATTTTGGAGTGATGAAGTAACAAATATTTTTTTATTATTTTTGAAAGAAAAGGCAAATAACAACAAGATAATTTTTAGATTTTCAGGTTACATATCCAGCATGAAATTAGTTCATATACCTCTCCCTGTCTGTCTACATAATCTAGTATTTAATCTTTTTTTAGTCGACATGAATTTAAAGAAGATTGAAAATAACTCAATCCTATTTTCAATTCGCTGTAATAAACCTATATGATATTTCAAGTCATAACATATTTGAAGCCGCTTGAATTGTCGAGATAAACGTAGTCAATGATAAAAATAACAGCCGAGAAATCTCGAAACATTTTTCAAGAATCGAGATTTCGGCATACATATATATCTCGTCTCGAAAAATATTTTTCATAATTCTGTCTTGTCTCGTCGAGACGAGAAATTTAGAGTACGAGACGAGACGAGAATCGAGGAATATCTCGTCTCGACAGAATCACTAGTTGCGTTTTTTAAAATGACATTTTCCCTTTTGCATTTAATTCCCGATGTTCATGCTATACTTCAGGTTTGATCATGAGTAGCATTGTATGTTTATGTATGTATAGGGTAATAAAATTTCATATTCAATATTGATTTGTGTATGTAAATTGAAAGTTCATTACAATTCCATCAACACTTTGCTGTTAATTATATTCAGTATGAGCATGCAATTGGTTAAATACATTTCTAATCCAAGACAAACCAATTGAGTACAAGCGCAATAAATCCCCTGTCGATGGGTTCGCGAACAGGTACACTGCTATCAATAGCCAAGCGGCAATGTTTGGTTTCCCAATGTGTAACCATTCAATAACCACTGTAACTGATTATGTCAGCCTGCTCTCTGTGGTTCGATATTTAACCAGGTCATACACCAAGTGATCAAACACCTGTACATCCTCCGTGATTTAAGTTGCTGACAGCAAAATTGAATTATGGTATGCAGGGATTTGCTCTATGATTGGGATAGTTTAGAACAGATCAAATGCAATTATATTTTAATGTATGGGAGATGTGTCAGAAACTGTCATGTATCGATATCATCAAAGGTATGAATACTCAAACCCGTAACTAGATGTTGAAATGTTTATCGAATTTTCAATAGTTACACAAGAGGTTTGAAAATAATCGAATATACAGTTGAGAAGACGAGATGTTTTTTCAGGTAACACATCGAGTCCGCAAACTAAATATTCAGATGATTTTCGAAGCTCGAGTTATACAGGGTGAGTCTGGGAAGACGCCCCCCCCCCTTATCTTTTTTATTGTAAGTAATAGAAAAAATGGCTCATATAAAAGTTTTATTATTTTACATATACTATTTGATGGCAGATGTAGATATTTTTTATAAAGTCAGGTTTACAAGATATGACTATCAACTTTTATTTTTCAAATGACAACCTATAATTAATTGAATAAAATAGAAACCGCCATTTTTGTCTCTTTTCAACGTTGTATTATTTTTTATTAATGCATTTGAAAAATTTCGAGAAAATTGAGATAATTTAGAAATAAGAAATAATTTTTAAACAAATATTATAGGTGGCTATGTGAAAATAAACAAAACGTAACAATGCTATACAACTTAGCAAACTAAAACAACAAATTTAGTAACAAAAACAACTTCTGCCATTCTCAATAACAAATCAATCATGTGTGTGCGTGTGTGAAAGAACTGTATTTGTATGAGTATGAAGCTGTGACGTCACAAATTTAGTCAGTGCTTACAGCAGCGAAAGTTTTTTACTACATTTATGAAAAGTCACTTATTTCAAATTATATTACTATATTTATTAACTTTTCACAGTTAACAAGCGATTTCACAGACCGAGCGGTTTGAAAATTTCCGCCATTTTCCTAATTATTTTCATTTGACGGCTCCGGCGTTCAGTATCCTCAAGTTTTGGCACGTTTTAATAAATATGAACATTTCAATGTCTAAAACCGGCAAATTTTAAACGACATAAAATTATTATTATTATATAAATATATTAAGCAAAATGTGTGGTAGGTGTTTTATTCATTACCTAAGTCAACAGTTACAACAGTTTTTTCATTTTATTTAACAAAAATTATACATTTTGTGTCTGATCGCGAATCTGGGGAACCGGGTTCGATCCCGACCGACGCCAAATATTTCGAATTTTAAATGGCACAAAATTGACCCCTGTGGTGCACTCTCCACGCCAGCAATGAGTGCCCGTGAGGTGACGCCTGGTAAACGCCCGCAAGGTACAAATATGTCATCATCATTACCGATATCTGCGTACAAAGCAGAATGACACCCAGCAATGGGTAATATGTTGTGATGATATATTTTTTTATACATTTTTTTATCAATTTTGGTCTCTGATACCGATTTTAATATATGTTATAGAAATTCATGTTAACTCTGGAAGATTAAATGAGATAGGCTTTTTTTTAAAAGGTTTCCATTCTATTATGAGCAACAATACTTGATTTGACTGGTTAATCTTTCCACTACTGCACTACATTTATGAAGAATTCTTGACAACTCCAAGACAATGTCTTTATGTCAATCTCAGTGTAAATTCATTATATGAAAAATGTAGTACAGTCACGAATAAATAAATTAACAGATTATTAAAATTTTCTTTTCAATGGACACCAGTTACCAGTTCGGGATTATTTTTTTTTGTTTAATCACTTACTTCCGTTTTAGGCGGCGGCAGCGTTTTATTTTAAAATACCGTCCTATTGTGTATACGAATATATAGCTGTGGAGTGATTTATATATTTTCTCATTCTAATTCTGCCGTCTAAAAATTTACGTAAATTCATTTTCTTCATTCATTTATCTCCATTCGAGTCAAAAACAAAATGAAATAAGTTGGCTAAATTGTTTTTAGGTATTAGCAGATTAGTTAAAACGAGGTTATTTTAACTAGTATGCTTCCTAATAAAATCTAGTATCTAATTTAGTCAAAAGAAACTGTAATGTAAAGCAGATTTATTTGAGATTCTACGCTATATTCATGTTAACAGCTACCGCTCTTTCAATAGTGCTCAATTATGGCCAAAACGTTATCTTTTCTATCGAAGTCACATGTGCCTTCCTCCACTCCCCAGGAAGTCTCTCCCACGTCTGGTGGAAATGGAGTGCGGACTCGGTTGGCTGGACAATATGAACGATAATTACCGAAGCGATCCAGCGATACAATTCAATCGCCGTGGCCCAGCCTGTCCCAGGCTCACTTAGACAATTATGTGCATTTGGCAAGTTGGAGCAGTTGTTCGTTACAGGCTCTCTAGCTGCAACTGTAACTGCAGTGCAGGACAAAGTTGATACTCAGGATGCAGCCCAGAGGAAGATTCTGCAGATAATACCGATGGGAGAGACTAAATAGAATAAGGGGAGACAATAAAGAAGTTTTATGTTTCCTCAGTATTGTACATTCAAGTTTATTTTGTTATTAAATAAATGATCATGTTCTACTCTGGTAGATTTGGACATTTTTCTGAAATTACACCAAAACATGATTTGAAAACGCAAGACAACTTTATAATGAGAAAGCTCTCGTAATATGAACTCCGTATCATTGTCGTAAATAATACGAGGGCTGTTTTCTTAATGTTGAGCCTAACTTGTAGAGTAGTATGCAGTGATTTTGCGTCATAGGTAATTATTGTCACATTTTAACTTCATCTTTTATCAATTGGACAAAGAAGAAAAATGAACACCGAGCTGTAATTTTATAAAATTTTAATCGTGGGTTATGACGTTAAAATGTTTTGACGAACTTTTCCTAAACTGAGTCCAACAAAAGTTGATTACTGGGTATTATGCCCTAGATAATTAAAGTACGATCAATTCTGAATTCTATAGGGTGCTTACCTGCAGTTATTCAAAATATCCGTCATAACTGACCAAGAGTAACAGCAAAGACAAACTATAGTTTGTCTTGTGATAAGATAAATCATACTGATCATGATAACACTCATCCACATACTACGCTCGATCAGAACCGTATTTAAATTAACAAAACATTGGATTATTGGGTCATCTACTATAGTCCCGACTCGGCACCTAACGACTTCTTTCTATTCTTCTTCTTTCTTCAATCCTAACTTTCTATGTTATAATTTTCAAAAAGCTGATTATGTCTTACTCACTTTTAAATGTTAATTGGAACTCACTATTCGTTCATGAAGATGTTGATGCTGCATTTAGTAAATTTTATGACATAATTTACAGCATATTTGATAAATGTATTCCTCGTACTAAAAAACGTCCATCTAAATATCCACCCTGGTACAACAGTAATATAATTAAACTTATTAAACTGAAAAATAAATATCACAATTTGTATAAAACACATCACAATGAAACATATTATTTAGAATTTCAACGTCTGCATTCCCTTGTTAAGAAAAGTATAAAACTAGCGCATTCAGATTACACTAAAAATTTTGAAAATTCATTTCAAAGTAACCCAAATTTATTTTGGCAATACGTTAACAATAAAAAGAGATCTACTCGTATTCCTGGATCTATGCATTTTGAAAATAATACGCAAGATATTTTACAAGGATTCGTTGCTTTTTTCTCAAGTGTTTACGTCAGCTCAAACTCACCTTATTTCACAGATAATACTTCTTATTCATCTGATACTAATTGTAACACTGTTTTTATTAATTCTGTTACTGATGATGACATTTTATATGCAATTAAGCGACTGAAACCTATCCGGAATCCTGGTCCTGATAATTTACCATCCTATATTCTTAAAGCATGCAGCCATATATTTGTTGAACCTCTAAAATTTCTTTTCAATCTTTCGTTCAAAAATAATTATTTCCCTACTTCCCTCAAATCTTCACTTGTGTGCCCCATCTATAAATCAGGTGATATAAGTGACGTTTCCACTTACCGACCAATCGTTATATTCTCTAACATTTCAAAAAAATTTGAATCTATACTGTACAAGTACATTTACAATTCAATTGAGCATTGGATTAGTATCCACCAACATGGATTTGTTAAGGGTAAGTCAACTACCACAAATTTAATAAATTTCACACATTATACTCTCAACTCACTTCATGATAATTCACAAGTTGATGTGATTTATACCGATTTCAAAAAAGCATTCGATACAGTTGACCATTCTATTCTTCTTCACAAATTATATTCTAATTTCAATTTTTCTTCCAGTCTTGTTTCATTTATAAATTCTTATTTATGTTGTCGTACTATGACAGTTCAGCTCAATAATTTTAGTTCATCATCTTTAACTTCTACCTCTGGTGTTCCTCAAGGATCTAACTTAGGTCCATTACTCTTTATTTTGTTTACCAATGATATAGTTAATGTGGTAAATAACTCTGAATTACTGTTGTATGGTGATGATTTAAAAATCTTTCGTAAAATAAATTGAAGTTGAGGATTGTAAATTATTACAGAATGACATTGAAGGTATTCTAAAATGGTCTGAAAGTTCTAAATTATTTTTTAACTACAGCAAATGCAAAATACCTAATGTCTTATTTTGTAAAAAAAATACGTTTATACCTATTCATATTATATGCAACTTGCGTGTCTTGATCGAGTTTCTAAATTTAAAGACCTTGGCGTGTTATTTGATGACAAATTATCTTTTCAATTACACATTGATTGCATAACCTCTGCATCTCTTAAAATACTAGGATTCATAATTCGTTCAGCTAAATCCTTTAACAATATATTATTTGTGATATGTTTGTATCAGTCATTGGTCATGTCAAAATTAGAATATTGTGCTTTAGTTTGGAACCCTATTTATGGCAAACAAATATCTGGACTTGAATCTGCACAAAAAAGGTTTATTATATACTATTATTATAAAAAATACAAACAGTACCCTAGTTATGATATGACTTATGATTCCTTGTTGTCTGAAAGTAATATTTTATCATTAGTTAATCGTAGAAGGCTTCAGACTTGTCTTTTTGTTTATAAAATAATCAATAATGTAACAAATAATCCATGTATTTTGCAGCAACTTTCATTTCATGTACCCTGTACACCCTCACGTTACCAAATTATTTTTAAGGTTAATAAAGCTAGGACGAATTATGAAACTAAGTCACCGATCAGGCAAATGTGTAACATTTTCAACTCAACTCCATCATACCTTGATGTATTTAATGATTCTCTCTTAGTGTTCAAACGTTATTTAATTTCCTACTATTTGACAGTTTGATATCTTTTGTTTATTACTACTTCTCTCTACACTTTAAGTATTGTTTTTGTGTTTTTTTTTTGTATATTTTTGTATATATGTATTTGGAATGAAATATTTATGTATAACATTCATCCTGTAATTGGGGCATTAGTCCTGTTGGATTGAATAAAATAAATAAAAATAAAAAGAATCTGTGGATGTAGTAAAATTTTCAAACTGAAAAATCATGTTTTACTATATTTGTTTCCAAATAAAGAGAACAGCATTCCTATAATCTATCGACACCATATGGTATGAGTTTCAATTTGGTGTCTGTAACAATCCGCAATAAAATCTAATTACAAGGAATCCTTCTAAGTTGCAGAAGCAAAAAGTGGAGAAACCCCTGAAAAAGTCATCAAGGCTTGATAAACATCAGCACGCCCACAATAAATAACTTCATTTTCAACTTACAACTTCGGACAAACCGATAGCAACAAAAAGTCATTCAACAGTTCCGCTGCTGTCGCTTCCGAGACAAAAACAGAGTAAAAAAGTCGAGAAATAAAAGCTAGCAATCGTGGCCATGGCCACCGCGATCTACCACGTGCGGTCACGTACAGGAGTTTTACCCTCTGGAACGTGACGTCATCTACGACGCCAGGGCGACGCGTCGAGACGCGATGCACCGGAATATTGACCGGATGATGCACCGCAAGAAAATGTCAGAAATGACTGTATTATTTTAGACAATTATGTAATAATGTTATTCAGTACTAAGCCGGAAATATATCCCATTTGATGTGATTTTACCTGAAGTTGATGGAAGACTGTCAAATTACATTCAAAAAGATACGCAGACTTTTAATGTATTAATATCTCAAAATTGAATAAAACCATTTACATCCTAAAGGGACGTTTTGCATTGAACGTATTTTGATTTATGAATAATTAAAGTGAAAAATAGGTAGATATATGGCGTTTTCGTAAAGTCGATCGGATTGATCTGACACGTTCGTAAACTCCGAACAGTCAGACCGAGTGATTCGATTAAATAATTTCAACCTCGATCCAGGTGCAACTATAGTATAGATTGTGCGCGCATATTTAAAATTGTAAATGGTTGGTTTTTAGTAGACGTATTTATTAAGTTTTTCTGAATATAACATTGAGGGTTATTTTAAACAAATGAATGACCAAATAGAATTTGAAGAACTGAAAATATAAAAGCAAAATTTTATATACGACCGCAGAAGCAAAAACATTTTACCTCCCGCTACCCTTGGTAAGGGAGGTATAGGGATCGTGCTAAAAATCGCATATCGAGATTTTGGTAAATGACCACGTTTTAAAGTCCGTAGAATCCAATTTTAACATTTTCACGATAGTGTCTGCGTATATGTGTGTATGTGTGTGTGTATGTAGGGGAGAGTGGGGCAAGAGTGAACGGTTTTTTGATAATATGTAATCAGCAGTTTTATTGAACTCTAAATATAGTTCATACATTTGCTTACATATAAAAAAATTAAAATAATTCTTTTCTATTATAGTAAATAAACTGTATGTTTTTTTTTAAAAAAATAAGTGTTCACTCTTGCCACGCATGGCGAGGCAAAAGTGAACGACTGAAAAAATGTTGCCTAAGCACGACAAAAATCACATATATATTTGTCGGCATTTAGTTTAACGTTAATGTATCTTTCGTGTACCCACTGATGACATTTTCCGCAAATAATTCGGTCTTCAGCAGATCTACTGTATTTTTCTTTACAACAAATACAAATACAGTCGTCTTCATTAACAGTTGTCGTGTTATTACTATTGTTTTGCTTGACTATTTCTGTAATCCAGAAGTAGATGCCTGCGATAGATTCCTTTTAATCTTTTTTGCTTCCTTTAATCGTTTTCCTTTTAAAATTTGCTCCAATTCTTGTTTATATGGGGAAATTGTTATAATTTCAGGGCAAGAGTAAACACTATGTTTACTCTTACCCCGTTTAATATTATCACAAAAATTGTTTTTATCCCGTGTTCTACGCCACTGTTTAAACTTTCTGTCGGCAAACTTTGTAGAGGATGGTACACACTTTAATGAAATATTCACTATTTTATTGGTT
The DNA here is from genome assembly GCA_963082715.1 of Harpalus rubripes. Classification (NCBI taxonomy): domain Eukaryota; kingdom Metazoa; phylum Arthropoda; class Insecta; order Coleoptera; family Carabidae; genus Harpalus; species Harpalus rubripes. The sequence goes on from OY720450.1 coordinate 64,270,921, forward strand.
CTTTTTTATTTCACGTGCAATATAATAATACTTTGACTTTAATCTTGTATCAAAATGATGCAATATACAAACTTACCTGTAATTTTGTTTTCATAAACTTGACAATGTTCTTCTATTTCACGTATAAATGACAGTATAGTACCATGTTTTACCGCTAGGGTTGGTAAGCCGAACTGTATAAATTAGCGGGATATTTTAATTGTTTACTCTTGCCTCGCGTACACTCTTGCCCCACTCTCCCCTATGTGTGAATCCTCTACTCTAACTCAAATACTTTCATTCAGAAAATTTTGAAACCTTGTATTTCGAACTTTTTCTGTAATGGAAAGAGCCCATTAGATTTTGGTGAAAATCGGATAACCGGAAATGCCACTTCTTCGAAAAATACCTTTAAATGTTATTTTTTCGAGATAAATATAAAAATTATTAAATTTTCTATAGATTTGCATTAATACTTTTTCTATATACTTTATGGATAAATTTATAAAATTATCTATAATTTAAATCCCAGAACCTCTACGCTTTAAACAAACAAAACGCAGTTATTCAAATGTATGTAACTGACAGATAAATGTCACTATCAAAGAACTAATCATTTCAAAATAATATTGGTAACGTTTTAAAAAGAAAAAAGTAAATAGAACAATAGAAAAGGAATTTAATACAGTTTTCAGCATAAGTATATATGTAGGTATGTATTTAGATTAAAATAAATTAACGATTCACAAAAATGTTTCAGCTAATCCTCATTTTTGAATTAGTGAATTATATTCTATCCCGATATTTAAAATTTAATATTCATTTTATTATAGCTCCGGTGGCTCAATGGTTAGAACAACGCTTCATGTCATGAGTGCCCTCGGGGCTATAAGTTCGAATCCCACTCAGGCATGGATGTGTGTGAATATGAACTCAGTCTGTAATTGGGATTTAATCCTGTTGATGGGTTTAAAAAAATGGTAGTTATTGGATTATATTAGATTATATTTTAAGAAATAATCTGTCAAAATTAGAGTAAAATTCGCTAATCCAAAAATAGGGATTAACATAATCTTTTTTGTGACTCGGGTTGTAAATGGCGGGAGGTATTGTGATGGCCACATCAGATTATTTCTTATCTATTTGGACCAGTTAAACTTTTTTATAACTTCGAATTTAAACATCAAAATCATATCACATGATCTGGCGTGTTCGGAAAAGCTTCGAAAATTGAATTAATCTGATATATCTGTCACGTCTCACGTCATCGAACAGATCCTTCAGATAGCTCCGACTGTTTATGAAAACGCCTATTGATAGCCGAGTAGTTTATTTTATCTAATTCTCTCATATTCATATCACTAATAGTTATTATACAACAATATTTATTACACTGTTCCACTTTCTTACAAATGAAAAACTACTGCAATCTTTTAATCACCGTAAAAACTTACCCTCTTTCGAAACTTGAAATCTTTTCGAACTCTTGTTAGTTTTTATCGTTATAGCATCATCTACCTTTTAAATCTTTTAACTTACATTGAAGTTGCAAATTCCACTAAAAATTCGTAGTAAAAACTAAGATTTACGGATGCGTTGCTAGTGGCAGCTCATATTTCCTCCCTCTCTTCTACACTTGAGAAAAACGACATCCCCAGGTCGATAGTCGCTTAGATTAAGATTAAACCACGCTCTACAATCCCACATATGCGGTTTAGGATTTATTATGCTGTATTTAGCACATAGGAAACCATAGATAACTAAATTTAATTCATGTGAACGTCAGTGGAATTTATGTTAATAATGTTTAGTTGTTTGGATGTGGGATATAGTCTCATTTAAAGTATAATAACCTTGAAATATTTTCATATAATAATCATTTATTATTTACAGTTATAAATTTATTAATCCTTGTGCATATAACTTTTATATAATTAATGATCATTAATATTTTTAAATGATATTTAATAAAAATAGTTATGATGATTAATAATAGTATTTTATTTTATGTCTCACTTGAGTATTATGAACTGTTTATTGCTGGGTTACGGAGTGTAGAAATACATGTATAACAACCGGGGCATTATATGAGGGCATAATAGTTCATAACGCTCTCGTTATAATCCGATCATTGTTAACATAAAAATGTAATTATTTATTAATACAAAACCTATGTATAATATTATTTACAATTTTAAAACTCTTTTTCCTAAATTGCCCTCGATTTCGTAAGTAATAAATTTTCATTAGCTTTCATCGCTCTCATTAAAAAATCTTCCGAAACATCAAATTCATCCTCCATCATCTTCAAAGATAAGGGACGTTGATGTTTTAAAAATAAATAAATTTTGACAATAAACACCATCTTTAGCAACGCCAAAGCTTAAGTATTATTGTAATCAAAATTATTATAGATGAAAATTTGTTTCATATATTCTAGTGAAACATAAAATCTTGTTTGCACCACGAGCGTTAGTAGTTGAAAATGCCCATTGGACGACATCGATCTCCTGGCATTATTACTCTTGGTGCATAAAATAATTAATGATCTTTATTTATAATAGCTGATCTTTTAATAATAATAATAATAATAATAATAATAATAATAATAATAATAATAATAATAATAATAATAATAATAATAATAATAATAATAATAATAATAATAATAATTAATAATAATTAATAATAATTAATAATAATTAATAATAATAATAATAATAATAATAATAATAATAAATTTTATTGACCGTACGTCAAAGGCGAGGTTCAGCCAAGGGCTGTTCTTCCACCTAACCCGTACAATGATTATAACAGCTACTTATAAGTCAACAAAGTATTTTGTTTACAAAAAATTAAATTTAAACAAAGAATAACAAAAAATAAAACGCATAGAAAAAGAAAAAAGAAATTTAAATTCGTAGTGGTGTTTTACATCTGGTGTCTCAGACTCACGCTACCTACCACTAAATTGATTGTTTCAAATAGTACTAGGATTACAGGTCCAACAGAACTAATAATAATATGGCCATAAATTGTGTTCTCTTAATTAAAGATTTGGGCCTCAAATTTGTGAACATTTAATTTAATTTTTATGTTGAAAGTACCTATTCCAAAATTGACAGTTTACAGAACAGTAATGCCAACTTATAATTATAAAAGTCGCAACTTTCTACAGGCCTAGGATAGAGATATATGCTGTTTATACAGATATTTCCAGTACACTATTATTCACGAAAGATGACTATTCATGGTCATTTGTTCGAAGAAAGAATACACATCACTTTATAGCAGTAGCTTAGCAACATTTTGTATTAGAAAGGGAAAGATTATTTGATCTGTGTCTATTTAATTTATGTGGTGTGACAGATATACATAAATAGTGGCATTACTTTCTAACACACTATAAATAATAATGACATATGTCGTAGAATTACAGATACCTAATTATCTACTACACTGCCCTCTGTGCTAATATTTACCCAGTGGCGTTGACGTTTAAATCAAATTATTATTCCTTGGTTTATAAGTTATGTCTATGTTTTTGTATTTGCAAAAACATAAGTGAAGAACATAAATCTTTGAGAAAGGCATTATTTAGAAAGAAACATAATTTTCAAATGAATTATTCTAATTTTTTCAGTTAAAATGTGTCCATAAATATTTCATGTTGCACGCCTATGCAAACGAAATGCAATGAAGTTATTATATCAGACGGCTCACAAATGACCTTGAATAGTCATCTTTCGTGAATAATAGTTTATCTAAAAAACAGTGTTATGTATATTTACTAGAGCTTCTAATCTTTCTACATATTATTTTTATCAGTGGTATTTCTAAAAAATATTAGTAACATATGAATATTATTCGGAAAAATTGGTTTTCGAGGGAAATATTAATTGAAAAAATTGTTATTACAGGAAAATCTTTTCGTCTCTATTGGTATTTGTTTCGTATACACCATATATTTTGCTGGTTGTCTATACAGTTGGTTTAATGGTTTCCTATACCTGTCAATAACATAACTATATAAAAACTATTTTATTTTATATAATAATCTCACTGGTTCACCCTTTCTATTGTTATATGGAAACATTGTCATTTATAGATAAATTATTTATTGTGATTTATTTTCTGTATTGTTTCTTTTGTGTGGACAAACAACCACAATTTTGTATTTTATTGAAATTTATGTATACATAAATAAACATTTCAGTTATAAAAATAATATTCAAGCGATAATAGTGCCATATATTTCAATCTGTGGTAATATTATCCTTTGAAAATCATTCAATTTGTAGATACAAAATTATTGCGAGAGTATGCGTGCCGAAAGGAATAAATTGCAATTGTATCGTGCATGGAGCTATTTAGCGGAGAATAATGAGCATTACCTATTTTACTCAAACATTATATTAGACGGAAACACGAAACTAATTCATATTTCCCGAGATTTCCGGCTACCAATACCAATATTTAACACAATGTATGTTTGCTTTTTCTTTAATAACCTAGATAAGATTTATAGATAAATATTGCCACACGAAAATGATTACTACATGTTAATAGTCAATAAAATAATAAACTGATCAATGAATTATTTTTTTTACAATTATCAGTATTACCAATGAGTATAAAATCTGAATGTGCAGATATTTGCTCCCCTAATTATTTTTGAGCAAAATTGTATTGAGATTTTTGTTACAGAAAAAAAAATGTTATCCGAATATGTGTTTATAATTTTTCAATTTCCGGAACCGTAAAAATAGTCGAAAACAAGAATAACATTTTTGCAAAAATCATTGATGCCATTGCAAACATCTGTCATAGATTTTGAAACTTTGTATTTCTAACTTATTCTAATATAGGAAGAAACTATTAGATTTTGGTGTAAACCAGATAACCGGAAATGGTACTTGACTTGAAGCTCAAAATAGTTTTTCTTCGAAAAATACCTTCATATGTTATTTTTTCGGGATTTGTGTTATTATAAAAATTAAAGATTAATAAATTTTCTACAGATTTGCAGAAATTCATATCACAAATGCGTGCGTGCGTGCGTGCGTGTGTGTGTGTGTGTGTGTGTGTGTGTGTGTGTGTGTGTGTGTGTGTGTGTGTGTGTGTGTGTGTGTGTGTGTGTGTGTATGTGTGTATGTGTGCGTGTGCGTGTGCGTTTGCGTGTACGTGTGCGCGAGTGCGAGTGTGTGTGTGTGTGTGTGTGTGTGTGTGTGTGTAACAAAAATTTCGTCTGCGATAACTAATACTACAATTTCAAAAATTATAATTCTTTCATATTCTTCTTCTTTACATCCATATGAAGAGCTGATTAGATTTTGGTTACAATTGATCAACCGGAAGTACCCTCATTTGAAGATGTTAACAGGTTTTCTAGAAAAAACTATGTTAAATATCAATTTTACCTTCCGTCACCTTTAGGTAAGGAAGGTATTGTCTTTGGTCAAAAAATTTGGTGGTGAGTTTTTGATGAATAAGCACGTTTTAGGGTCCCTAGAACACGATTTTACTATTTTTACGATGATGTCTGTATGTGTGTGTGTGTGTGTGTATGTATGTGTGTCTGTGTGTGTGTGTGTAACAAAATTTTCGTCTACGATAACTCTAAAACTACAATTCCAAAAATTATAATTCTTTCGTATTCCTCTTCGCTGCATCCATATGAAGAGCTGATTAGATTTTGGTTATAATTGGTCAACCGGAAGTACCCTCATTTGAAGATTTTAACAGTTTTTCTTGAAAAAACGATGTTAAATATCATTTTTTCACATTTAATGTTATTATAAATATTAAAGAACATTGTATTCTCTTTACGATTTGACTGCATTTTATACTTAATATTAAATGGATATAGAGTTAAAAAATTATAAAGAAATTAAATTTCATAAAGTAGCCATAGCTATGGAAACAGCTACTATATTAAGAAAATTCCGATAGAAAGATGTCAGTGTCAAGTGAAATAGACATAGTGTATTTGTCTTACAATTTTACTGGAAATATAGGATCTTTTGCTAGAAATTTTCTGTATGGAATTTGTATAAAATATATACAACTGCCGGAAGGTAATGTTCAAGAAATAGAATCTTTTTAAAGAAACTATCTGTATGAAATTTGTACAAAATCACACATCAAATTTTTTTCGTGACACTTGTTTTCTTTTTTCTAGTTTTCATAAATTATTTATAAACCTCAAACTTCAGTTTGACATATGGAACATAAATTCCGCATTCTTTTGTAACTATTTCCATCATAATATTCCTTTAGATACATTCTTCATTCGAATAAACATTAATCAGTAATGATGCAATTCTGAACAAATTTGTATGTTATATTTATACATAAGAGTGGCAGCTGTCGTTGCGATTTTGTTCATTATTTACATATTTACAGCTCTGTAAGACTTACAGATTTGTTCAGAATTACAGCATTAATTTATTTCTTTTCCATAAGTAAAATTGACGTTCGACGTTATAAATAATTTATAAAAACCAGAAAAAAGAAAACAAGTGTCAGGGCTATAGCTACTAATAAACAGAAATTTTAAAATTTCTTTTGAAAATTGCGAAGAAACTAGATACATAATAATTATAAAATAAGTTTTGCATACAACTTTTAGTTATGTACAACTTTGCACTCTACAGTTTTTGCCGTAAATTAAGAAGAGGACAGGAAATTGCAAAAAAATAATAAAATATCTATAAATGTGGAGTACGATGATCGACTGGTAGCAGAATGGAAAATTGGGAAATGATCGGACACGCAGTCTAATGTAAATAATTTATTTCCTGACCTACGTTTCGACTATTATTACAGTCTTCCTCAGGGCTAGAAATGGAAGGAAGACTGTAGTAACAGTCGAAACGTAGGCCAGGAAATAAATTATTTACATTAGACAGCGTGTCCGATCATTTCCCAATTTTCCTTAAATATCTATGTTCGCATCTGATCATCAACACCCTGTATTTTTAAAAACGTACGTGTCCTGTAATTCTTCTATTATTAACAAACTTATTTATTTACATTCATTGTCAGACTGCACTGACAAGACATAACAATCGTAGTAAGTAAGTACAAGAAAGTGCGCACTAAGTAAGGTTCAGTTCATTCGAAAGTATAAATGAGACGTATGAAAAACTCAGCTAGTGCGCACTGATTAAATGGAAAATGAGGTATGCACTCAGTGCAAAAAAGTTCTCACTAAAATATATAAATAAAAACGCTTTAAAAAAGAGGCACGCGCACGCCCGTTATAAAGGACATGAAACGTTTTACGCCAAATTCTGAACTTCGTATCTCATCTATTATGTAAAATTTTTAAGTTGCGTTTGCACTAAAATTCTTTCTGTATTTATGTATTAAATTAGAATGACAGATAAATCCCTAATTTATATACGAGTATATTTACCTTTTCTTTCTGAAGGTAACATACTGACAAATGTATTGTAAACATTTCACTTGATCTCTTGTATTTTGTAGAATCTTTCTCTGTAGATTTATCTTACTCTGTGGTAAATAAAAACAAATGTTGGAAGCATTACAACGCCATCTATATGTACATACAAACTGTTGTTTAACAAACAACTATATCTAGAAAATTCTGCAATCGTATTTCGGGAATGTATATTTATAAAGCGTAGCCATGATTTACGCCACGGAGGAGAAAAGAAAATAATAGATTTGTCTATCTGATTTAGAATTCTTTACAGGGGATAAGGTTTTCACCCTTTCCTAGAAAGGTCTTTGACTATACAATGCGGTGGAATAAATATGTTATGCACGAAGTGTGGCTAGTTCAGATGCTGCACCTAGATAAATTATTGTAAAAAAAGTACATATATTTCGGGCCTAACAACTGGTTAAAAATTTTATCCAGTAGATATTGATTTGAAAACTAAAATTCCAATTTTTTGATTGGTTAATTTTTTTAACTAAATTGTATTTTTGAATTGTCTATAGCAAACATCTTAGTCTCGCGGCCCACCAATACATTTTCGGCTAAAATCTTTTAAGGGCATATAGTACTGACCAAAATGAGTAAAAAAGCTTAATCAATATGGGTCCGAACTTCAATAGTTTCCGAAATATAAGAAATAGTTTTGTTTTGATTTGAGAAGCCAACTTAGTAGATGTGCATTTGTTTTTCAAAAAAATCAAATAATTATACTAAGTAAAATGTTGTGGCGACCTTGACCAATATTTAATTTTCAAATAACTTTGGAAATTGAAAAAAATGTCATGTAAAATTTTATTGTATTTTGAAGTTTATACCAATATACCAAATTTGGTTCCATCACTGACTTTGTCAGTTTTTCTTCGATTCTAATACAAATGGCCTCTTTCTCGAAAACAGTTAAAGGTCAGATCTATGTTGATTAATCTTTTTTACTCATTGCCAATTTGCAATATAATTTTAAACAGTTATTTATTTGTCATTTGAAATTAAGTTTAGCAAGTTAAGTTAGTTAATCTTAACAATTTATTAAGGTATCGTTGCTAGTATTTCAAAAGAAAATTGGTAGGGAGCATATAAGAAGTGGATGAATAGTACGTTAAAACACAAGTATCATAAAGCAATCTGTTAACGTACGAGTCCAAGTTTGGAAAACGAGCCGCTAGGCAAGTTTTACAAAGGACGAGTGCGTTAACAGGCCTTATGATACATGTTTTTTATACTATTTTTTCTATTGAGGTAATTTTACAATTAGATTTTTTTTAAAAGGATTTGTCAAAAATATGTCTTGGTGTTTTTTTTGTCAGTTATGTTGGTAGCGCTTCCCGCTAACATTTCAAATGTCACATTTTGACAATTTTGTATTGTGTGATTTTGACTGATTGTTTACATTAAAACGTATCAGGCATTATATAATTATGGAAGAGGAAAACCAATACTTATTTTGTACTCCACCGGTTTATTAATGAACCACCTGATTTGTCATATCTTGTAATAAAAGTAAATTCATCAAACAACGAATAGGGATCGCTGGTTTGTGTTAGTTATTATCATAAATAAAACTCTTTAAATAATGAAATACAATAATGAACAATTTATTGATCTACACTTTTACATTCCACCATTTTGTCAACACATCCACTGCTCAGTTGCAGACATAACAGCAACAGCTGTTCTTACATTTTTCAACACAAAACATATGTTGTACTTGTATATGGTTCTTATGTCTAAATCATATTTAAAAATTTAATATTCGACAGTTCGCTTCGACGTGGAGCTGGAAATCATGGATCGTAAAATTTTCATATTTGCTTGCAAGTAGCCACAAATTGAGTTGACAGTGTCAACATTTCAAGTAACGTGCACCATTTATTTCAAAACCTGCCTGATATAACAATGCAATCACCTGAACATTGCAGTATTACTATAAAATTAAATTGTTTTGACAAAGCAAAAGCGCGTTGTTTCTTGTTTCATAATTTTTTAGTTGAAAGATTTTAACTTCACATATTCTTCTTTCTGAACCAACACAGCTATAGCTATAAATTTCTCTTCTTTGTAATCCTATCACCTGGAGATAAGAAAAATCAATAATTAGAAGTAATATTTCAACATAAACAACTTACCATTTTGAGGGTATATGTAATTCATCTGTCATGAGTACCACCTCTAGAATACGAAAGGCGCCAAAAACAGTACGTTTATAGATCTTCTTAACGTCGTGTTTTCAGTGATAAACAGTGCTTTTATACGCTCATAAGAACATCGAAATAGAAAAAATAATTATGAAGTGTATTATTGTTGAAAGGTTTATTTTGAACATATTTAAAACAAAATTCTAATAAATATGATCCACGTGATTTATTCTCAATAATTCTAGAAAATAACAGGCGTTGATAATTGGATAACTATCATACCCTATCCTTTTTTATGTATATACGTATATTTTATTTTTGTTTTTATTTTATATTACAAAATATATAAATGTACATACATACATTATTTAGGTATAATAAAAAATTCCCACATCATTATTACTGAGTTTACATGCAGTTTTGAAACCGTTTTTAAAACGTCTTTAGTTTTGAAAACGCCATGTATACAGTGTCAAAACGGTTTTGAATTATCTCAAACCAAAACTAAAATTCATGGGTTGGACTTGAAAACTAGTTTCAAAACAACTTATGTAAACACTTAAAATTCTGTTTCGATACTGCGCATGCGTACAGAGCATAACGTTTCTGTCGCTTTGTGTTACTCACTTTCAAATATACTGACAGTTGTGTAGTTTTAGTGCGTAGTGGTACGAAGTATGAAAATTAATTGGAATAATAGCAAAACGAAATATTTGGAGTGAAGAGGATCTGTCACAACAGCTAAATGCGCATGCGCCGAAACTGATTTCAAATCAATTTATAAACTAGTTTTTTCAAAACTGCGTGTAAACGTAGTATATGTATATCTATTTAGATATAGTTTTCTGTTATCTGTCATCTGTCTCAATACTGGTTATGCAGGATAGAATATTGAAGGTACATGAATTACTGTTATTAAGGAAATTGCTCATAATATGAGCTTTCTGTTTAATTAAGTATGCATTTTTATTTTTAGATTTATTTGTCATACTTATCATTTATTATTCATAAGTATAGATATAAAGTTAAATATGGTTTAAACATGTAGGTTAATATTCAAAACATACATATATGTAAGTATGTAATTACTTGTAAATTCCGTTCTCATATAATTATGGAAACAATGCTGTGAAAATTTACATAATTTTTAGAACATTTTATTAAAAGTTTGACATATAAAACCAAAAAGAATAAACTAAATTAAACTACTCACACCTGCAAATCTTATTATTTTATCGCACATAATTAAATCGTGAGATTTATCAATTCTTTCTTGAAACCAGTAGCGGACAAGAAGATTATAATGAGGGCAATTATTTGCAGGAAATTTATTATTTTAGATAATTTCTTAATTTGCTGCGTGACAAAGATTAATTCTAATTGTACCATTACTAATATTATTTTAATTCGAGACATTAGTCAATTATAATTATAATTAATTATTTCTGAAGTTCAAAGAAAACAGAGGAAACCAGCTCATCCTGTGATTATCATTCAGAAGCTTTATTAATTAGAAATAGTTATAATTATTTAAAATAATATCCTTGTGTGCTGTATCCCAAATTAATTAATTATTTTAATTTTCCGATTTAGATTGAGACCAATAACCATATTCGGGGGTATTCTGAAGCAAAGTGGTTACTTTGTAGCATCTGATTAAAATTGTTAGCAATAGATTAGAATTTGACATAAAAATCAAAGTTTTTGTAATTTATCAACATATTAGACTGGTGAATTTTTTTAACAATTTGCTAAAAATTAACTCCTGATTTAAATAATAAATCAAAAGACGAAACGAACCCATATACCTACATTAAATTACCTAAATATTGCAAAATTTCTTTTAAAAATACATTTTCAACTTATAAGAGCACTTTTTTAAAAATTATTTCGTTAATCATAAATTTTTCAGGATTTTTAAATATTCTATGAAGTAGATATCACATTTTGTTATCAAACAGTGGAGTTCGCTAATAATAGTTGGAGACACGTAAATAGATCTATTTCAACAAATATATTATGTATCGGACAAGAACAGGTAGTAATATGTACACCGAAAAATAAATGTATTATAATTACGATCAGCCCATGTCTTAGATACCTAGACAGAGCCCTGAAAATCCAAATAATACACTCGTTTTCTCCAAAATTTACGAAATTCCAATTTTGATATATTTAAAGGTGCATTCACAAATGAAAATTAGGTTTATGGTTTTTGTTTAGATTTAAGTAAGTCATTGGTAAATTCAAGTTTAATTTAACTCTAATTTAGTTTTGACTGTACTGACATCTATGTAAATGCTTCAAAAATAAGACTAAAATTGTCGGTAGAGCAGTACTTAATAGATACCCGTGCGCCGTGAAACTGTCATTCGTTTGGCATTATTATGGTTATATTTACGCAATTATGTTTTGCCAGTCTTCTTGTTTTGCTCCTATTTGGTTTAAAGGCCGAATCCACCAAGTGAATCCTAAATAAAGAGGGAGTTATATATCTATATCGTTTTAGAGTAGTTCTCATTGGTGAATTTTGTGACATGAAAGCTAAAATTTGGACCTTGCAATATTTAGCTTTATGATTTGGATTTAGAGACACATATATCTGAAGTGTGAATGGGGTCATAACATAATATGCGGCCAAGATCCTTAAATCTAAAGTATAAACCATAAATCTAAACCTAATTTTCATTTGTGAATCTACCTTAAATAATACATCTGAATGAATTTTCAAACCACAAAGTATCTGTTTTCGTGTTTGAGGTATTTACATTTAAAATTTATCTATTTCTAGATTATAATCAAAATATGGGTGATTGGCCATTTCAGCTGCTATTTTAATCTAGAAATTGTTTCTATTACTAAAATTATTTCAAAATTTGTATACATTTTTAGTCATTAGGTACTCAAAAAAGAAATTTTTGTGGTCTTAGTTTGAACTAAAAGAGATATTAATTGGCGATTTGAAAATTTAGAATCATCAGCATTAAGTTGTATCTGAAACTAGATATTTGATAATTCTGATTATTTTTTCAAAAGCGGGTGTATAAGAGTTTTGGGCGGCGTAACTCGAATATAAATAGATACAAATACATTCTTGTGGGTATCAGAAATTTATGTTACGGAAAGTGGAAGTGGGTTCAACTTTCTCATTGCTACCGAAAATTTAAAAAAATATTGGAATCCAAAGTAATTCTGCCATTATGAAGCAGGATATTTTTAATATTTGCCACATTTTCATTGGTGGTTGATATACTAGGAACTAGGATGTCTGGCTTTTGTGTCATTTTCCATGTTTTCACGGCCCTCTTGAAATCGTTTGTAGTTGATATCGACATAGTTTTCTCGCCAAAAGCTTTCTCCGCCATTTACACCTCTTCACTATACTTTATATTGTTTTTAACACATAACTTAATGTAGATTCTTTATTCTGTCATTTTTAAAATAAAATAATCACCGAGTGTGATTGTGTGATAAAGAATGAGCTCAGTCGAAAACAAATAACGCACGAAATTTTATCAGACATCCTAGTATCTAGGTGAAATAAATTGTCTACAGCATATTTGTTTTTCTTGCATAATACCTAACCTACGTTAACCTAATTCCCTTTGTTTATTGTACATTGTGCATCTACATATACCTCGCCGCCTCAGTATGCGATTTATATGAGAATCTCACAGGTGTACCCCAATTCCCAGCCTGTAGCGCCGCTCATGCGATGAACGCTTGGGTGAAGCATTCGTTGTTTCTACAAGGATTGCGAGCTACGAATTATCGCGAAGTTACGTATGCAGGATTAAATTTATTCTCACTACGCCACTGTTTAAGATTGTATTTACTGGAGAGAATTGCTAGGGTAAATATGTGAGAAGGTAAAGATGATAAATCCAAGAGAGTTTTCGTGTAGGTATGTGTAGGTTTGTTGTAGTGGTGGAACTGAACGTCGAAAGACTGAATTATCGAAACTCGGAATTCCGTCTTGATATTTGCCAGATTGTCGAATAAAATGATTCGCGAACTAGTGACCGTCATAAGGTCGTAGGCATATGCAAATATGCAGTAGTACTGGTAACATCACTAGATGCTAACAGAGTAGCAAAGAAGAAACATTTATATATTGGCCAAGTTGACATTTATAAGCATTTCTAGCTTTCTGTTTTCGGAGGCTATATTGGAATATCATTGTAAATGTAAAGTTTTAACATTTTGGGCTAACGAAAGAGCCCAAAGATATTCTATGGGACCAGCCTGGGGAACGGTAGGGGGGGGGGTTGTTGTTTCGTGGAACAAATGGTACGTTTTCGTTTGTTAGCTAAATTTGTGACAGGGCACAAGATCTGGCCAGAAGATGATAAAATCGTCCTCAGCGTGTTCTTCAATAAAATTAACCAATTTTGTAGATAATTATCGATGTACCTTTCACTATCCAGGGCTTCATTTCACTCGACCCACAAAACGCGTGGATTCATCCCTTGTGGAGCGCACCTTACCAACACCTTATCTGCGAATTTGGTTTTTTGTTTATATGTAAAATTATTAGGGACCTCTGCAATATTGTCAGAATTCATCATTTCTTTTAATTTCGGAGTTGCTTATGAAGTCCGAGAAGCAGGATTGTGAATAGTGATGTAAAATAACCGGGTATTTAACATTTGGGGTAAATACCTAGGGTGAATACCCGGGTGTTGACCCAAATTGGGTAAATATGAGGGTATTTATTTTGTTGGTGGCTAAAACGTGTTAAACCTTAATTTCTGTATCAATTAATCAAAATAATCATTTAAAACATCAAAATATATCATTTTCACAAAATTTAATGTTAGGCTTTGCAGAAAATAGAATTAAAACAAATTATAATTATATGATATGATGTAACTACATATTTAAAACATAAATATGAATCTACTTATACTTGCTGTCGGGTTTCACGAAAGTAGATGAAAATCTTAATTAATGATTAAACTTTAATCGGCTTGGTAAATACAATATTTTGTTTCATGACAGATGATTATCTTAATCAGAGTGCCTATTTTACCCCATTTTACTTCAATTGTTGAAGTACTAAAGTCAAATGTTTCTTACCAACTGATTTAAGCATTGCATTTTGCAACCATTAAGAGAAAACATTAGCCTTGTACTAAAATATGAACCGAAAATTCAAATAAATTGTTCCTGTAATAGAACTATTAATATTTTTAAAAATTCAACACACGCATACTTCCTATATTAACTTGCATATATATATATATATATATATATATATATATATATATATATATATATATATATATATATATATTTTAAAATACAGGTTAATATCGGAAGTATGCTTGTCGTACGTCGAATTTTTAAAAATTTTAATAGTTCTAGTACAGCAACAATTTATTTGAATTTTCGCTTCATAGTTTAGTACAGGCGTAATTTTTCCTATTAACTATTTCCGAATAGATACTTGTTAAAACTCGCAAGCTACAACGCAGTCTCGTTAATTTTTGTTCACTAATAAATCTACATATATTGTATAACATTCTAATACAAGTGATTTTCAAAATTCTTGTAAAACAACAATAAAATAATTAATTAATGATTAATTGATACAGAAATTAAGGTTTAACACGTTTTAGCCACCAACAAAATAAATACCCTCATATTTACCCAATTTATATATTGCACAGGCGCACTAGAGATTTAGCGAAATATACCTGATTTTTTACTTAATCTGACAGTCCAGTGATAGCCGATGATTAAAATAGGAGCTAGAAAAGCAAACGAATATATTAAAAAGTTAAATTTTACTTTAAAGCGCGAAAAAGACAAATACAAAGCACTATGCCATGTTTGTTTAAAATGTTATCAAATATTAATGCACCTCGACTTGAATCGCTTAGGTAAATAAATCGATTGTTTTAAATTACGAACATCTAATAAAATTGTAATACTAAAGAAAAAATTTGAATAAAGAATGATTTTATTCATTAATAGGTGTTTTTGTTTTTAGAATTTTACGTACTTGTGATTGGTGTAAGTCACATTTTTGTAAAAATATGTACTATTAACATTTGTTGTCAATTTTTTACCAGTAGAACCAACAGAACTATGGTGATTCCCAGCCCAACAACTAGTAGCATCTATTGATTACATAAAGTACTAACCTGCTTCACTGTTTCAATAAAATGACATCCAGTGGCATACCCAGGAATAGGGGGATGGGGGCGATCGCCCCCTCCTAGACCTACGCATATTTTTGTATGACATTTCGAGTTACTTGTAAGAATTGTCATAAATTTGCTTTAAATTTTGTTCATTTATCTCTAAATTTCTTCTAATTATGGCCCCTCACTTAACTAAATCTGACTTAAGTATCGTTCACAATAAAAAAAAAATGGTAACGGATCATTGCAACTTGTTATCAAGAAAAAAATTGGTGTGATGAAAATATTGCGGTAGAATTTCTAGGGAAGAGACAGCTATGTTCAAGCTTAAATATTGCAATCAGGTGACTGATAGATTTTCTTGTTTAATGTTTTTAATATTTTTAGTGTAACGTTCCTACATTAATATCTTAAAAAATGTTTTTTTTTATTTTAAATACGAGAAAATAAGTACATGTATATAATTATAAAAATACGCGAAAAGTAAATACACAAAAATTATATATAATTAAAAATAATTATAGTCTACATGCGCGTAGACAATATATAAATTTTAATGTCTATGCGTAGACAGTGACGTATTTTACATAGCATAGATAACAGGCACAACCCTGCCGAGAAGTCGATATTGTGTAATAAGATGAGGCTAAGAGTAATAACAGATAAATAACTTTTTATAAACTTTTCTAAATATTAGTCTCAATATTCATATTTTAACTCTATTTAAGTTATAAATGTCAAAATTTAGTTTAGAAATTCTTATCGTATTATAATAGTCACGACGTTTATTTGTTGATCATTATGTTTAGAAATTATTATGTATACGTGCATGACTTTGAATGCCCTAGCCTATGCACCCTGTACCCCTAAGATAATCCTGTCCTGAAGATAGCGCTCTGTTTTTGGAGAATCGACATTAGTTACTCATGGAGTAAACATGTAAGAGTCTAGATTAGTTCGTCGCGTCGTGCAGACGTCTTGTGTTGGACATGTAGTGTCTTTTAGTTTTGGAGCGCGTGCTAAACGCCCGCCCGCTGGATTACGGAATGTAACATATTAGGCTTAGTTGTATTAGTTAATAATGTAATCATTTAGTTAAAAAGTTAGTTATTAAAACCCAAGTATTTGTCCATGTCCGTAGTGTTCATCAAGTGGAAAGTTAAGTGTATGTGTGTTCTTCCTTCTCACGAATTCCTTATCACAAGTCAGTTAGAGTGTCATCGTTGGAGTAAGAAACAGTAAGAAGTAGTCATCAGTTCAGTAGCCTCATTAGCCTAGAAGACCCCCTCGTGTTACAATTGTAAATGTCGTCTAAAATCTAATGCTAGGTGTCTGTAGAAAGTTGCGAGCTCTATTAAGGTGGCATAGCCATCACAGCTCAACGAGAAAAGATATACATAATAATTTAGAGCTAATTAATTGCTAATTAATTGCGCTAATTAAAAATTTATTGCTTGATTTTTTTTAAAAGAAATTGTGGCTGAGCTAGCTTAAATCATATGCTGGCTCAGCCAAAAAAAAATACTGGCATTTTCGGTGTGAATTTACATAGTCAAATTAATTGCTATTTAATTGCTCATTGTAAACCATATTTCTATTACAAAATTATAACATATGCCGAAAAGTAATGCCTAATTAAAACTTGATATACAAATATGCACGTACGAAATAACTCAACATTATTTGCTCCACATTTAAACCTAGAAAAATAAATTGAAAGCTCATATCTAATAATTTAATGATTGTGGGCTCCAGTGACTCAATGGTTAGAGAGATAGAGTAACAGCTCTCACTCATATAGTCATGTGCACGGTTGGAGTTTCGGTTCCCGGGTTTGAATACCACTAAGACATGAGTGAACCTAATCTGTAATCGGGATTTACTCATGGTGGGAGTTTTTTTTTTTACATTTTGATAATTGTTGCAAATAAAATAAACTAAAAGGATTAATATTATGAGAGAACAGCATCAAAGTGTGCGTACAATTAAAAATGGGGTTTTAGAATTAATTGCTTTAGCTCAACCTAATGAAAAGGGTTGCACTATTTAGTAGAACTTTTACTCCTATTGATAGAGGGGATTTTTAATTAATTGCTGCAAATAAACTGAACTAGAAGCATTAATACAGCAGCATACTGCACGTAGAATAAAAAATACTGTATTAGAATTAATTGCTCCAGCTCAACCTAATATAAAGGGTTGCACTATTTAGTATAACCGTTACTCTTAATGATGCAAGGGATTTTTAATTAATTGCTGCAAATAAACCGAACTAGAAGCATTATTCCAGCAGCATAGTGCGCATAGAATAAAAAATAGGGTATTAGAATTAATTGCTCTAGCTCAACCTAATGAAAAGGGTTGCACTATTTACTATAACCCCTAATCTTAAGGATACAAGGGATTTTTAATTAATTGCTGCAAGTAAACTGAACTAGAGGCATTAATACAGCAGCATAGTGCGCTTGGATAAAAAGATAGGGTATTCGAATTAATTGCTCTAGCTCAACCTAATGAAACAGGTTGCACTATTTAGTATAACCTCTACTCTTAATGCTACAAGGGATTTTTAATTAATTGCTACAAATAAACTGAACTAGAAGCATTAATACAGCAGCATAGTGCGCATAGAATAAAAAATAGGGTATTAGAATTAATTGCACTAGCTCAACCTAATGAAAAGGGTTGCACTATTTAGTATAACCCCTACTCTTAATGATACAGGGGATTTTTAATTAATTACTGCAAATAAACAGAACTAGAAGCATTAATACAGCAGCATAGTGCGCGTAGATAATAGAGTGTTTGAATTAATTGCTCTAGCTCAACCTAATGAAAAGGATTGCACTATTTAGTAGAATCCTTTCTCTTATTGATACAAGGGGTTTTTAATTAATTGCTGCTAATAAACTGAACTGGAAACATTAACACATATTACAAATAATTCTTATTACGTATATATTAAATAATAGTTCATTGATTTATTTAATTTTTTATTTATACCCTGTATCATGAGGATTAAAGGTTATATCAAGTGGACAAACCTTTTTCAATAGGTTGAGCTAGAGCAATTAATTCACTCCATTGCCTACTCTAAGCGCACTCTGCTGTTAAACATAATAATGCTTTTAATTGTTTAGATGCACCGATTAAATAAAAATTCCTCGTATCAATTAGGGCAAAGGTTATAGTAAATAGAGCTACACATTTCATTAAGATAAACTAGAGTAATTAATTATACCACCCCATTTTCTACCCTTTGCGCACTCTTCTGTCTTCTAATAATTATATTGATGCTTTTTGTTCAGTTTATTTGCAACAATTAATTTATAATTCCTTTAATCAATAAGGGTAAAAGTTATATCAAGTAGTACAAACCTTTTCATTACGTTGGCCGCTCTAACTCTAACACCCTATTTTTATGTGCTGTGGTCCTATAGCGTTTAGTGCAGCTCATTTGTGCAATTAATAAAATATTCCTATGATCAATAAGGGCAAAGTTTATACCAAGTACAGATAGCCTTTTCATTATGTTGAGCTAGAGCAGTTAATTCTAATACGCTATTTTTTATTCTATGCGCACTATGCTGCTGGAATAATGCTTCTAGTTCGGTTTATTAGCAGCAATTAATTAAAAATCCCTTGTATCATTAAGAGTAGGGGTTATAGTAAATAGTGCAACCCTTTTCATTAGCTAGAGCAATTAATTCGAATACCCTATATTTTTATCCAAGCGCACTATGCTGCTGTATTAATGCCTCTAGTTCAGTTTACTTGCAGCAATTAATTAAAAATCCCTTGTATCCTTAAGAGTAGGGGTTATAGTAAATAGTGCAACCCTTTTCATTAGGTTGAGCTAGAGCAATTAATTCTAATACCCTATTTTTTATTCTATGCGCACTATGCTGCTGGAATAATGCTTCTAGTTCGGTTTATTTGCAGCAATTAATTAAAAATCCCTTGTATCATTAAGAGTAGGGGTTCTACTAAATAGTGCAACCCTTTTCATTAGGTTGAGCTAGAGCAATTAATTCTAATACCCTATTTTTTATTCTATGCGCACTATGCTGCTGGAATAATGCTTCTAGTTCGGTTTGTTTGCAGCAATTAATTAAAAATCCCTTGTAGCATTAAGAGTAGAGGTTATACTAAATAGTGCAACCTGTTTCATTAGGTTGAGCTAGAGCAATTAATTCTAATACCCTATTTTTTAATCTACGCGCTCTATGCTGCTGTATTAATGCTTCTAGTTCGGTTTGTTTGCAGCAATTAATTAAAAATCCCTTGTAGCATTAAGAGTAGAGGTTATACTAAATAGTGCAACCTGTTTCATTAGGTTGAGCTAGAGCAAATAATTCGAATACCCTATCTTTTTATCCAAGCGCACTATGCTGCTGTATTAATGCCTCTAGTTCAGTTTACTTGCAGCAATTAATTAAAAATCCCTTGTATCCTTAAGAGTAGGGGTTATAGTAAATAGTGCAACCCTTTTCATTAGGTTGAGCTAGAGCAATTAATTCTAATACCCTATTTTTTATTCTATGCGCACTATGCTGCTGGAATAATGCTTCTAGTTCGGTTTATTTGCAGCAATTAATTAAAAATACCTTGTATCATTAAGAGTAGGGGTTCTACTAAATAGTGCAACCCTTTTCATTAGGTTGAGCTAGAGCAATTAATTCTAATACCCTATTTTTTATTCTATGCGCACTATGCTGCTGGAATAATGCTTCTAGTTCGGTTTATTTGCAGCAATTAATTAAAAATCCCTTGTATCATTAAGAGTAGGGGTTCTACTAAATAGTGCAACCCTTTTCATTAGGTTGAGCTAGAGCAATTAATTCTAATACCCTATTTTTTATTCTATGCGCACTATGCTGCTGGAATAATGCTTCTAGTTCGGTTTATTTGCAGCAATTAATTAAAAATCCCTTGTATCATTAAGAGTAGGGGTTCTACTAAATAGTGCAACCCTTTTCATTAGGTTGAGCTAGAGCAATTAATTCTAATACCCTATTTTTTATTCTATGCGCACTATGCTGCTGGAATAATGCTTCTAGTTCGGTTTGTTTGCAGCAATTAATTAAAAATCCCTTGTAGCATTAAGAGTAGAGGTTATACTAAATAGTGCAACCTGTTTCATTAGGTTGAGCTAGAGCAATTAATTCGAATACCCTATCTTTTTATCCAAGCGCACTATGCTGCTGTATAAATGCCTCTAGTTCAGTTTACTTGCAGCAATTAATTAAAAATCCCTTGTATCCTTAAGAGTAGGGGTTATAGTAAATAGTGCAACCCTTTTCATTAGGTTGAGCTAGAGCAATTAATTCTAATACCCTATTTTTTATTCTATGCGCACTATGCTGCTGGAATAATGCTTCTAGTTCGGTTTGTTTGCAGCAATTAATTAAAAATCCCTTGTAGCATTAAGAGTAGAGGTTATACTAAATAGTGCAACCTGTTTCATTAGGTTGAGCTAGAGCAATTAATTCGAATACCCTATCTTTTTATCCAAGCGCACTATGCTGCTGTATTAATGCCTCTAGTTCAGTTTACTTGCAGCAATTACTTAAAAATCCCTTGTATCCTTAAGAGTAGGGGTTATAGTAAATAGTGCAACCCTTTTCATTAGGTTGAGCTAGAGCAATTAATTCTAATACCCTATTTTTTAATCTACGCGCTCTATGCTGCTGTATTAATGCTTCTAGTTCGGTTTGTTTGCAGCAATTAATTAAAAATCCCTTGTATCATTAAGAGTAGGGGTTCTACTAAATAGTGCAACCCTTTTCATTAGGTTGAGCTAGAGCAATTAATTCTAATACCCTATTTTTTATTCTATGCGCACTATGCTGCTGGAATAATGCTTCTAGTTCGGTTTGTTTGCAGCAATTAATTAAAAATCCCTTGTAGCATTAAGAGTAGAGGTTATACTAAATAGTGCAACCTGTTTCATTAGGTTGAGCTAGAGCAATTAATTCGAATACCCTATCTTTTTATCCAAGCGCACTATGCTGCTGTATTAATGCCTCTAGTTCAGTTTACTTGCAGCAATTAATTAAAAATCCCTTGTATCCTTAAGATTAGGGGTTATAGTAAATAGTGCAACCCTTTTCATTAGGTTGAGCTAGAGCAATTAATTCTAATACCCTATTTTTTATTCTATGCGCACTATGCTGCTGGAATAATGCTTCTAGTTCGGTTTATTTGCAGCAATTAATTAAAAATCCCTTGCATCATTAAGAGTAACGGTTATACTAAATAGTGCAACCCTTTATATTAGGTTGAGCTGGAGCAATTAATTCTAATGCAGTATTTTTTATTCTACGTGCAGTATGCTGCTGTATTAATGCTTCTAGTTCAGTTTATTTGCAGCAATTAATTAAAAATCCCCTCTATCAATAGGAGTAAAAGTTCTACTAAATAGTGCAACCCTTTTCATTAGGTTGAGCTAAAGCAATTAATTCTAAAACCCCATTTTTAATTGTACGCACACTTTGATGCTGTTCTCTCATAATATTAATCCTTTTAGTTTATTTTATTTGCAACAATTATCAAAATGTAAAAAAAAAAACTCCCACCATGAGTAAATCCCGATTACAGATTAGGTTCACTCATGTCTTAGTGGTATTCAAACCCGGGAACCGAAACTCCAACCGTGCACATGACTATATGAGTAAGAGCTGTTACTCTATCTCTCTAACCATTGAGTCACTGGAGCCCACAATCATTAAATTATTAGATATGAGCTTTCAATTTATTTTTCTAGGTTTAAATGTGGAGCAAATAATGTTGAGTTATTTCGTACGTGCATATTTGTATATCAAGTTTTAATTAGGCATTACTTTTCGGCATATGTTATAATTTTGTAATAGAAATATGGTTTACAATGAGCAATTAAATAGCAATTAATTTGACTATGTAAATTCACACCGAAAATGCCAGTATTTTTTTTGGCTGAGCCAGCATATGATTTAAGCTAGCTCAGCCACAATTTCTTTTAAAAAAAATCAAGCAATAAATTTTTAATTAGCGCAATTAATTAGCAATTAATTAGCTCTAAATTATTATGTATATCTTTTCTTGTTGAGCTGTGATGGCTATGCCACCTTAATAGAGCTAAAGTTGCGCCTTATGGAAGAACACGCCCATCTTTGTTTAACTTAAGTTCATAATTTTTGCTTATGAAACAGTTAATTATTAAGTATGACAAATTTTAAGTTCGTAAATGCATTTTTTATTACAAACAAATTTTGTTGAAATTTGTACCAAAACTTAAGGGGCATATGTCATATAGTATTAATATTAACTTGCCAAAATATCTTCGCGATTATTCTCGTTCACGCACCATCGCACCAATTAACCTCTTCTGGGTTCAAATCCCGGCGTTTGCTCCACCGACACGTAAACAGCCGGCGTCGTGGTTCTTTCGGCGCGGAAACGACGCTTTGTAGCGAGCTACGTAGCTAGAAAGTAATGTGATAAATGGTAGCGGGAACACGACAATGCGGCTCTCAAAGACCGCCTCGCCTCGGCGCTTCGTTCGTCCCGAATGACGTCTCAGAACATCAGAGATTGACTTGCAGTTTGGAGGAAAGCTGTAATGATGTTATTGAAAACGCTGCACAACGAGTGGGAAATGTACGAGAAGTAATTCGGAAAATAAACAAATATTTTACACCAACAAGAACATGTTGTCTTTTTCAAAAGTCATAGTTCTTACAAACGATAAACGATCAAGAATACAACAACATATAAATATATCATTCTCTAAATATAAAGTTTCGTTCATACATTATACATAAATATAAACAAAAATATTCGAACCATTTCCTACAAAACTGTTTGGCACAAACTTAAAAATATATCTACTCAATATTTTATTTTCTTTTGTTGAAACTTTTATTCTGATGTACATTTTAATTTGTATACAAAACAAGTAAAAATAACGTATAAGATACTATTGGGATTGCATGTCTAAGTCAGTAGTGGTAATACGTATTCTAATATAGAATATAAAGACATTATAAAATAGCATCGGTGTGAATAATTAAAAAAGTGAAGAGCAAGTAAACTGCTTATAAACATTTTACAACTGCTATTTGAATGTTAATCTGATGTACATTTTTTGAAATAACACATACTAAATCTATTTTTACCATGTTTTAAATTAAGATTCCTCAATTGCCAAAGACGTAAATTGAAAAATATTCGCACTAAAAAAATCAGACTTTTATGCTCTAAAGTTCTTATGTGCTCGTATATAGCTCTCCACAATTACGGGACAGACAATATTTGACAAAAACTTTTCCCGTGTTAAAAGCCCATGTCACGGATTCTCGTATTGACTCTGTAATAATACACAACATCTATGTATATATGTCGAATCCATAAGATGTAATTGTACATTTCGTGAAGCGGCTACTCATAGTATAATGTAAAAGTTGACTGCCACATGGACAAAAAAAAAAAAATACTAACAAAAACGTCACCTAACCTACAGAACTCACTTAAGGAAAACTCGGGGAGATTCGAGGAGAGATTATTGTTGCTGCGTTACATACAGTGTTAGTCCGTCAGAAGGACAGTTACATAAACTCAGCAGTGGTGTTGAAGAGTTGTGGCATACAGACAGTCGGGGTGCTGAAGCTGTGGAGGTTAGACAGTTAGTTACATAAATAACAGACAGTGAGGTGAAAGGTGTGAATTTTTGCGGGTAGTTGAATATACAGACGCTGTTGAGTCAGTGGAGTATATAGACGTTGTGGAGGTCGGTAGGTCGAACAGTTGAATGTGACATAAATAGTTGAAATAAATAATAATGGTCGTGTTAATTGTTTAAATAAATAAATAAATAAATAAATAGTGTTAGTGTTTAAATATTTAATTATATTCTTATTCTTAAATTAGTATGTAATAATTGTTTAATCATGGTGATCGTTAAGTTAATTATCTTTTAATATGAATTTATCGTTTTAATAAACATTTATTTTACTTGATAATAAATCGTTGATTTTTACACTTCATCCAAATAAAAAAAAAAAAATGTTACAGTATTAACGGTGATTTGTCTGGGTTATTTGTAAATAAGTTGTTACAGTGTATTCGCATATTTATTAGCAGAATAATATATGAAAACATATCCTTTATTATCTTATATTATTACGATAAAAATAACCGTATTGTATTGTAATAATATATCATAGATGAAAATTGACTGTATTACGTTATAATACTGTTTTGGATATTGTAATAGTTTAATATTGAATGTTATAGTAATTTTAGTATTCTGTGGGATTAGCAACTAATGGTTAATATGCTTTCCATTATTCCATTATAATGTGTAATATTTATTCGCTGATACATATTTTACGAAGTACTCTAATATTTTATTACATTTAACCATAAGCCAAAAAGCTTCTGCATAATACATATTGTCTGTTTATAAATTTGTAACAGTATTAGCGTTTACTAGTTTGCTAATTTGTAGCTACTACATTTGCTTGGAAAATGTATGATGGAGAATGCATGAAGGGTGTCATAATTATTGAATTTATTTGGAGGTGAACATACTAAAAGTCCCCGAGCAAGAAGGTTTCTATTTTTGTTTTTTAGCTTCCGTCACCTTTAGGTAAGGAAGGTATTGTTTTTGGTCAAAAATGTCGATATTGAGTTTTTAATCAATAAGCACGTTTTAGGGTCCCTAGAATACGATTTTACTATTTTTACGAATGACAGGCCAGACAGAAACCACGTGCGTTACTATGGAAATGAAAGACATGTTGAATTACAAGGACTATAATACAGTATGTTCAAAAAAATCCTAACTCGGAGTAGGCTATGAACAAAGAAACGTATGGCATTTTAAAAATATTTAATTAAATGTCAATTTGACATGCGATATTGTCAAAAATGTTATCAAATTTAAAGCTTTCCTTCTTGAATCTTATTTTAGATATGGAAAAAATTAGAAAACGGCGAATGTCAATATAATGTATCCTTCCTTATTGTCTTTTTTCCTTAAATTTACATTTCAAATCAATTTTGACAACTTGACTTTTGAATTGAACAATTATCAGACATACGTTTCTCTGTTCATAGCTTACTCCGAGTTAGGATTTTTTTTAACACACTGTATGATACATCGTAGTTTTTACTTTTTTTATTACATTGATTATTAATTATGATTACCTACTTATTTCCATTTATTAATCAATGAATTTATTTTAAGGATATTTTTTGTTTATTTTTATAAGTATTGATATACCTACTTAGATCATTTTATGTTATTCCAATTACTATTGAATAATATTGAAGAAATTGTTGTGGATTAATGCATAACAATTAAGACGTGTTAGAAATAAAATCGCATTCAATTTAGATTAACTTTCATTTTAAAAAAGTGGAAGATCCTATTTAAAAGCGCTAGCGGTGGAATGAATCAAAAATAAATTATTCCCATGAACAATAATTACAAATAATAATTTTATAATAGACAATACATCGCGCATCACGCATTACGCATTTGTTTTTTTTTAAATTTCATGTCTAGCACAATTAAGTTGTAATTATAGAAATTTTCTTATCTAATATCTATATGCAATCACAAAAAAACCTGTGATTTATTCTGGTACTATTGCAGAACTTTTATCTTAAGTATTTTTTAAAAAATAATTGGAGAAGTATCGTGCAAACAATAGTATATTATGTTATTAGGAGTAGAAAGCGGTCTTTTTTTGTTGAGTCCAGCTATTGCGGCCGAGGCGCTAGCTAGCTGGGTAAAACACAAAAAGGGCGTTCTACTCCGAATGACATATATTATTTTTTTTCAAATGTTTCATATTATTTTTTAGACATTTTTTTGGAATTTTTTTATTTGTAAAATTTGCAATTTTAGTCAAAGCTGGCTGTGTACACTACAAAACACAAACGATTCAACTGTCAAATAACAATTTTCATTGTGTTGCTGTGGCGACTAGTACAACAATAACAACATTTTTGTACTAGTAAGACAATGAATATCTTCTATAGCGTGTGTACAGTAGCATAAGCATATTATAATACGCATGAAGAAAAATATTTTTTATACGTGCTAAACATTAGTTAAAAAGGGAATTAGTAGTAGGCATTGACAAAACAAAGAATAAAGACATTTTTTTCATTTCTAGCAATTAACCTACCCGTAAAGGTTAGGTTAGGTCAGAAACGTAAAGTTTGTGGTTAAAATACGTCTACTCACATATATACCATAAATAACTAAAATACCGCTTGTTAATATATTTATTATCATGTAATATTGACTTTATGTATGTGATTACACAGTACGGATATGTATTTTTCATATATCATAATAAAAATAAAAAGTTACGAATAAAAACATGATTTATTCAAACAAACATACCTATATTTCCTGTTAAAATTTTTATTGATATAAATAAATTGCTTCGCGTAACAAGTTCATCACATGAAATATTTCAAATATCTGCGGTAAAAATAATAACCAATGTTCGCAATATGAGCAGTGGCGATTAATCATAATGTTCCCTGATTTGAATTTCCCTCAATTGACAGGGGAATGAAAATCATTGGTGCTATTATTGCCTTTATTTGAGTCATTAATTTCCCTCTTGTTTTACCTTGATTGTTCTGTTCTGTTGCAGGTTTGTTCATGTTCGTTGACCTATTCTATTACAAACCCACTAGGACTACATTTGCGTAAGTTATTTTTGTTGTTTTCATAATTTAAAAATAGAAGATTGTTTTCTTCTTCTGTTCTTGAAAGTTCAAGGAAACGTAGAAATAATGTTATGAAATATTTATTTTAAAAAAAGAAAAATAAAAACTGAAAAGAAGTAAATGGTTTCGTTCGAGATATGCGCAGTGATTTCTTAAAACTTTTTTCTTATTTTGGAGATATTTACCCAGATTTAAATTAATGCTTGCGGCTAAGTGCGTTGTATGTTCTGAGGGCCCGCGTTCGATTTTGACTGATTTCAAAATATCACAAAGCGACTTCCATGGTGCTATCTTTATTACAGCTTGGAGAGCCCGATTTTTGCCAATGAACAGTTCACGAGTTACTAAACTCCAATTTTGATTATACTGCCCTTTTGCCAGACTTATAGTTTAACAAATTCGAAATTTTGATTTGTTAGTAGCTACTAAAGTGCGCAAACTTTTCTTGCTGCGACCCCTTTTTCTTCAGAAATGAGCCTCCCTCTCGTGTTTTTTAATCAATATTTAATATAGGGGGGGGGGGGGATGTGGGCTTGAGATTTTCGTATCTTAATCATTACATTGTTCTGTGCAGAATTCCGTTAAAAAAGGTTTTGTTGCAATTCTTTGATATTAAATCGAAAATTTTTTGAACTAAAGGAAAGTTTTACATTTTACAGCAATTTTGTGTATTAACAACGCAAAATGATACATTGTCGATTGAGAGGTTGTTGACTCGAAGTAGACAATGTACATTTGCGCTCGAAACGCACACAAATTTTTTCTACAGTCGCACAATGGGGTCCTCTATAATAAGAAAAAATAATCAAATGTACACTTTGTACTTACAGTACTACTCAATAGTTTTGCAGTGACGATAGGAAAGTATTCAAATATGACTTCAAGATATTGTTTTGGCTTTCGTTTAAAAAAAAAATTAATTCAAATTTTGTAATAAATATTATATTTTTTTTGTTTAATTTATTTTTTTCAAGAATTTCAAGTACATTAAACTAGTGTAGTGAAAAAGTGAATGTCTATTGGGAGCGTTCACGCCAAACTTTTGCAGGTGGCTGTACAACTGTTCACATAATTTCTATTTAATTTTAATTTATCGTTATTTTCCATTCTTCTTGAGCTATTGCTTCAATATAATCTAAGCATTTTATAATTGTAAATGTAAATTAATACCTACCCTATTTAATTTTCACAACAGTACGGCATTTTTTTGCTTATGTAATATACCGACAGAGCAGTTATATGTCAGATTAACTTGCGAAGGTGGTAAATGTGTTAATGTGTAACTACATTGCCATTAGTTCCTGACTAAACGTTTCCATTAAAAATGTAGACAAGTGATATTTCTTGTATAGTTAGAAATTTGAACAGCGAAGGTTTTTTCTGTCGCGCATAAGCGACAAAGTTACATTTTGCTTTGACAAAAGAGAGCGCAAATGGTTACTTTGAATATAGGCTGTAGAAAATAGTATATTAAAGAACGTGTTTTATAAGACATGTTTTTTTCTTATAAAATGAGTTCTTTATACTATTTTTTATATTTTGCGCCTTCTACAATAACATTTACTTACGCAATTTGTGATTATATTTGTAACCATTTGTACATTTTCATGTAAATAATCTTCCCTAAATAAAAAAAAATAATAATAATAATTTCGACATTATATTATTAAAATGAATTGTCAATTAACTAAAAATAAATTAGGTAAAAATGGGTTAAAGTAACGTCATCTAGTACCAACCGTCTAAAACAAAAAATTGCGTATCGAAATGAAGGTCATTATGAACGCAAAATATAAAAATAATATTTTGGTATAAAATCATTTAAAAAAAATATGCCCTATTTAGTACCGGACCCGTTTGGCTTTACGTGTAATGCATATAGCCCATGTTAAAATTTCGTATTAGGGCTTAAATGATATTTTTTATTACTATTGATAATTTTGATTAATTGTGATTTGATTGTATAAATACTCTGAAAACTGTAATCCTATATTGTTTTCCCATTTAAATGAAATTTCCACTTTCAATACCGTAAAATTCTTCCGAATTCCAACATGTAACAACATAAAACAAGCAATTAAAGATATCTTTTCCCACCATCCTCTTCCAATACACGTTGTAAACCCTTGGGCTTATTTTAATAGGTCTGTATTATAAGATTATTGTCCCTAAACATGATCCGGGTTCCGGTAATGGCTGCGTGAAATCGAATTCGCTTCGGTAGACCTATCCAAAAATGGGATTATTCAGTCCTATACGGCGCATTCGGAATTTGAATTTACTATTGGGTTTTTAATGCGGCTTACAGTATACGAAGCAAGACTCCGTATCTTGTATTGTAATTAGAGGGGAAACAAGATTGTTACACTAGATTAATTTTTAATGTTGCAGTTTTGTCATATTTACAGGATTAACTTTTCATGGCTTACTTGATGTTTGTAAGATAAAGTGGTTAAATATTATTTATCTGGTAATAGCTATTAACATACATAGGATTGTTATGCGTTTAATAACTGCCGTAGATGTCGGTTTGAAATGCGATCTCGTAGAACGAGGATTTTAAGACATCTAAAGCTTCTTATGATTGATAACGTGGTTTGTTCAATAATTTATAGGTTTCAGAAAATTAAGACATTATTATTAATAAATATAATATTTTAAATTCTCCCATTAATGCATCTTTCAGATTGCCATGATATACAGAACAATTATTTTGACATATGTCAATATGGCAAATATTCAAATTATGTGCTTTATTCCTCATGTTTATTATTTTAGAATAACGTAAACCGTGTTAAAAACAATATATTAACGTTTCCTATATGTATTAATGAAGAGCATTATATTTTCATAAAAAGTGATATGATTATCATCGATGATGTTTTCGAGTGAAATGTTCTGCTTCGGTTTCACGAGAAATATCTTCGATTATTAATCATATCACGAGCTTATATTTAATGAGAAAATATAATGAACTTTTGTGACACATTATGTGTGCTGTGCTAACCTAACTTTTAATATATTGTATTACAACATGGTTAATTTGACAATTTGCCTTATTATTTTCATCGTTGTTGATATCAACCCAACGATTTCGCACATTTTTATCCTCAAAATTAACTGTCAATGTCAAATAAAGAAATCAAATTCCTTAGTAACGGATATAAATAAGGTGATAATTGATAATTACTTTGTTTTTTATCATCGCTGTGAAAGACATGTAACTAGAGAGATTCTGAATGTTGATTGGGGAAAATATGTCACGAGACTCATGAATTATATTCTCATTTTATTTTCATTTTGTAGACTGTTGTTAATATGTCAGTATGGTAATAATATTACCGTACAGTTACAGTTATTACTTAGTTACCAGCCTACTTTGTATGCATATAACAAAGGCTTAATATCATGAAACCGGTAAATATTATTTCCAATACTTTTCATTTATTCAATAAATATTTTCTAATATCTAAGCATTTGAAATTCAATGAGGTATGTGACAAAAATATACATTATAGTGAAAAAATAGGAAGAAATGGTTATTTTTTGTTACTAATCTTAGACCTATGGTTTAAGTTAGGTAAAAAGTTAGGGACGAATTTAACGACATCTTTTAATTTTTAAATGGAATGAATCATATTTTAATATATCCGATAGATGATTTTTGTGAAAAATCCATGGATATCTACGGTATTTAATCTAGGTCCTACCTAAATCTAGTAGCTATGAAATACCCTTAAAGGTAGTGAATTTTTAAATCCCGGTGAAGTCTATGAATTTTTAAAAAGAAATGATTAAATTCCGTGTACCTTGCTAATTTGCTTGTAAATAAAACGAAGATTTATTTATATTTGCTATCGTAATAACTTCAATAAATTTACCGATATCCCATTTATTTTCAATTAATATCGAAATTTGAATTTGTATAGTTTTTGTGGGATCAATATCGGGTGGATTCCACGATTGAACCAATTTTCTCGGTTCGTAAACTGGTTTACCGATCCAGTTCATGTTTCACAGTTCATTACTGATATTCGATTGACGCTTTTAAATTTATAAATAGCTTATAATAGAATGCGTTCCGCAGCTTATATTAATCTAATTTAATATACTCCAAAAAAACTATAAGCAAGAAGATTAGCTGACATACTTCCCATCATTTTCGATGAACTTATTAGGTTTATTTTGTATTAAAAATATTTAAGTATTTCTACCTGCATGTTGTTACATGTATCAAAGTAATCGTTTTTAGGTCTGTTCGTTTCGCTACTTTGCGTCTACGGTTTACTGCCGCCTCCATACAAAGTATATGGGCGCGGCAGTAAATAACACTAAATTTACTTGCTGTTTAAACAATTCAATTACTGTAGCGGCCGTAACGTAAAACCGGCCGTTAATATTAGTCTTTGACAGGCGTCAAAAAAGTGATAAATTTACGGTTGCCAAATCATACATAAAATTTATGTATTGGCTGCCAAAAAATAAATTTTATTGTGTGGTCTAATTTGCTGGTGCTTATAAGCGACGGCTGATATATTGCGAAGGTGCCGCTGACGCTTATAAACGTTTTAGTCACATTGAAGCGTTCAGTTATCCAATCTGGTCGGGACAGCACTTGGGTAAAGGCCGCTATAAACTATGCGTGTATTCATGATTCGTTATGAGCGATGCGTGATTTGTCCGGGTCATTGTAGTTCGGAATAATTTGAAAATCAAAGTCTACAGACTATGCGTGTAATCGAGATTCGTAATGCGCGTTGACATGATTCGTCGTGTTCGTATTAATTCGCTGGAGTTTATGAACCAAGCTAACAAACACTATCTCGTATATTTTAAATTCACTTTGGGTACATAGCTTTCTGTTCTGAAAAAATGAAAAAAAAAGAAATTGAAACCAAAATGGAAGCAATGCAAATTGTGGACAGACCACTCGTATTCTTGTTGGGACTCTTAAGTACCTACTTTTGGGCCATTGTAATTAAATTATTAAAATAAACGAAATATCATACACGACATGCTCTAGAATTAATAAAATAAAAAATAACTTCACGAACCAGTCAGCACTAAAGAACTGGAATGCATCAAACACGTACTTCGTTAAATTAATGATTCGTGGCTTCTGGTATTCGCCAATTTATCGCCTCCAAGAACGAATCACTGCGAACACACGAACCATGTTGTTTACGAATTGATTTTGAAGGAACAATTCTCTACACACTATTCACAAATTGCCCGCGAATCATACATCGCGCATCACGAATCGCGAATACTCGCCTAGTCTGTAACAAACCTAAAGATAAATAAAGTTTTGGGATCAGGCAAAGAATGTCTAAAAATTAAAGCGGCATCCAACGTGTTATATAAACGCAGTAAATGGAAGCATGCTGAAACAATGATGAATTTTGTGACGTTATGTTTAAATGCATTTGTCTTGTTTCGTTGCACCATAAATATGAACAGTTATGTTCATGGGCGCCCGCAGACTTTTTTACAAGGTGGGTCGAAATTTTTGTTGTAAGAAAAAATGCACCGCAGGCGAATTTTTATAATTTTCAAGGTCAAAGGTGTTTTAATACAAAGTAAGATTTTACATTGAAGCAAATTTAACAAATTCTTAAAAAATTAAAATCAATATTTTATGACGAAAATGCGTATGTACGCTCTAAAAGCGTAGAATTGCCTCTTTTACTAGGCTTTATGATGCGAGGTGCGAGCATAAGCAACTACGGAAACAGACAATCTGAAAATACAATGTTGATTAAATTAAAATATTATATTACTGAGTAACTATATAATTATTCTATTGAACTGCTCAAAATAAAATGTATAGTAATAATTAAATCGCGCTCCTCACAAAATACGGCAACCCTAGTCATACGTAGGTACTTTTAATATAAATAAATATGCAATGTCCATTCATTATTTACTTTTCTATTTCTTGATTTCTATATAACAGTAAAATCGATAATTGTGAAAGTTTTGAGAAGAACGTGATCATAAAATGATTAGAATAAACTACGGCATATTAAAGAAAATACAACACCGAAGATAATGTAATATAATAACAGTACATAACATAATTTACTCATCCTGACACTTCAGCTATTTCGTACTTAGTAATAGATAGTATGTAATAAATTTTGATTAAAATATAAGAAAATATTACCAATAATTATTAAAAAAATACAATGATACATTGAAATGAAAAAATAAAATTATAATTTTATTTTTTAAAATGGATACAGTCCATAAATGAAAGGGAGGTCAGTCGACCCTTTCGACCCCCCCCCCTGTGGACGCCTAGGGTTATGTTTAATAATTTAGAAGTTATAAATATTCATTTTGTAGGGTATGTAGGGTAGGACACTTAGTTCTGTTGTTTTTTCTTTATAAAATCCATTGAAAAACCATTTAAATACAACTATTAAATAATTTTCTTTGTGCACATTTGAGTAAAGTATCGCAGTAAGAAAAGACATCAATTCGTTTTAAATTAAAGAAAAATACCCTGCAACCAAAAACTTCTTCTTTACGAACATCAGGAACATCTGCGGAGAAATTCAAAGCAAAAATTGCATCAGGTGCAGAGAAGCGCTTCTCCCTTCATCATGCTGCTTTGTATTAATCCTCGTATATTTTAATCTCCGTAATTACCTCAACTTCTAAGACTTCGGAAGCTTTGTAATTTACAGCCAATCACAAAGGTGGAAATAAAATTTTCATATTTTATACGTAGGGAAAATTCAATGATGTAGTAAAAAAGGATATTACGAAGGTGATTCTATCTGAAATTACACTTCACTTTATTGCAATTAGGTCCTCTACCATTTTGTCATCTTGAGGGTTATTTTATGGCGTTATGGAGAGTGACAACGACTAGATAGATTTTGTTTGGCGAGGAACATTCGACGGTCAAGTTCAAATAAGAAAAGTTTGAAAGAAAAATGGATTTGTTTAACTTTAACAACACTGGAAATTTCTTTGAAAGTTGTGATATTAATTTTTGGGATTAATTATAATGCGGGTAATAGGTAATAAAGACGTAAAAGAAATTTATTGTTCTACTACGTACATAAATTTTAAAGTTTCTTAGTGAGGCTTAATTGCATGTAGGTACAGTATAATTATTATACTTTTTAATTCCACATTTACTACATAGTAAATATTAATTATTATTAATGTAAGTCGTAAGTATAGCTTTTTTATTTAATAGAATAGACATTAAAATTAATTGTTCGAATTGATTTATACCTGCAGATTATCTATGAATAATGTGCGAAAATTTGAAATATGATGCGAAAGAACCTAGTCGAACATAATGGGGTTGTTCACTATGGGAACAAATTGGAACACGGCTAATTTATTTTAAATCTATATCTAAAACTATTATAGTTTAAAAAAGTTTTCAAAATATTCTAGTATTTAATGCTATTTACCTCGCCTTACGCTACGTCACACATGTACTCTATTCTAAATTCCCATTACTTTCAAGCCTTCTTCTTTCGCTTTATTGAAATCTGGAATTTATTTTTATGTAAATAAATGCAGAAAATATATAAAACTAAACCAAATAGCATTTGTTTGAATGTATTGTAACGTTTTTATTTATTTATTTGGGTGAAAAGTAAATATTAGACAATTATTATTAATTAAAATAAGGGTTTAGTAACTATAATGAAAATGACTATTACTAATATTAAACAATTAAGACTAAAACTGTAATGAACTAGATAACACTAACACTATTTATTTATTTATTTACTTATTTAACCAATTAACACTACTATTTATTTCCACGATATTACTAATTATTTATTTCCACTACTTATATCACTTTTTTATTTATATCACGTTGAACTGTCCGCCTACCGACCTCCGCAGCGGCTATATATTTAATTGACTCAACAGTGTCTGTATATTCAACTTCTCGGACAGAAGTTACATCTTTCACCACACTATCTGTCTATTTATGTAACTCTCTGTCTAACTTCCACAGCCTCAGTATCACCGACTGTCCGTATGCCGCAATTCTTCATCAACACTGCCGAGTATCCACTTCTACTTGCCGTTACTGTTCCTTGTACACTACAGCTTCCCAATATTCTTCAACACTACCGAGTATTATCTTTCACAATTATCGCGGTATACCAGTAACCAGTAACTTCTCGAGTCCTCCACTCGACTCTATGCTGCATACGCTCACCACGATACTGCTGAGCTTCACTAACACTCTATGTGAATGTCTCTATATGTCTCTGCATGTAACTAACTAACTAATTCCCGAGCATATATGCGTCCCTGTTATACAGCTGCCATTATCTTCCAGAAATCTCGAGAATGTTCGAGAGCATAATAACAATGAACACAAAAGGTTCACGCGCCCGGAAGTAATTAAACACGTCGCGGCTTGTTTGTTTACGTAGCCCGGCTGCTAGCGCGATTGCGTCATCGTTATACTTAGACGCTTGTTCAGCGTAGCAGCGGGGCTCACACGTTACAGTATTTTAATACGCCGAGCAGAAACCATGTACGTTATGGAAATTGAAGGCAAATTGAATGACACATTAAACTACTACTGACAAAACTTGTACTATAATATGTTTTTTTTTTATTAAAATTTTTATTAAATTGATAAGTTTCCATGATGCATATCTAATTAATGACCACGAAATAGATCAATTTATGTGACTTTCTTTGCGAATTTTACTGTTTGTAAACAAAAAACGTACGTATACCTACGACATTGAATATTAAAATAAAATATTACGGATTAAAAAATTAAAATTAGAACATTCTAGAACTACAATTTCGCTTTCAATTTAGATGAAGATTTATAGAAAAAATAAATTTAGAAAAGTTGAGGACTCCATTATATACTTACTATTACTACAATAATCTTATTAATTCGCAACCTGACACTGAGGCACGCGGCCACGAGACCCCCATCGAGTCTGGGGAACCGGGTTCGATCCCGACCGACGCCAAATACTTCCAATTTTAAATGGCACAAGATTGACCCCTGTGGTGCACTCTCCACGCCAGCAATGAGTGCCCGTGAGGTGACGCCTGGTAAGCGCCCGCACGGTGCAAATATTTTATTACCGATATCTGTGTACAAAGCAGATTGGCACACCCAGCAATGGGTAATAAGCCGTGATGATATATTTATTTATTTATTTATATATTTATTTATTTATTTATTTATTTATTTATTTATTTATTTATTTATTTAATTATTTATTTATCTTATTAATTTTAAACCAAATACTAAATAAAATATTATTGGATAAGTAAAAATATATCGTTGCTAGCAGCGGGCACCTTAGACACACAAAAAAATGTTAAACTATGAAATATATAATATAAAGTTCTACTTCTTTTATTTAAAAAAAATGAAGATAATTATCATTGTATTTAAATATTAATACACAGCATGAATTATGGTTCCCAAAACATTGTAATTTAGTTTAAAATATTCTGAAGAGATAATTGCGGATAAAACGGGTTGGTGTTTAATATTCATAAAATAAATCACACTCTTCATTTATAATTTTCAAATATTTTCCAAGCAAATTACTTTTAAACATGGTCATTTTTCACACTTTCCGCTATCATAAAAACGAAAATATTTCAAACTGAACATTAAAAAATCCCATTTAATTCTATTAAAAACGCAATGAATACTTCCTAAATAAACGATCACAGTCCGGAGGAATTGTATTAATTAATGGAAAATTCTCCAGCCACTTAGAATTATTCTTCATCCCCATCAATTATACATCTTGACGTGCCCCATATTTTAGCGAGACGGGCGCCGCTGACTCTATCTACATTTGTTTTTCTTTCCCAATTCCGAAATAATTTAACGGCTTTAGCAGCTATGAATAATACAGTGTAATAGCGGCTTCAACAAGGATACTGGATTATTTTTGGTTGGTTTAAGATAGGCTTGTTTTTCAGGATTTAAATTGCTTGTCTTAATTGAAATTGAATTTTTTGGATTGACGAATAAATTAAGATGAAATTTAGATTTTCTTAATTGATAAACAAAGTTTTGATGATTTCGAAATGGAATTATAACACAATAATTGTGAAGAACTGGAAATTTCAAATTAATTCTAAAAAGATTAATTTATTGTAACAAAAATATTTATACAATTCCACTGGTGGAATTATTCAATATATAAAACTGTACTAATACAAACAATAGTAGTAATTGTAAAATAAACTTTAATTAGGTAATCGTTAATAGTTGGATCTAGAAATAAATAGATAATATGGGTAAATTTCTCGACTGCGGTGTAAATTATGTGCTTAAAAATACTGTAACGTAAGAGTACCTACATTTGGTCTGCGAGCCCCCGATCGGCGCGTGCGAGCCGACGCCTCTGAATAGAAACATTCTAGTAGGAGGACGAGCCTATACCATGTTTCATTTAAGCCATTCGTATTGCGGAGCATAGGGAATAGTTTTGACATCTCTGATTGGCTGAAATTAGAGACAAGTTTACCCAATGTAATTTCGGCTACTTCAGATTTGCGCTGTTGCCAGTGCCATCTACTGAATGGCTTAAATGGAACAGAGCATAAGTAGGCGATCAATAACAGTGCAGCGCGCGATAGGCGGGCGACGAGAGGCGGGCAGTTATGTAAACAAGGAGAGATAATCCTGCTTCAGAAAGCAAATGTGGATGTATGTAAACCGGTATAGTATTTCATAGTTTTCGTAAAAAACATAATATAACGTAACATAACTTAAGAAAACGTAGAATATGGCCAAATTTTATTTCCTTATGGATACGTTATGTTAACAGGTTATGTTTGGACGCGTACGTGAGTCGTCATCTACCACATTGCAAAACAACAACAGAGTAGCTGTCAATTCAGTTTGTGTTTGACTTTCAAGTTTCTGGTTTTGTGGTTTTTGTGAAGCTAACATGGATGAAGCATTATTAATTTCTCTTGTTGAGAAATATTCGTTACTTGAAACTACGAAACCGTCACTGAATGTTATGTTACGTTATGCTATGATATGTAATGTTACGTTGTGTGAACTCCGAAGCAGGCTATAAGCGTAATTACCCGCGTATTGTTATATAGTTCGAAACGTCACGAGAATATTCCAGAAGGCGTTAAGAGCAACTGTATAAGCAACCTATGTGTGTCCGAATGCATTCATTCACATAGAGTACTAGTCCGTCAGAAGGACATTTACATAAATAGACAGTTAGAGAGGTGAATGGTGTGAATTCTGTCTGATCAGTTGAATATACAGACGCTGTTGTCAGTTGAGTATATAGACGTTGTGGAGGTCGGTAGGTCGAACAGTTGAATGTGAAATGATATAAATAGTCGAAATAAATAATCAGTAATATCGTGAAAATAAATAGTCCTGTTAGTTATTTAAATAAATAAATAAATAAATAGTGTGAGTGTTTAGTTAATTATATTCGTAGTCATAAAATAGTATTTGATAATTGTTTAATATTAGTAATTGTCATTGTTATTATCTTTTTAATATTTATTTATTATCTTGATAAACATTTATTTGAATTAATAATAATTGTCTAATATTTATACTTTATCCAAATAAATAAAAAAAACGTTACAATACTTTTAATTTCTTTCATACAGCATTTATTCTAACAAAACCGACGTTTCAGTATACGCTTATACATTCTTCGGATTCTACAAACAATGATACATACAAACATAATGAGCCTTATTTTGGTTCCAAGTAAGAACTTACATATTAAAATCATGTATACTCGTAAATATATACATTCGTCTAAACATTCAGTTTTACAAACATCGTGCAAATACGCAAAAACAAATATTCATGTGTTCGCTCTCAAAATCAACAGAAGATTATAGATGTGGAACAAAATTTATCTAATCCTCTGTTTCTTGAAAAGCTATATGTTTGGGATTATTTCAAAATTAACGTAAGAGCTGACACACCTAGGCTTAAATAATGTATATTTTGGAGTATTGGAAAAATTAAAAAGGACAAATCAAATTTCAGATCAAATTTAATTTATTAAAATTATCTACATTTTATTTAAATTCCTAAAGCAACAGTTACATAATCATTAATTTATAGAATACAAATTCAAATAGGAGTCTATATTGACGATGGTATTGAAGAAATCTTTCCACAAGATATTTCCGAATGTTGATAATGTTCACGTTAATTTTAGGTGTACTAAATTGTTTTTGAATGTTTGTGGAATCAGAAAAAGATATGTGTGTACCACTGTACCAAAACGTTGGTTACGTAAGAATAAATGTTATATGATTGAGATTTCGCGTATTTGTTAACACTTAATAAATTTTATACTGTAATAATGAATAAACTAAAAAAACTGTTTTTTCCTGATCAAATATGATTCAGTAATAAACTTTGCAACATTTTATGCTTTTCAGTGTAAAATGAAACATGAAGAATTTTACAAGATTTCATTTGGTACAAATCACATTACGATTCCTTGTTTTACTGTCGGCATAATGTACTTTGTTTCTTACCAGATTCCGGCAACGCATTTAACTACATCACACGGCGTTATAAAACCACATCATAAATCCTGCACAAATTACTGATTTCACTTGCATGTATTCTGTCTGCGCTTTGAGGTTAGATTCATCCGCCATGTTGATTACATGATGAGTGGAAATGGTAAATATGAATGACTATATGAAGAGATGCAGAATAGTTAATTATTGACAATATGTTAATCGTGTGTCAATTATTCATCTACGTTGACAGAGATATGTGTTATTGGATGCATTACTAATAATGTAGATGAATTTGTTGGATTCTGTTGATTATAGGTTTATAGCTTAACGCTTATTGAGTTTTCAGGTTGCAATTTACACAATGTAGTGGTCTACGTTCTATTTCTAGTTTAATAATATTATCTGGTTGAATATAATTTGTTCTGATTTTCTGTAAATGTAAATACGTTACTGTTACTATAAAAAGCCAGTCATGCAATATTGGATTGAAAAATTTGTGGCCCAACATAGAAGGAGTTTATTAATATATTTTATTTTTACATTGATTCTAACGTAATCTCATTTAAGTATCTACACTTCGTTCATCGGTGCTGCAATCCTGTAAATCCGGTCTTATAAAATGTTTCGTCTTGGGCATCGATTTTGTAACTTTAAATTCTACTGCATTTCAAATTCTACTAGGATTTACTGAAGATATGATTATATTCCTAATTTTCAAACTAGACGTAAACAATAGCTATTTGTGTATTAAGAGCGCAAAATGGGACATTGTTAATTGAGAGGTTGTTGCCGCGCGACGCAGGAGCGAGGCATTCTCTCGAAATCGACAATGTCCATTTGCGCTCGAAACACACACAAGATTTTTTCTACAGTCGCCACAATGGGGTCCTCCCCCATAAAAAAAAAATATTTTTTATTTGTTTTTACTTATCGGTATTTTCCATTCTTCTTGAGCTATTGCTTCAATCTAATCTAAGCATTTTATACTTTCGTTTTTGTAAATGAATGCCCTATTTTATTTTCAGAGCAGTCATATGTCAGATTGACTTGTTAAGTGGGTAATGTGTAACTACAGTGTCATTAATTCCTGACTAAACGTTTCCATTAAGAATGTAGCCAAGTAACATTTCTCAAACATTGTATAGTTAGAAATTTGAGGAGCGAGCGCGTTTTTCTACTTTGTCGCTCTAGAGCGGCAAAGTGACATTTTGCGTTGACAAAAGAGAGCGCAAATGGCTACTTTGTATATAGACTGTAGAAAAAGATATTTAAAGCATAGACGATAGAAATTCAAGAACAGAATTTCTACTGCTTCAGATCAGTAGAATTAGAAATCTAATCTCAGAAAAACTGGAGGAAAACCCACAAAAATAATTGTGCATCTAGCGCTGCCTGTCTGTGTTAGACATCGAACTTTCAATTCTCAGTGTATATACGAGGTCTGTTAGAAAAGTGTCCGATCTTATTTTTTTGCAAAAACCTGATAGATTTGAATCAAGCGCTTGCATGAGCCGACCTTGAACCTTCGTGCGCTTGCGTGAATTTTTTTCCCGCCTGTCGATAGCGTCAGTTGCTGACAAACACCATTTGAGTGAGGTAGTGTGTAGTGCTCTCGTCGATTTTTCATTGCAAGGAAAATGACGGAACGATTGGAGCAGCGCTATTGCATCAAATTTTGCCTGAAACTGGTTGTCACCTGGTGGAAACCAATCGGAAGATTCAGGTTGCTTTCGGTGACGATGCTATGGTCATCACATAGATTAAGGAGTGGTACAACCGGTTTAAAGACGGCCGCACATCGGTGGAGAGCGAACCATGCTCCGGTCGGCCATCAACATGCCAAAATGACTAGGTCATTGCCAAGGTGAACGCTGTGGTGATTAGGATCGTCTTGTGAGTATCCGAGAAATTGGGGAGGTGGGCATCAGCACTTTTTCGGCATATCCCATTATGACCGATGATTTGGCAATGAAGAGAGTGACGGCGAAATTCGTGCGGAAGCTGCTGACGGCGGAGCAAAAGCAACTTCGTGTTGAAGTCTCACAGGACATGCTGGACAAACAGTGACCCCGACTTCATGAACATTATAATCACTGGTGACGAGTCCTGGGTGTACGGGTACGACCTGGAAACCAAATCCCAGCCGTCACAGTGGAAGCAATGAAAAACCGAAGAGTGCACCACACACCACACTACCTCACTCAGATGCTGCTTGCCAGCAACAGACGCTATCGACAGCGCGCTTGATTCAAATCCATCAGGTTTTCACAAAAAATAAGGTCGGATACTTTTCTAACAGACCTCGTATGTAAAACGAAATGAAATTGGAGGGAGGTAATGTGCTAGACACAGCGGATTTTTAACTAATATTAAAAATGACGTATGAATATAATTTTTATAGGTAACAACGCCAATTTTGTTGGTGACTAAAATTGTCTTTTTACATGTCACCTGTGATTAAATAAAATTAAGTAAAATATCTCTATAGAAATAGACGTCGGAAAGATAATGAAAATAAACACTTTAGGTTCCTTATTTTGAAAGTTCGTGTTCATTATGTTCATTTATACGAAAAACGTTGTTAACTTTCCGACATTATAAATAATAAATATTTGAGTACACCATAAATATTTAGTTGAAAAACACCCTAAATTCAGAAAAGCATGACAACTACTGAATAATTCATTTTCATGTATCCAACTTCACTAAACAATATATTTTAGTATTGGAGCACGAGCACGCATTACTGCAGGTCAAAAGTATTAACTAACTACTTCGCTGCTGAAAATTCTATATGAATATTTAATGACAAAGTTGAAAATTTAGTGCTAAAGTTTGTCTGGAAAGTACTTATCGTGTTTACGAATAGTGAAACCGACGGCCTTCACGAAAGGGCGTTAAAAATTACAACAAAGTGAACGGTCACGGAAAAAAATCATTTAATCTAAACACTAATGTAGTATTTTAGGACAATGTGAAACAGTTTAACTATTTTTAGATCTGGATCATTTGGAAGGCTGTTTCAACAATGATCGTTAAAGTGAAGTATCTAATGTTTTAAAGATTTGTCGTAAATCTCCCGGCAGAACAGATAAGAGTTTACATTGAGAGCGATTTAAAGATTATTTAGTTTTTTTCCAAATACAAATTTTGCTGTTTTATCCAGTTTTGAAATCTAGCAGTATTTCTTACCTATCTTGACATTTCCAGACTTCCTATTGGAATATTTTAACATACAATAGTTTTTGCAATTACATAAATTTCAAAAACCGCACTAGAATGTCAAGATTTTTACGATCTATCTGTCCAATTCTGAAAAAAGTTGCTGTGGATGTTACTACAAAGCTACGTTACTTCGATAAAACTTTCATACGACGGTCTCGCTAGAATTATTTAGAATAAGATTCAAGGTTAATATTTTTACCTTCCGTCACCTTTAGGTAAGGAAGGTATTGCTTTTGGTCAAAAATTCGGTGGTGAGTTTTTGATGAATAAGCACGTTTTAGGGTCCCTAGAATACGATTTTACTATTTCTCTCTCTCTCTCTCTCTCTCTCTCTCTCTCTCTGTGTGTGTGTGTGTGTGTGTGTGTGTGTGTGTGTGTGTGTGTGTGTGTGTGTGTGTGTGTGTGTGTGTGTGTGTGTGTGTGTGTGTGTGTGTGTGTGTGTGTGTGTGTGTGTGTGTGTGTGTGTGTGTGTGTGTGTGTGTGTGTGTGTGTGTGTGTGTGTGTGTGTGTGTGTGTGTGTGTGTGTGTGTGTGTGTGTGTGTGTGTGTGTGTGTGTGTGTGTGTGTGTGTGTGTGTGTGTGTGTGTGTGTGTGTGTGTGTGTGTGTGTGTGTGTGTGTGTGTGTGTGTGTGTGTGTGTGTGTGTGTGTGTGTGTGTGTGTGTGTGTGTGTGTGTGTGTGTGTGTGTGTGTGTGTGTGTGTGTGTGTGTGTGTGTGTGTGTGTGTGTGTGTGTGTGTGTGTGTGTGTGTGTGTGTGTGTGTGTGTGTGTGTGTGTGTGTGTGTGTGTGTGTGTGTGTGTGTGTGTGTGTGTGTGTGTGTGTGTGTGTGTGTGTGTGTGTGTGTGTGTGTGTGTGTGTGTGTGTGTGTGTGTGTGTG
Source organism: Harpalus rubripes (assembly GCA_963082715.1). Classification (NCBI taxonomy): domain Eukaryota; kingdom Metazoa; phylum Arthropoda; class Insecta; order Coleoptera; family Carabidae; genus Harpalus; species Harpalus rubripes. The sequence goes on from OY720450.1 coordinate 64,314,998, forward strand.
TGTGTGTGTGTGTGTGTGTGTGTGTGTGTGTGTGTGTGTGTGTGTGTGTGTGTGTGTGTGTGTGTGTGTGTGTGTGTGTGTGTGTGTGTGTGTGTGTGTGTGTGTGTGTGTGTGTGTGTGTGTGTGTGTGTGTGTGTGTGTGTGTGTGTGTGTGTGTGTGTGTGTGTGTGTGTGTGTGTGTGTGTGTGTGTGTGTGTGTGTGTGTGTGTGTGTGTGTGTGTGTGTGTGTGTGTGTGTGTGTGTGTGTGTGTGTGTGTGTGTGTGTGTGTGTGTGTGTGTGTGTGTGTGTGTGTGTGTGTGTGTGTGTGTGTGTGTGTGTGTGTGTGTGTGTGTGTGTGTGTGTGTGTGTGTGTGTGTGTGTGTGTGTGTGCGCGCGCGCGTGTGTGTGTATGTGTGTGTGTGTGTGTGTGTGTGTGTGTGTGTGTGTGTGTTTGTCAAAATTTTCTTATGCGATCTCTAATACTACAATTCCAAAAATTATATTCCTTTCCGTTACATCCATATGAAGAGCTGAGTAGATTTTGGTTATAATTGGTCAACCGGAAGTACCCTCATTTGAAGATTTAACAGTTTTTCTTGAAAAATCGATGTTAAATATAATTTTTTCACATTTAATGTTATTATAAATATTGATGAATATTTTATTCTGTATACGATTTGAATGCATTTTATATTTCATATTAAATGGATATAGAGTTAAGAAATTATAAAGAAATTAAATATCATATATTAGCCAGCTATGCTATAACAGCTGCTATATTAAGAAAATTCTGATTGAAAGGTGTTAGGGTCATGTGCAATTGACAGTATGTTTGTGTTATAATTTTACTGAAAATATAGAATCTTTTGCTAGAAACTTTCTGTATGGGATTTGTATAAAATATATACAACTGCCTTAAGATAATGTACAAGAAATAGAATCTTTTGTAAGGAACTTTCTGTATGACATTTATACAAAATACATAGATCTGGCGGAAGGTAATGTGCTGCCACATCAGATTTTTTAGAATTTTGTTTTGAATATGTTCGAAGTTCAAAGTAGTTCCTTTCAACAATAATACAGTTAGTTCACTATGCTTTTCTTCCACATTTTGAAAGCTCTCAACTCTCGACCAATTTTTCCATGAAATGCTTATGAAATAATCATGATGGCAATAAAGATAATGGAAGTCCAGAAATCAGTTTCATTTAATAACGAATCATTATCGTACAAATTCAAAGATAAAATGATATAACATAATTCCTGTCTCAACTGACCACTACAGACAAACATTTTTCAGTGTAAAAAAGGAATACAATTTTCGTCTTTCACAATTTCTTTTAAATATTGGTGCCCACCACTATTTAATAGTACTTCCATGTTTCTCTTTTTGGAAATCTGAAAACTGATGTGTCACAAAAAGACATAACTTTGTGATCTAATACGATTCTATTAATAATTGAGGATTCAATGTTTAGTTAAATCTCTTATCGTATTTTGCTCCTTTTTGGAGCTTTTCGTTTTCGTTCTTTATACCAGCTACAAGTGATTATTTGTAGCGAAAGAAGGCACTTGTTAATTAAAAATTGAATCTGAACTCTCTTTACATTCATAAGCCCTTACTTAAACCTTTTCAAATTTAAATAAATCATGATACTAAAATGTTCTCTGGATAATTCAATATTTGCATTCATAACGGTACTTTTAAAAAATGATTAGGTAATTAAATTTTAACGAACTTAGCTTTTGCAATTTAATTTCAAATTACAGATAGAGAACTGTTTAAAATGTAAATTCTAGCGTGACCCGCGAACCTTCTTTATCTAAGCTAAGATAAACTGTAGATACATAAGAACGCTTTTATCAGAACTTTTTAGCTAATTTGTTAATAAAATATATCTTTACGCATTTGTGCCACAAAAGCTATTTATACTGTCCTAGTATATATATATATATATATATATATATATATATATATATATATATATATATATATATATATATTACTTAATTTTATTAATCATATATACATATACATATATATATATATATATATATATATATATATATATATATATATATATATATATATATATATGTCGCGGGGTAGTATCACTGGCAAACTCTATGTCAACCAACACTATTTCAGAACCACAGCGATAATATAAACGTGATGATCTCAGCGAGGCGGACATGCACTCACCCTGAGCACCGCTACACACTGATTCCATCCAAGCATTATAGTCTAGAATGCTTGACGTTTCGATTACGAAAATACAATTAAAAGATTATAAGTGATTCATGTAATACTTGATTCATTAAATGATCGTTACGACATGCTTTGATATTACAATCTCCGACACGGCCATTCTGACGTTTCACACGTCCTCGTGTGAACTATCTGAAAACAAAGGATTTATCCACAGTATTTTCGCTCGGCTATCTCTGACCAATAAGTGCTCAAATAGTTACAACTTTGTTCACATTTATATCAAGCTCAAAATTTAGCTATAGTACACTAAATTATTTAATGGACGCCTTTTTTACAAGACGTCAAACAAAACATAATTCTGTGACAATACATTTCACCAGTAAATACATGACTACCAATATCAGTATTCAAGCATTGTTATAGCTTGTCCAACAGCGACAGACCATCATTGCTTAACCAGCAATCGATCGCTATTCCATCTTCGCTTAACCAGCGCAAGAAAACCATACCGTCATTGCTTACCCAGCAATGGAACACCCTTCCGTCATCGCTTAACCAGCTCGGGAAAACCACACCGTCATTGCTTACCTAGCAATGGAACACCCTCATTGTACTATAGACAATTCTAGTTTTCATTATTTTGTGTAGAACCTGGCTCTTCGTCAGTTCCTAGGGAAGAAATATCATTATTATCTGACATTTTTCTAATTTGGTCATGTGCGTATTTATAAGTGCGATTAGAGTCATGGGCCTTTAGAACATACAAAACAAATTATTACTGGTTTGCTAACATTCAGGTCCTAAATCAGAAATCCTATGGCAAATCGAAAACTTGGCTCGTCGTCTTAGGCCACGCTTCCCAATTCATTTACTGGAAAACACACACAACAGAGGCACCTAGTTAGCATGTTACCTTCGGCAGAGGTATCAGAGTAGCATACCGAAACACCAAGACAGAGGCATCCAGTAGCATGTCATCTTCCATCACGGTTAATAATTCTAAAGAATTTAACGAAAATAACCAATCTCCAGACCAACGCCTCAATTACTCCTTAGCCACTTTTGTTATAAAAGTTTGTCGGCTCTTCAAAGTTTTAGTCACCCCTGTGGATTTTCAACGATCCACTCGATTAGCCTAACTAAATTGTGGTCTCAACCTCCAGATGGTTCATTATTGTACGCATGAACCGCTCTACTTAAAAATTAGAACATGGATTCATGTGTTATGTAAATAATACTTAGAGCTAGTAAAATGTTCTAAATTTGTTAAATAATTCAAACAGATAGTTCTTCTTTTCGTTTTCCTAACTGTATTTTGGCTTAGTGTTTTTTAGTTTAATTTTTTGACAAGTTGGTTTTTGCCCTTATTGGAGGTTAGTAAGTTTTAGTCAGTTGATCTTACACTGTTACAGGTGATGCTGTCCATTATAAAGTTTCTCGTTTGGCCTCTGTCCATTATAAAGTTTCTCGTTTGGCCTACATATCTCACAGGTATTTTTTAAATTTTTATTTAAACTTGTTGTTTATTATTGTCTGATTATACTCTGGAAAACGATTGTTGTTGATTTGTGTCAAATATTTTTATTGTAGCACTTGATGAAGGTAAAATAATATACCGAAACGTTTGCAAGAGGAGATGTAGAAACAATTTTTTTTATCTTCCTTTATATCCATCATCCGATGAACTTTCTTCAATTAAATTTATCCTTGGATACGATCAAAATATTTTAAAGCAATTTGTTCCAGCGTCCATCACGCTGCACTTAGGCGTCACAAACATTAAGACAAACATTTGAAAAGCAAGTCCCGTCTTGTCAGACTTCTCTGCTTCCAATGGCTGACAGATTTCTGTTGCTCAATTGTTTTTCAGGTAAAACAGTCTGCTTCGCAACCGTGGCAGGCTCCAGTCCGGGCACCAGCTATCCTGTGCAACTCCTCTGCGGCTGATCTAGCTTGCCACAATTTAAACATTCAACAAATTCACAATTTGACAAAACTGGAATGGTCACCCCGAAAACGGTCACGAGGAGCCTGATCGGCCACAGCCCCATCAAAACCAAAACGCCAAGTTTTATAGCTACGACCATGCTCACCGGAAATTCAATAAAGTCATATAGTATGTTCTGGGAATACACTCAGGGACTATTTCAAACCACTACCATATTTGTACCTAAATTTCAATATTCATGAAAGTTCCATAATTACAGCTCTCCCGCCACTGTCAACAATATTTTTCCCAAATAGCATCATCGTATGGTAACTGATCGAATGCATCGATCTCTCACTTCAATCACATTACCCTTAATGTCAACGCAGATACCTGAAACCTGAATACTCAAAAGTCCACATGCAATTTATACATTAACAAAATCATCAAAACAAATCCCGTAGCAGCCTCGGACACAAGCAGCTGTCCTTCTAGCAAAAACTAGAGATTGCAGGCAGAAACGAACCACTGGCCATACATCACCGTATTTGGACCAATGATCACTCATGCATCGTTAGTATGGCGGCCAAAATGTAACAAAACATACCACAGGCGCTATGAATACCTGTCCAAGTGCAGTAATGGAATTGATTCTGGGGCCAACGTCTTTGCACTCTGCAAGACAAAACACTTCAAGTTTGGAGATCTCGTAGGCCACTCATAATTTCTAAAACAAAAAGCTACACAAGAGAGTTTTTGGTAATCGCCTTCGGTGGACAGTAGTAAGGCCACTCTTCCAAATAGATTCTCTGTCCTGGTTTACGGATATTTCTAAACTAGAGTCAGCAGAAACTGGATCGATTTTATTTGGTCCGTGCTGCCAAATAAAGGAATCCATACACAATGGTTTCATTATATCTCAAGCAATAAATCTGTGTGCTCAATAAACTTAAACAAGCTCTCAAACCAGGCTGCTTTCACTTGTGAATCAAAGCTAAAATGGGTACCGTAGTATAAGTGAGTCTTAGGCATTTCCTGTGGATACTTGAAAAGCCATAATTCATAGCCTGGAGATATTCATTTCACCCACGACGATAAACGTTTAACTGCTATTAGCTCTCAACAAAAGGGACTTTGAATTATGCCAAGTATCTTTACTAGTCATTGTTCTATAAAATACCAAATTTCAGTTCATCAAATTGTGGCTTCCAGACATTCAGTCAAAACACGCTACAGCAGATCTTACTGATCGCGGTGACAAAAGTCACCAGCGCTTAAAGCCCTCAACCTAATAATGATAATAACAATATCATTTATCTACAATTTGTAGCTCAGTAAACTTTATCTGCAGTTAATAAAATATTAATCTTTAGCATAGTTTTGTAACATATTTCCACCTTTAACTATCTTTCCTGAAGATCTCCAGTGAAATTTTAATGTTATAATTTATATTTCGGTACACCATGGTTCTGCACCCGCATCGGTCATATCTGGATAAAAAGTAAGTAACGATATATCAGGTGCCTCAAGGTTGCAGTGTACCTACTCAACGTGTCTGTTAGTTTGCGAAACTTGTACAATGAAAACATTTTACAATCTTTCTTGACATACCGAAACGCTTTAAGGAATTTGTATTAGTTTGTTTGTTATTTCACAAATAACTAACTAAATCGCAAACTGGTTGATACTCCCGATCTGTGACTACTTGATCTACATTCAGTTTAATAATATTGTCACATCGCAGACGATGTAAAGGGGTAGAATCAAGCTACCAAAAATGAAATACTTATTACGTCATACAAGCTCAATGACAAAACATCAATCAAAATATAACAACTGCCAGGAACACCTACTGTAATGAATAATATCTTAAATAACATATATGGAGATCGGTAATCCGGATCATCGGCCATCACAATATCATAAACAACAAACTCGACTTCGTCTCTCGTTTCTCAACATGCAACTAACCGAATTGCTTTTATTACAACAGCAACCCAATTGCCACCAACATAGCTCACAACGATATCTTGAGCTTTGTAATAAAATCTCTTACCAGTATTGGAAGACCGCTTAAAATAAATTCAGTACTCATTACTCACGGTTCTACTTAACCAGCTCTTGTAATTACGTCACCACTCTCCGGGTGGGACACAGACGGAATCCTTGTTACTGGTCAATGCCCTAGGATGAAAACCTGCAAAAATTGTTAGACGGCCTTTCCATCTTAACCTGCTTGGCCCTACACTTCACTTTATAATTCACCAACAGAACAAAAACCCACATGCAATATTGTGGATCGCAGGCGAATCCCACTTCTGATGTCGCGGGGTAGTATCACTGGCAAACTCTATGTCAACCAACACTATTTCAGAACCACAGCGATAATATAAACGTGATGATCTCAGCGAGGCGGACATGCACTCACCCTGAGCACCGCTACACACTGATTCCATCCAAGCATTATAGTCTAGAATGCTTGACGTTTCGATTACGAAAATACAATTAAAAGATTATAAGTGATTCATGTAATACTTGATTCATTAAATGATCGTTACGACATGCTTTGATATTACAATCTCCGACATATATATATATATATATATATATATATATATATATATATATATATATATATATATATATATATATATATATATATATATATATATATATATACATATACATATACATATACATATACATATACATATACGTATACGTATACATATACATATACATACATACAGGATGTCCGTCTATAAATAAACCAGCAAATATCTCGCCTATTATTACTATTAGCGATTTCAACTATGTATATAACATAAATTATATTATGTTAACTCCTCTATAAAATTTTGGAAGTCGATCAATATTATTACTTTCGGTTTTGGAGAAATTGATAGCAACTTTTAATTTTCAAATGGAACACCATATATATTTTTCCAAATTTGAAAAGTACATGAAATTTGCTATCCAACTGTATAAAAACAATCATATGTTAAATTTTTAAAAAGAAAATGGCACAGACAGCCAGAAAACAAAAACTAGTAAAATAGTAGTAGTAGACCGTAGCCTACGTTATTAATACAAGGCCGGGAAACATCACAATATCTGTCAAACAGAAACTCTAGTTCCAAACTTGCCGTTTTGGCGCGACTTATTCTCGCTGTCATTTTTGACGTATGTGTTTTGTGATTTCGTTTCATAAAGTTTCAACGTTGTTTTCATTTAGCATTTGTTATTATATAATATTGAATTATTTAATAATTATTGTTGTATTGCAATCATTATATTATTCACTTATTTCTGTTGAAATTAAACACAATGGTGAAACAATATTGTGTATCTCAATGTTTAAATCTTCTTTCCATGTCATATAAGAATGAAGCGTTATATAGTTTAATTAAGAACATACACAGATTATTTGAATTACCCTTTAAAAAATTTGATTGGATGTTTGCTTCTTATAAAAACATTGTACCTGCAGCCATTCCATAAAACTATAAACTCTTGCAACAATTATTATCAATCGTTGTTCCTGTAATATCTGAAAAACTTCTACGTACATTGTGTTCCAAATTTATCAAATCCTTATTAAGTAATATATGTAGGTCACAAAGCCAATGACATACAGTTTAAAAACATGAACAACCTTTGTCTCGAAAAGTTTTGAAATTATAAGAATAATATATCCAATCTGTAATAACAATTAATAGTTTATATTCATTATGATACATTAGTTATCATAATACCTGTTCACGACAATATCCAATATCTTATTTACTGGATGGGGTTTTCAAACTCAAATCGAAAACAATATCAATGGCTGGTACCTTCTCCCTTATGTGGTTTGCTGCCTAATCTTAAATCTTGTTTATAAATACACGCAAACACATGAACTTGAACATTTATTTATTACTTGGGCTACAATAGAATAGAAAATATTTTTGTACAAGTACATAGTGTTTTTTGGTCTGTTTTAACGCTGAGGGATTGACTGTATTGTGCATTGACTGGCTGCTAATTCGCGCACAAACACTCTTGGTCATGTGCGTGCGCATTGACCAGCTGTGCAGTGTGCGTTTCTACACCTTCTATCCACCTTCTATCCCTTCTACAGCCTTTTCCAACATATTTCTTATGTTAGTTCAGCTTCTGTTATGTTAATTTAACTTATGAATAGTGTAATAGCTATACAACAGTATATAAATAAATATTATAAATAAAATAATTACATATAAATTATATATTAATTACATTTTTATTTGTTGTATTCTTTATTCATTTATATAGTTTAAAAAACCGTATAACATTGGTTATAACCGCTAAATTAATAATATCAACATATTATTTTGACAGACTAAAGATGACATTTAAATGACAGCCGGAATAAGTCGCGCCCTCATCAGCGGTTTTGGAACTAGAGTTTTTGGCCAGATTTTTAAACAAAATTTGAGTTGTTTCCCGGCCTTGTATTAATAACGTAGGCTACGAGTAGACCTAGAATTATGACATGTAACAAAAAAACAAAGAAAATATATACATATTTTTCTCAAGAAACTCTGTACTTTCAAAATAAAATAGGAAAGGAATTACTTATTACTTTCTTATTTTCTGGTCCTTCGAATTGTACTTAAATTCGGTTTCTAACAACTTCTTATTCAGGTTTGTCACCAACAGCGAATGATTAAAATATTAATTTGGTTTATCAATTTGAATATTTAATTAATTGGTATTCTTTATATATGAAAGTTGTAATATAAAATAAATGAAATGCATAGCCTCCTAAATTTAACAAATGTTTAATAATTTAATCATTCGGCATTCTATTTTTTAGTAATACAACATACGATTGTTTTTATACAGTTGGTCAGCAAATATTACGTACTTTTAAAATTTGAAAAGATATATAGCATGTTCCATTTGAAAATTAAAAGTTGCTATCAATTTCTCCAAAACTGGAAGTAATAATATTGATCTACTTCCGAAATTTTATAGACGAGTTAACATACTCTAATTTATGTTATATAGTTGAAATCGCTAAAAGTAATAATAAGCCAGATATTTGCTGGTTTATTTATAGACGGACGCTATATATATATATATATATATATATATATATATATATATATATATATATATATATTTATTCCGTTATTATTAATGAATAGCAAATAAGTCATTAATGACACCTATTAATGCATGATTTTTATTAATATTTTATTTTATTAATATATTATTTGAGTAAATAATCATAAATACCAAACAACATACTATTACTGAACAATTGTCCAAATTTGTCAACCGAAAAAAATATTGTAACTAACTCGTGTGTTAATTTGCGATTAATGATCTCAACAATGTCTCTACTATTAATCCCCCTCATTAACACCACAATAAAATATTTACTTACACGTCGATGAAAATTTTAATTAAGACTCAAACAAAATACCTGATGGAATCAGAAAGTAATTCCATTCTATCTATAATCTAATCCCGTGAGGTCAGAATCACAGTGACCATACCGCGATGTTCCTTCAGTTAATTGTATTTGAATGCGAGAATTCTCTTTGAATCTGTATTGGCTGCGGATAGCTCCACGTAGGTTCAATGAAGCAGTAAATTGTGAAAAGCATCGGGAAAGACTCCAGTTTGATGTTAGGCATTAGAAGAGAACAAATGTGTACAAATTGTTACAGGATTGTTGTTGTTGCTTATTTGTTTCGCGGAAAGGAATTCCAAATTGGATGCAAACTGGTTTCAGATGAAATTTAGAGTTGGCTGGAATTATTACTTTGAAGGATTAACAAAGTATTTATGTGTTTGTACGTTAAGGTGTTTTTTTATTGTAGTCTCATTTCAACAACTGTTGGGAACGAACATGTTTAATGAAGTTCTTTACAATTATTTTATGAAACTTTATCTAAATTGAAAATGATCTGTAGTTCTAGAAAGTCTTAAGCAAATATTGTTATTCGTTAAACCAATTTTGCAATTCATATTTAATATTCTATGATATGGATTTGTTCTCAAACTGTAGAGTTCACTAAAAATCAGGGTCACATAAATTGGCATATTTCAATCCATAATAATATTTTGTAACAATTGTAACAAAACATTCCAAGGAAAAAATAAATGCGCCGTTCTGGGTAGCGTCGAGAATGAGGTTGTTGTGATTTTATTTTTTCTTATGTGAAAATATCCTAAAATATTACACATTTTAAGAATACATGAAAATATTAACAAAAACAACCATGTTGGTTATAAATGTTTTTTACAATATAATTATGCATCATCACACTTAAAATAAATTTCATGTAAGTTTTGCTGTTTATGTTACCAAATTGTACAAATTGTTTTCTGACTGTAAATTTATATGTAGCTCCTCAAGAAGACCCAGGTGGGGTCGAAACTGTAGAGTTTGGAATAATAAAGTGGCTGATATCCAAAAACTGTTGTACTTTCTTCAAAAACAAAATAACTTGGGCTGTAGGACGGGAACCATTTTGTAGAGTTATTAAAATAGGAAAAGGCCTTTAGGTTCAACATCAATATCATTGTAATACTCTGAATTCCGACCATAGGGCCCTTTGCAAAAACCATTGTCAAACGGGTCACGAGTTTAAATTTAAAGAGTTTAAGACCTTAGATAAAGTTCCTGATAAAGATACACGGCTTTTATATGAAACTTGTCATATTAATATCAACAAAAATAAATGTATCAACAATCAAACAGATTTCAAACAAAATGTTTTACATTTAAACAACATATTCAACAGTTTTTGAATTTTACCGCCTTGTTTTTTCTTGTTAGTTATTTTACGTCCGGTCCAGTCTGTGGTTTCTTATATTTTTTACACCAGTAAACTATGTGATATTTCATGTCTTTTGCTGCTGTGCCACCGCACAGTTGCTTATTAGTGGGTAAAAATGCCCATATATATATATATATATATATATATATATATATATATATATATATATATATATATATATATAATATTTATATTAATTAGCGTTCCGCTTTCATATGTATTTGAATACCATTTATATTGTACAACTTAATGTCAAACACTTAATGCCATTGTTACATGTTGGTAAGTTTTTTATTCGCTTCTACAGATTGTAACATTTTTTGTAATTCTTGTAAAAAAATTTCATGTAGCTGATGATGGGCGTATATTTGCCCGAAACGTCCAAATTAGTTAATTTATAAATAAAAAAATTGGAATACCTAAAGGCCTTTTCTCATTTTAATAAAAACAAAATAAATTAAGTAAATGACACAGAATTACATTAATAAAATGAATGGAATTTATATATTAATATCTTTAAACAAGAAATATAAAACTGTACAAAAGCACGTGACAATATAGCTATTTGTGTTTTAAGAGCGCAAAATGGGACATTGTCGACAATGTTCATTTGCGCTCGAAAGACACACAAGATTTTTTCTACAGTCCTCCACCATAACAAAAAAAAATGAAATGTACACTTTGTACTTACAGTACTACTCAATAGTTTTGCAGTGAAGATATAAGAACGTATTTAAATATGACTTCAAGATATTGTTTTGGCTTTCGTTTTTACAAAAAATTAATGCTAATTTTGTAATGAATATTATAAGTTTTTGCACAATTTATTTGTTTCAAATACATTAAACTAGTGCAGTGTAAAAGTGGATGTCCATTGGGAGTGTTCACGCCAAACTTTTGCAGGTGGCAGCACAACTGTTCACAGAATTTATTTTATATTTAAATTTAATTTATCGTTATTTTCCATCCTTCTTGAGCTATTGCTTCAATCTAATCTAAGCATTTTATACTTTCGTTTTTGTAAATAAATACCCTATTTTATTTTCACAGCAGTGCGGCATTTTGTTTGGTTATGTAATATACCGACAGAGCAGTTATATGTCAGATTGACTTGTGAAGGTAGTAAATGTGTAACTACAGTGCCATTAATTCCTGACTAAACGTTTCTATTAAGGATGTAGGCAAGTGACACTTTGTCGCGCATGAGCGGCAAAGTGATATTTTGCGTTGAAAAAAGAGAGCGCAAATGGCTACTTTGTAGACTGTAGAAAAAAGTATTTAATTAATATTTTTATACAATATACCAGATTTTAATACTAAAAACATGGAAACCAGTTCTAAAAATTCACCTAACATTAGATAATTCTAGAAGGAGCACCTCGTGGTTGCTAAGACAATTATCACACTTTTAAAATAAAATACATCTTGGCTCACTGTTTATAGCTTCAAACGACCGAGCCCTCGAACAGAAATCGCACAACGGCGCTCTCCAGAACTCGAAAATGTTTGGTACTAGTAAAGACATGACGACAACGAAATACAAAAAAAAAACTTTAGACGATATAGGGGATGACAGCAACGTTGTTTTGCATCACAATTAAGACAGAAGACCCTTATTTAAATTTGTTAGTTGCGATTAAGACGTTTAGCGCCATGGAACTCAGTAAGAAGCCATATTTTAACAACGACAATAGAAAGAGAATATAATTCATGAATCAACATTCATAATCTCCTTGGTTACATGTCTATCACAACGATGATAAAAAACCAAGAAATTATCACCTTACTCATATTCGCCACTGAGGGATTTGTTTACTTTATTTGACATTGACAGTTAATTTTGAGTATAAAAATGTACGTTGTATTGATATCAACATCGATGAAAATAATAAGGCAATTGTGAAATAAACCATGTTGTAATACATTATATTAAAAGTTAGGTTAGCAGCACACACAATGTGTCAAAAATTCATTATATTCTCTCGTTAAATATAAGCTGTTGATGTTGCTCGGGAAACCGAAGCAGCCCATTTCACTCGAGAATATTATAGATATTATTTTACGTATGAAAATATAGATATGTTTGAATTAACTTTAGTAATAAATAATTGGAATTATAGATGGATAATGAGCCATTTAATAAAATGAATAAAGGTTTGGTGCCTTTGGCAGCCTATGTCGTTTAACATATCATCCATTTTCCGCTCAAAGGAAACTTTGTTTCTATCTGGCGTGTCATCATAAATTCAAATAAACGTTATTTAGTTTACTTTCTTTGTTTTCTTATTTTCTGCATTCAACTATTTGAAAATAAATTCCGGATTTCAAAAAGGCATTAACAGTAGGTTTGAGATTAGTAAGAATTTGGAATTGAGTCGATGTATGACGTAGATGTTAAGCAGAATAAAAACTCGAATATTTTAAGAAGGAATGACATTTTTAAAACTTTGATAATTCTTATGAAACAGTTTTAAAGAGAATTTTAAGATCAAATGGTGCCTGTTTTAATTTGCTATTATAGTGTAAAACCTCTTTCTACTGATTAAGAAATGACAAACGTTTTTAGCAAATGTTATTGACGTCATTCAGGCAATAATTTTCTAATAATATAATACATAAAACTAAAAATCACTGGACCTCTAGAAATTGTCAGTTTTTCAATTAAAGTTAGTAATTTAATATATAAAATCTCTCTGGCTCATATTAATTATTGCTCCACAAATTTAATAAAATGTATTGTTAATGCATGGAATTCCATATAAATTAAAAGTTCAAATTTAGTATTGACAAGAACCAAGTAATAATATTAATAATGCAATAAATATTTAATTAAATACACTGGTTTATTCAGTAGGTAGTTAAAAAAATATTAATTAATTTATTAAAATATATAAAGAGATTTGTATTAACACTTCACATTCCCTATGAACGGAATTAAACTTTTTATAGTCTTCACGGTTAAAAAAGATTAAACAAATAAACTTTTCTTTAGTATGTAATGCTTTTTGTGCTGAAAATCTGGCATTAAAATGGAGAATCCTTTTAATACATTCGTAGTTTATTCTAAAAAATGACTGCATAAATTCTATTCCACGTAAACTTAAAGTAAGTCTAATTAATGAGCTTTAGCACAAAACGAAAACGCATAATTTGGTGAATTTTGTAGAAAATTTAATCCAATTATCACGAAATATATAAAAAATTTAATTAGTAATTTAATCTTTGTCACGAACATCAGGGAATTTTATATCTCTTCCATGTTTAACTAAAGGTATATGTTTTTATTTTCACAAGAGACAAATGATGACGCGTTTGAAAAATACAAAATGATATTACCTTTGATTATACATATACTACTACCATGGTACTATATAATCAAAGATATTACCAACGAAGTACATAAAAATTTATTGTATTTGTAAATCATTCTTTTTCCGTCTATCTTCTCATTGTAATTATTATAATCAATTTTTTTTTATAATTTGTAAATACTCGCATATGCTTCGACGTGTTCTGTCATGTACATGTACTTATTTGGCTGCTATTTATCGGGTCAGTATAAACATTGTTAATTAGTATTTTAATAAATTGTCAGTATTTACCCTAAAACGGTAACAATTATTATAAATGGTCAGTATTGCACTACACAAATATTTATACAATAAATGTCAGTATAATATTTTTCTATTTCGTTGTCTTTATGAGTTTATAAACGCACTAGAAACACGTCGTTAAGAAGATCTATAAACACACTGTTTTTGGTGCTCTGCGTATACTAGAGATGATATGACTGCAGATCAATGACGTACATAACCTCAAATTACTGTGAGTCAACAATGAAATTTCATATGTGAATTTAAAAAATGTAGCGGGAAGCGTTACCAACAACTAATAAAAAACAACAAGTCATATTTTTGAGAATTCGCATTTTTTTTAATTAATAGAAGTAAAACTAATAAAATTACCCTTTAAACTTAAAATTAATTAAGTAGTCAAGATTACTCTGTTTAACTTTCCCTTATTGTACTACTGACGATGAGAACTTAGTTCTCGGAATACGTATTTAGTTTTTATTAAAATTAAATTTAAGGTTAAAAAATATATCATCACGGCATATTACCCATTGCTGGGTCTGCCAACCTGCTTTGTACACAGAATTCGGTAATGATGATGACATATTTGTACCGTGTGGGCGTTTACCAGGCGTCACCTCACGGGCACTCATTGCTGGCGTGGAGAGTGCACCACAGGAGTCAATTTTATGCCATTTTAAAATTTGAATTATTTGTCGCCGATCAGGATCGAACCCGGTTCCTCAGATTCGCGTTAAGGGGTAATTTTATTAGTTTTAGTTATATTTAACCTTAGACTTTATCTATTAATTTTTTTTTAATTAATAGAATTATAAAATTACTTCGATATAAAAAATTGTATATAAACTTGTTTCATAAGGCCTACAATCGCACTCGCCTGTTAGCAGATTGCCATATGAAACTTGTTTTTTAATATACTATTAAAAATTTGTGAATGTTTTAATTTGCCAGTATTTTAAATAAATGGTCATTATTTTGCTCAAAAAATATAATATCTATAATAAATTCACAGATTTTATTAAATGGTGACCTTTTCTTCTATCCAAAAATTGCATCCTACATGTAAAAAACTTTTGCATGCAGAATGCAAAAGTCTTTTGCGTTCTGCAGAGAAAAAAAAACTATCATTTCCCGCGTTGATAGTTGTCATGTTAATATAAAATTTGAAGTTTTAGCCCAGCCGTGGTGTATTTGTTAGCATACAACAGTATAGATGTTGAGGTTGCGGGTTCAAATCTCGCCGGCTAGCATTCTATTCTTTCCTTGATTCAAATTTGCAAAAAAAAAATTGAAATTGTCCGATCAAGGTCATCTACGAATTGTATGAATTCATATTTTTTTCTGTCAAACGCAGTAGTGTCGTTTACTTAGTTTTTATGAGGGTGCATAAGATACTACTGTTATTTTATTATTATAAAAATATATGTTACAGTAAAAGCATTCAAAATTTAAAACTAAGTCTACTGGTAAGTTTATTACGAATGTAAAACCAAATATATGAAAAATAAGATCCTGACCCAGTGTTAATGTGAGAGACACTGACAGAAAATAACGTTATTCGTACGGCTATGAATCAAGGTAATATATCTGAATTAATAAATAAACTTACGGTACAGCGAAAGTATTGTCAACAACGAGCATCGTATTAAAATGAAATGTCCTAACTTAGTCGAAACAATATGATTTTTTGAAAAACAAACGTGTTATATCCGTCCTTATCACACTTTAGTTTTTTTTTTTTTTGCTCTGCAGAACCCAGAGGTCTTTTGCGTTCTGCAGAGAAAAAAAACTAACATTTCGCGTATTGATAGTTGTCATATATGAAAATATCATAATTTTGCAGACAAAATACAACTTTATATTACTGACATACTGATTTTGCAGACAATATACAACTTTATACTACTGACACAGGTACTGATTAATATATTCATAAGAAATAGAAAAATAAAAATGCTTTTTCAATAAAAATATATATCGATTAAACTAAGAAAGATTTGTCTTACTTATTAAGTCCATCTTTTTTATTGAGAGTTTTGTTAATGTCGTTATTGTATATAGAACTAGTAAGTTTCAATATTTATTCAAGTTATTGTATACATTCTGTATGGAATTATACTCAAAACATAATTACCAACACATTGAGAAACTCTGGAATCCATATGCTTTGAAGCAACTGTAATATAATATGTTTATAATAATTAATATTAAATTTCGGGGTATACGAGCATGTTATATATAGTTAGTTCTAAGTTATTTGTAGAAGCCTCAAGAAATTATAAAAATCTACTATTATTAAGTTACAAATTAATACTTAGAGAAGAAAATTCACCATTGTGCAATATACATATTCGGGTTTACATTAGGGATCTCGATAACTATAAGAAACATGAAGTTGGTTAAATCATATTGTAATGTGAGAGTTCCTACAACAATTGGTCCGCGAGCCCCCGACCGGCGCGTGTGAGCCAACGCTCATGAATAGAAGCATTCTAGAAAGAGGAGGAGCTTAGGTAGGCGACTTATAACAGTGCAGCGCGCGATAGGCGGGCGACGTGAAGCGGGCAGCTATGTAAACAAGGGGAGATAAGCGTAATTACCCGCGTATTGTTATAGTTCGAGACGTTACGAGAATATTCGAGAAGATGTTAAGAGCCACTATATAAGCGACGTACGTGTATGCCGAGACATTCACATACATAGAGTGATGGTCCGTTAGAAGGATATTTACCTGGACAGTAAGAAGTAAGGTGTTAATGAGTTTGACAAGCACAGCAGTATCGTGGTGAGCGTATGCAGTTTGGTGTCGAGTGGAGTAGTCGGGAAGTTACTGGTAAACTGGGATAGCTGTGAAAGTGAATACTCGGTAATATTGAAGAGTATTGGGAAGCTAGGTATACGAGGACATTAACGACGAGTGGAAGTGGATACTCGACAGTGGTGTTTAAGAGCTGTGGCATACGGACAGTCGGTGATACTGAGGCTGTGGAAGTTAGATAGTTAGTTACATAAATAGACAGACATTGAGGAAAAAGGTGTAAACTCTGTCCGAGCAGTTGAATATACAGACGCTGTTGTCAGTTGAGTATATAGACGCTGTGGAGGTCGGTAGGTCGGACAGTTGAATGTGAAGTGACATAAATAGTGGAAATAAATAATCAATAATATCGTGGAAATAAATAATCGTGTTAATTGTTTAAATAAATAAATAAATAAATAGTGTTAGTATTATCTAATTAATTATAATTTTAGTATGAATTAGATTTTAATAATTGTTTAATATTAGTTATCGTCCTTGTTATTAGCTTTTTAAAATTTATTTATCGTCTTAATAAACATTTATTTTAATTAATAATAATAATAGGGGACTCCACCATTTTTTATATTTTCAATAGAAAGTATAAGTAAAACTAAGACTATTGGTGAAATCCGGTGAAAAAATTCATATTAATAAGCGAGTTATGGTCCCCCGAAGTTTGAAAATATAGATGTGACGTCACGAATATAAGTTTTTATATAAAACTCTTTTCTTCGTGGATCTATAATGTTCTTGAAATGTATACTGTTTTTATATTATATTTATAAAAAACAAATAAATATTATAATACTGTTCAAGTCTACATGCTTTATAATTGAAAGTGTATCGAAATTATTAAGTTTAATGCAAGAAATTTATATTCAAATAAAAACTGTTTGAGAATTGCAGTACTGGACTGGTAGCCAAGTGTCCGCTATTTAAATTTGCCTACTTCCATTGGTAGTAGACTCTACCCCCTAACTTGGTATTCGTTATATATTTATAGGTGGTCTTTGAGTCGCCAATCAAAATAATATATATGGAATTCATATGAGTGAGGAGCTGATAAAACAAATTCCTCCTTATTTTTAAAATATATCAATTATATCATTTTATTTCTTTATTAATATTCATTATTAAGCATCTACTTTCACTATTTTTTACTAATTTCTCTTCATTCCATTGAGCTGTAATCCCTTATTGTCTAATATTTACACTTCACCTAAATTAATAAAATCATTCAATATGTATTGTTTATTAGGAAAATAATAATGGTTTACACCCATAAATACCAAGGCAACATTAGTGAAAATATTAAAGATCTAATTTTAGTGAACTTAGAAGTTGTTTATTTACAAAAGATATTATTAACATAATCTCTTACATGTGGTAGGGAGAGGTAAACAAACAATATGTTGATTCTAAGTTTCTGGAAGCCCCAAGGAATTATCAAAATTTCCCATTATTAAATTACAAATCCTTTACAAATCAATACTGGTATCTCGAAAGTTTGCAAAGTCTTGAAATGATTCCCTAATAACAGTAAAACCGCAAAGATACTCCATGAAAAGTCTTTAAAGCCCGGGATGATAAAAATAAAGTAAATGATATACTCGCTTTGCAAATTTCACCCCATTTGCTAAATGCAGGCCATTGAGGCTGGGGTAACATTCATTATAACCCCTCGTGGTTAATGAAAAGCTGGAAAATGATTCGGAATAAAAACAGAAGAGAAAGTTTTCTAAATGTGTTGCGGCGAAATGGAAGTGTAACAATGTACATTTGTGGATTTTGTAGTTATTATGAATAGTTTTTGTTTGTGATTTTGCCTTTCCACGTTTCAAATGCTGAAATGTGCTTTATGTATGCTGGATTTTATAAACAATTATATTCAAAGGACGTTTCAAATATTTGTAAATTTATTCACAAACGGAGCTAACGAATTTATGCACGATTCGCAGACTACTGATGTGGCCAGCACATGAAATTTATTCATATATAATATCATAAGTGGTAAATTTTTGCCAGAAAATTTTTCAGATTATTACGAGAGCCAGTTGCCTAGCAATTTATTGAGTGGCATTGATAAAAAAATCACGAGTTGTCAAACGGGTGATTTTTGATCAATGTCACAGATAAATTGGCAACAGGCTCGGGTAAAGCAGTCGGAAAATTTTTCCAGGATAAAATTTAACCACGAATGGTATTCGGATGATTATTTCCAAAATAAAAATCAGGTAATCATTTATATATTTTTTTCTTGATAAAGATCATCAAATTTTTATTGTGCTTGGAGGTATTATGTTTCAGTTTGCTTTTTTAACGTTTTGAATAGATTCCTGTCCGAATCGATACATTTTTAATAAAAACTGATAACACTGAAAATATACAGATATATAAACAATATGTTTCTAAAACGTCAAAATTATTTCGCTTGTCAAAACTCACTTGTAAAAATATGACATTTCATTGGCTTGCTTAAAGGGTGCGAAAAAATTTTTGTGACGATGTTTTGTCGAAATGAAACTTGGTAAGTAGGTAGAATTCTGAATTTGGATTGGTTTATATATTTATGAGTGAAATAGTCATTTATATACATATATATTTACCAATACTGGCAGATATATTGTTCTAATTTGCAATCTAAAATCCAATACATTTAATTTTTCTTTTAGTTAAAATTGAAAAGCTTTATGTTACATATTATACTAAGACAATAATAGATATTTTATTTATATTAAACTTATTCATAATATTATCACAAAAAATCTCTATACGACAACCAGCATATTCCAATTACAAATTCTTTGGCTTTTAAAACGACAAACAACGAACCCTTGAATCTACCAAATTTTTGGTCATCTATCTCGCTATTTTCTGCCATTTTTCTTGTAATTTATTTTTGAAATTTTCTTTTTTTAATGCTATAATTATTTCTTTCAAGAATTTCTGTCCTCGCTCAACCAGTTTTGTCGGTGACTGTGGGGAATGATACAGCTTATTTTTAATATTTTACAATAGCCCTTTTTACTACACGCGAATTATTTTTATGTAGATCGTTGTAAAATTTAAAGTGAAATGTCGAAAACTACGTGTTAGCAGACAATTTTAATTTGTACAAAACACATAGAATTGAAGGAAGGTAGTTGACCACATCAGATTATAGGAACTGTATTTGGTTAATATCACAAACTCTTGCGAGATGTTACTTGTTCTCGTTTCCATGGCCAACTACATTGAATTGCGTTACGCTTATTATGGCTGTTTCAAATCATGTTTTCCTACATAAAATTATGTCGTGAGTTTTTAAAGATTTGGTACGGATACAGTGACATCTAGTTATTTATAGTTCAATTAGGAGGCTAGTATTAGTGCCTTAATCTCCTTGGTCTTTGTCAATGAAGTTTAGATGTGCAAAATGTGTTGTCCGTTTATTAAAAGTAAATACAATAGTAGATAAAGTTGAATGTACGTTCTTTTTGTAAATGATTTAAATCAAGGAAAAAATCTGATGTGGCCAGTACATTACCTTCCGGCAGTTATATGAGGAATTTACGAAAATTGTACCGGTGAAATGTTACTGGTAAACAGATATTTATCAGGTTATAGCTACCGGGATAGATATATTAAGAACGCAAGTAGTAAACAGGTTAGATCCATAACCTATAAAAAATTGAAAATTTGAAACAGGTTTAAAATTTGATATAGTTAACAAACTTTTAACGCGCGCGCTTCGCTTTGCATCACTACCTTTTTTTGAGATTATATTCTTCATGAATCGGTTTTTCAAGAAAAACTGTTAAAATCTTCAAATAAGGGTACTTCCGGTTGGCCAAATATAACCAGAATCTAATCAGCTCTTCATATGGATGCAACGAAGAGGAATACGAAAGAATTATAATTTTTGGAATTGTAGTATAAGAGTTATCGTAGACGAAAATTTAGTTACACACACACATGCACGCACGCACGCACGCACACACACATACACGCACACACATACAGACAGACATCATCGTAAAAATAGTATAATCGTATTCTAGGGACCTTAAAACGTGCTTATTCATTAAAAACTCACCACCGAATTTTTTGACCAAAGACAATACCTTCCACCTAATGGTGACGGAAGGTAAAAAGAATACTAGCCGTTGCGATTTGCACCCGCAACCTCAACATGCTGTTGCGTGTTACTAATTACACCACGGCTAGGCTGAAAATGCGCCGGTCTGTTCAATCTTTTCGTAAGTTAAATTCTCATACTTGTGTATGAGACCCGCATCACATGTAGGTGAGGGGTATATCTAAACTACCGCTACATTTAAACACCTGTGAATTGTAAGACATTCGTACACCCCTATCAGGGATGTATTGCAAATAGTATATGAAGGTTAATGTACAGTAAAAGTTTAGAAAGATGTGCGATCAAGGTCATTTGTATCATGAATTGGCATTATTTATCTCACTCACAAGAAGCGTGTGCGACAAGGATAGATATAACACGTTTGGCTTTCAAAAATTTATACTAATTCGACTAAGTTCGGACATTCCATTTTAATACGATACTCGTTATTGACAATACTTTCGCGGTAACGCAAGTTTCTTTATTAATTCAGATATATTTTCTGTCAGTGTCACTCACATTGACACAGGGTCAGTACGTTATTTTTCATTTATTTGGTTTTATATTTGCTAATAAACTTACCAGTTGACTTAGTTTTAAATTTTGAATGCTTTTAATGTAACATATATTTTAATAATAATAAAATAACAGTACCTAGTAGGTATCTTATGTACCCTCATAAAAACTATGTAAACGACACTACTGAATTTGACAGAAAAAATCTGAATTGATACTATTCGTAGAAGACCTTGATCGGACATCTTTAAAAAAAATACTGTAAGTACTTTTTTGTAAATGGTTTAAATCAAGGAAAGAAAAAAAATGCTAGCTGGCGAGATTTGAACCCGCAACCTCAGCATATGTACTGTTGTGTGCTACCAATTGCACCACGGCTGGGCTGTAAAACATTACTGCAATTTTTATATTAAAATCAATATTTATTTATAACAGATAATTTGTCTCTGCATGTAATTTTTGTTTGTGTAATTTTAGTGATATTTGAGATGGACATAATAAGCGTAGCGCAATTCAATAAAGTTGGCCATATCGTTTTCACTTTAGTAATCCCACTGAGAACGTTGGAAGCAAATCACTAAGTTTTTAAAAATTATATTAGAATGCTGCCATTCAGAAATGGAAATAGAAGGAAAAAATATATCTAAATTAAGTTTTTCTTAAACTTTATTATAAAATTCGTATATACGTATGGTGGCAACAAACTTAAAAGCTCTTCTTAATGCAGGCAAACAATCTCGTAAAATATGAAAATGGAATAACTTTTCTAATAGAAAAATACGTCTGGGCAAAAACGATAGTTCAGAGAATGTGTGAAGTATCTTAAAAACTTTCATAGCCATAAAAGTTTTCACTTGAAAACAATCCAAAACTATAACGACATGGCTTGAAGTATAATAGCTAGAAAAAGCAGAAAATGGAATCCCTCCGCCCCCATTTGACCTCTGAAGAAGTTTAGCCGCGTATGAATGCAAATGCTTCTTTAAATGGAAACTTTCTATGAAAATAATCATACTACCAGAATGTTCACACAAAGCCAAATTGAAATCTGAACGTTTTATTGGACAAGTCGCACAATGAAGTCACATTATTACAATGAAGAAGACGGCACGGCTACACAAAATGCCTAAGGAAATCGAATATCTCAACTTGGGAATCAAATTCAGTAATCAAACTTTGCCATCATCCAGGCGTCATAGAGTTTCTGAAAGTTTGGTAAGAAATGGGGCAGAAAGTTTACCTAATCTTTTAAATTTATATAATTAAAATAATTATTTTTCTCATGAACTATATTATAAAGAATTCAACTACGTATTTGAATTTGATAGCAAACGAAGTATTTCGTTGGATAATGTTGTTATCAGTGGATCTGTTTTGTACAATGGGGTCATTCCACATTTACCATTTTTTTTAAGTTGACACTGTTTGCATATGTCAGTGGTGGCCAACCTTTTCCATACCATGCGCCAGTTTGTTCGTCATACGGCTTCAAATCGCCATACAACTCAAGCACTTTTCTACCTTCTTACGTTCATAGTTCGATAACAAGGATAAGAGTAGAATCTGTTTCGCTTAGGGAAGGAAAAGGGATATCCCAAACACGTAAGTAAATTAATTATTGTACGCCTAATAAAAAACAAGTTTATTGGAGCACCCTGGTGTTGAATAGATGGATTTAACTATGGCGTGTACTTCAAAAGAATAAGTAGGCCTAAGAATGCAATGCGCCAAGTTTGGCGCATACGTCACAGGTTGGCCATCTCTGGTATAGGTTGTTCAACATGAGAATCTCGAAACCATACGAGATACGAAGTCGGTTAAACTAGACAAAAATTGCCTTATACATACATAAAATCACGCATTTCCCACTTAGTGGGTTAGCACAAACTCGAAACAATAATAATAGTAACATCAACCACAAAAATAATCACTCTCTCTTTCAACAACATTTTTACTAACCTGACATCATACAACAAATATTCTTCACTCTTAACATATTAAAGTGATCGATTTTCGGTAGCGAAATACCGTAGCACACTTCTTTCTCTTGGGCCACATTTATAATCACATTCATACACGCTCTTCTTCTCTTCCCACTCGGAAACTTTCTCTCTTTTAGCACCTTATCAATCACATCCATCCACTTACACACTGGACGGCCACGCAATCGAATACCCTCAATTTCACCAAGATATATACGCTTTACAAGCCGTTCACTCTTCATTCTCTCCACATGACCAAACCATCTCAACTGGTTCATTTCTACTCTCTTAACAACATTCTTCCTAACCATACATTCTTCATCCCATTAGGAGACCATTTTAATGATGTTTCGTTATTTGAGAAAAAATGCATCATAGGTCACTAAATTGTAAATTTTGCAATTTTTAATTATTGCGAATATCTTTCAAGTGTGAAATAATACTAGATTTGCACTTTTCACATCCTTGGAGAAATTTTTATGTTCTTTCAAATAACGATGCTCAATTTGTTTATCATTGTTGGATTTCGAGTTTTGACGGCAAAGTTTTAATTTCTATATCTACGCCATTTTCGAAAGTTACACTATTGGAAAAGTGAATTTAGCTTTCCAACGATATGTAACTTAGCTATGCTTATTTGTTTCAAACAGCAGAAATGGAACAATGATTAAATTTAGAGCTTAAAATCATTGATTATTGCAATAAAACAAATGAAAAACACAATTAAAAATAATAATTTGGTTATTTTCACTAATAAATTTCTCATTTACTTCTCAAAATTTTATAAAGTCTGGGCCTGGGGTATTTCAAGTAATTTTAATATTTTTAAATGGACGTCATAGTGGACAATGCAATATTTATAACGATATTTGAAAAATGTTATAATGGTGTAATATTAAAAATATCGTGGGAAATTTCTCGACTGTGATATAAATAAGATGTTAACAATTATTCGGAATCTCAGTCAAACAGCTTTTATTCTTACGATACCGACGTTTCGGTGCACATTTGCACTTTCTTCAAGGTAGTAAGATCTTACAGATTTACAATGTTACAAATTGTACAAGAAATTCATACAGCAAATGGATGTGTTATGCGAAACGTTCCGTTGCGTCAAAATTTTGTTCTACACAATGTCGCTCTGCACAATTCCCATTCTACACAAAGTTCCCCCCACTACCAGTGCCATTCCGACCAAACAGCGAATCTCGTTCTGACCAAAGTATGACAAATCGGGAAGGGTCGAATAAAATTGCAGAGTTCCAAACAACGTTTCCTCCTTTTCTATAATATCTACTAAACTACATATAAATTATCTATCACGCTACAGATGGCTCTTTTAGAAGGCATCGAACTTCTCTGTTTCAAATTTACCGGGCACTTAGTTTGACAGTTGACATATGACAAATATATGATACATATGCATTCATGGAGTGAAAGAAGTAAGGAAAATTTGCAGATGCAATTTTTGATGACTCTGTATAAATGAAAAATGAACAACTGTAAAATGGTCTTCTAATGGGCTAACTTTTGTCTATAATCGATTTGGTATCTTTTATAGTACTCGGGATTTCCATGTTGGACACGTTATCCTAGATACCTAGATAATCTGTATAATATTTATTTGTTTAAAAAACTAAAAAGCGCCCAAACACATCAATTTGAGCGTAGTCTAAATTTGTGGCGCACGATTTTTTATGTTCTTTAAGACATATTCCTACAAACATTTCCTTCTTGTAGGATTTCACCCTACAAATAAACCAGAAACGTGACTAACATTTCCTCCAAGATATGAATTTCTTATCTTTGTTGGAATTAACCGCGAACCATTGTTATTAATTCATGCATTATGTATGTTAATATATATGTATTATTTAGTCACTGCAATTTGTAACTGCTTATTTAAAATTCATAATAGATGCATCCAGCTAATCGATATTGGTATTGTTATTGCACGTCAATAATTTCAATAACGAATCTAATTAAATATTAAACCGCAATTGGATTTTGTTAAAACACGGGATATTTTATTAATGCAATACAGCATGCAGAGATCCGGGTGAAATTAATTAGATAATGTACTACAACCACTGTTCAATTAAAATTGAAATGTATCAATATGAGTTTTTTTCCGTATGGTGTGGTTAGTGTGATACCAGAGAGTAGTTTTCTTTTCTTACCATGAAGAAGACATACTTTTTTATATTTTGTGTTCATAATGAATGCATTACGAAACCCAATTGCGTAACGAAAGAGCCTTAATTTCGATACGCATTTTTTGTTTTAGAAAGTTGGTACTAGATTACATTTACTTAAATTTTCAAACGTCATAAATCAAAATCAACTTGAAATTTGAAATAATTGAATAAATGTCAATCCAGGGATACCAACTACAACTTTACACATACAAATTTCCCTAAATCAATACGGTTTATAAGTATATAAAAGACGCAAAATAAAAATGGAATAAGGATTCATTTTTTGTACTTGTTATTTAGATTTTGCGAGAAAAACATGTCTTATAAAACTTGTTCTTTATTATAATAACTTTAAAGACTTTATATTAATCTTTCGTTAGATCTAAGCTGGAATATTGTTCACAAATATGGAGCACAACCTACAATAAAGATATAGATTCTATTGAAGTTCTACAAAGAAAATTTGTTAGGTTTATATACTTTAAACGGTATCATATTTCCTCTTCTAATGAATTTAATTACAATAACTGTCTAATCGAATTCGGAGTTCTGTCCTTGGACGACTGTAGGAAAATGCAGTCATGTTTATATTTATACAAATTGGTCAATAATTCGGTAGATGATTCGGCTATCCTCTCTAAAATAAATCTTCTTCCTCGATCTCGAACTAAATTGACATTTGCTTACCCGACTCCAAGGACAAACTACGAACTACGTTCACCTGTCAGACAGATGTGTATTATGTACAACAAATTTGTAAATGAATTATTAGAATAAGATATATTTTCTAACAGCATTTCTAGGTTCAAGAAAGTACTGTCTGCTATTCTTTTTGCAAGAACCGATAATTTATAATTTAAATTTAATAATAGTTATATATATATATATATATATATATATATATATATATATATATATATATATATATATATATATATATATTCAACTTTTTCTATTTTTATTATAAGGTGGCACTACTCGCGCGTCGCGCGACGAAATTTACGTACACTCAATAAAACAGTTCCTCTGTAATTGGGATATTATCCTGTAGAGTGAATTTACAATAAATAAATAAATCAATAAATATTATGTCCACGTATACTAATACTAATATATATATATATATATATATATATATATATATATATATATATATATATATATATATATATATATATATATATATATATATATATATATTACGGGGAATTACCAATAACTTTTAACTCAATTTATGGATGTTTCAAAATAGAAATTTAGTGTGAACAATTTCTAGGGATGTGTTAGATGGCGTATTTTCACATATGGTATTTAGGTGTGTTTTCGTAAATACAATTCCGAATGGCGTACTAATGACATTTGCTGGTTTGTTTCGAAATAATTGGCAACATCAAACGTGCATTAAACTACATTTCTGTTTAACGTTTAAGATAACATCGCATATTTCGTAAAATGAAAGCTTTTTTTCGGCAATAAATTTGACATTTGAATGATTTGTTTAATTTGTGCTCATTTACTATGGAATATAATGCGTTTCTGCAAATGCTAAAATCAAATTACTACTATTTTAATTCATGGCGTCATTTAGTGCAATTAAATATATAATTTATTATTATATTATTACATTAGTGTGTTAAAAATGTAATTTCGGCTAGTCTAAGTAACATATTTTTGTTGATTTATAGTAAGTATAAATTTTACATTTAAATTCTCTTCCTCAAGTTAGAATATTGCTGCGAATATATTAAATACATGTGTCGCGCTAGAATTATTGACAGTAAAATACATGGTTCATATTTTTTAGAATTTATTATTTTATTTTCTTCCACATTTTAAAAGCCCCCAACCATTCTTTTACTTCCATTCTAATAATTTCTGAGAAACTTAGAAACTGTCAAAGCTGTCAATATAAATACTGGGTGCTTAAAAACTGGTAAATTAATTTCAGACTGACCAAAAATCCGTGAAAGTTGTCAAATTATAAATTATGATATGAAAATGGTATCTAGTTAATTTAATTTCTTAACTCATATCAAAAGATACTTTAAAAAATATTGAATAAGTTCTAACTATTCTTTGACTGAATAAAAAGTCTTCTCCAAAAGAATTTTTTTTAATAATCTTTTAAATGCATTTTTATTTGTCTACTTGTATATTGTATGGTAAATTATTGAAAATTTTTAGACCTTATACATCTGGAAGTGAGTCTAAAGCTTTGTGTTTACTATTTGGAATGTGAAACATTTGCTTCTGTCTTGTATTGCACTGATGTATATCAAAATTGGTTTGAAATTGAGTTTAATTTTTAAAAATATATAAACATAGTGCATATATATAGAGGCTACTGTTAGTATCTGAAACTGTGAGAAAAGAAATCTACATGAAGAACGACGAGAAACTTTAGCAATTGTTCAAACTATACGTTTTTGGATAATGAACACACTATGTGTAGATGGTGTAGCACCCCAGAAACAAATACCATACCTTAATCTGGATTTGACTTAGGCGTAATATATTATAAGTTGTTTTATTGTGAGAAGACTACTCAGATGCCAAAACTGATAATTAACTGAACCTTGCTTTGAGACAAGTGCGTTACAATGATACTTTCCATTAAAATTTTCATCAAATTTAAAACCGAGAAAGTTATCCGTTTCAGATCTTTCGATTTCATGGTTATCAATGATTATATTTAAATTTAAATCTTTTCTGCATTGATAAAAGTGAAAGCGTAAATAGTAAGTCTTACTGGGATTAAAATAAAGATCATTATCGCAGAACCAGGCTGATAAGTTATTTAAATAGTTTCCGCACTTTCGTTGAAGTAGCTAAACACAATTATCAGAGACGATTATGGAAGTGTCATCTGCATACAGTGTAATGTGACATTCATCTCCAAAAATCGTAGGTACATCATTAATGTACAAAACGAACAAAGTTGGTGAAATTACACAACCTTGTGGGACACCCCTGTTATTAATTAAGATTGTTGACTCAGTGTTTATTATATGCATACCAATATGATATCGAATAATATCAAATATTTTATTTTAGCAAGTTATAACTAATTTAACTATTGTATTTTAATTTGAAATGATATGTAAATATTAAATAAGTTATTTTTTTCCAGTGTCTTATTTTCTTATTCTCAAAAATTCTAGTGTGAGTCTCGTATCAAAGATATTATTTTTATTTTGGTTGGCGAGTTAAGACGACTTCTAATCCTTGACGAATTTGCAGTCGCATAACTTAAGTGTAAGAAAAGAATATGTTATATTCTTGGTGGAATTTGTAGGCTGGCGCGTATGAAATATGCCGAGGCTGCATTGAAAACCCGAGTGAAATGAGATGGTGTAAAACCCTCGCAGTAAAAGTGCTGGATGATGCTATTCCATTGTTGCTGTTTTCCTTTTGCCCAACTCACTGTCAGCCGAGCGCAGATCTCGCTCTTATTACGGTTTTATTTTTTTCTCCACAGCAAAAGTCACTTCAAACAACGTAACACTTCCCACCATATTTATTTTCTTTTTCTTCTAAAGCAAAATTTGCTTAAATTTATAAACACGAGGTAGCCGCAATGCGAGTGCGAGCATCTGGTAAAAAGTTAGAAGTCAGAAAGAAAAGATAAAATTTGAAATTTTTCACAAAGAGGAAGAAAATATTTAAGATTTAAAGTTTACGACTTTGCGGCTTAACATAGAAAGAGCAACACTAGGCCCATAATTATTTTTTGTGACTTTAAACTGCCATTAGTGTCTTTGCGAAATCATTCGTTAATGTATTAATTTGTGACTTCATTGAAATTGGGTATTATCGTGAGCATTGACTTTTTTGTTTCATTGTTTCGATTGTTGCTTTGATTCAGGCTGATAGTGGTGAACCCATGTCTCATCGGTAGTAATAAATATTTCTATTAATGTCTCAAAGTCAACTTCATTGCTGAATTACACGTCGGGGGACTCAATTAGCAGTAATTTTCGCAATTCCTAACTCATTGCTCAGAAAATTTTAGATGCCTCTCTGCCTTGATTTGCCGTTCTGCCATGACCATGTGAATCAAATTTATGTTTCCCTCACTGATAACAATATCAGTGCTTTCCTTCCTACGTTTAAATTCAGTTGCCCACTTTTTTATCATTATGTATGAAGGACAAAATGTTCCCAAGGCCTTGTTTTCAAAAGAATTTGTTTCGTTGTTAAGCTGCATTTACATTCTCGCATTTTGCTGTTTTTTACGAGACATGAACGAGATCGAGATTGCAGTGTAAAATTCGAGGTGAGATTGGTATAAGAACTGCGAGAAGCCAGAAATCTCGCGAGATTCCCGCGAGTGTCTCGCAATAAAAAGTATTGGTAACTCTGTAGCTTTCGTAAATTCAATGAAAAATGGACCAAAAAACATTTTACAAGGGGTGAAGTCACCGCTAATTCGTGCCTAGAATACGGGAATCCTAGATTATATATACTAGCGTTTGTTTGAGATCGGTTCAGAGTGAGGAAATGCAAAGTAAAGAAAAAAATTGTTTTCTCTAAAATTTCATTTCAGCCCCTTCTTAATAATGTTATGTTAAGTGTCGATGGGAATCAACACCGAACGAAGCGGACTGATTGGTAACAGGAATCACATTTTCTTTTGACCGTAACTGAATAAACATATGTTCGTATATCGTATTGAAATAATTTGGTGACCAGAGTTTTGTGTTTTTTCTCGTTAAAGTCTACGACAGAAAATACACGGACGACGGTACGAATGGTGCGAACTTGTTGCCTGTTGTGCTTATTTTTACAACGAGACGCTCGCTCTAGACCGAGACGAGGCCCAAAAAAAAATGTGCGAGAACGAGAGCGAGATCGACATTACAGATCGAGATAAGATCGATATTTTATATTTCTCGCCTCGTCTCGCGTGCATCGCTACAATGAGAAACACTTACCAACGCCGATGCCGATTCTTTTGCCACTAATTCTACCACTAAATGTTTTTGTTGCCATTACCTTTGCCATTCACAATAAGGAAGACCAATTCCGTTACCTCTTTAGCGCGTATTACATTTAATTACACAAAAAAGTGTAAAATTTTACTAATGGATCCATTAATAGCTGGAACTATAAAACTTACTCTTGGTATCTTATACCAAACTTATCAAATATAACCGTAAATAAATGCTGTTCACTGTCTATTCTAACCGCGGTAACCAGTGTTGTTAACAGTTCTCAACTGTTTCCCACTAGTTCGGACCTTAAAGACCGCCAGGAACCGCTAAATATATATACTCAAATAGCTGTAATTGTATATTTTTATATTTTACAACAGCTTGAAAGCTAATTTTGAAGCGGTAAATAGGAGAGATAATATATTTATTAGAGAAGGGAAAATATAATGTACAGATTTATAGATTAACAAAACAAATGTAAATTAATTCACACATAAAAGAATAAGAAACTGATTAATATATACCTATATCATAATTTTTACTAGTAGTATAACTTTCTAAAGTTTTTATTGTTTAACATTAACAAGCACTTTATAATCATGAAAGCATCTACCCTGTCTTTTTAAACCAGCCCCTCTAGAAAACCCGCTAACGATATATAAAAACAGTCAGACTGGCGGTAACCCGACGTAGAGGTAAAAATTTGGATGTGGAAAACATCGATACTCTTACCACTGCCACTCCCCATACCTCTTCATCATTTAAAATGTATTATATTAATAAGTAGAAAAAGTATCGGCAAGAATTAGTGGCACCGGTATCGGTAATAATACCTCCCTGTGAATGAGGCTTTAACAAAAAATTTAATTAAGTCACAAATTCGCGGATTAATATAAATCTTTGTAGAGAGAAGAATGGCAGTTCACATAACTTCACAAAATATAAGTGCGCGTCCAGTGCTGCCCTATCTGTATTAGGCCACGAATTTTTAAATCCATCATCGTAATCAACATTTACAAATATAAAGCATAAAAAAATGTTTAACGTTGAGTTAAAAACAGATCTAGTTGATCTCTATATTTTGGATGTTTTTCAGATGACTTCTTATCTCTGAAGTTTTTATTTGGCGTGATTAAGTGTTTACATGAAGCATGTCTCCCTGTTTTATTTCAAAATTGTTCTCATTCTTTTGTTGTTTCTTGTATTTATGGTTTGTTTTCTGACTCTGAATTATTATTGATTTCTTCCTAAGTTTCTTCCTGGTTGGTTGGGTGTTTCAATTTATAATTTTAATTTAGACCAATAAAATTATTATTCAGTTCAAAAATGTATAAAAAGTTAAGAGAATTTTATAACTATCATAATTAAAATTAATAATACGAACGTTAACATACATTTGTCAAAGATCTCTATGAAATTTAAAAAGAATTGAGGTATCTGAGTACCTAATAATAAATACGTATAAATTTCTCGTCTGTGGTAGGTAAAGATTAAGGGCCAGTTGCATAAAGCGTTGTTAGCTGATCATGTGTTTAACTACACCTTGAAACCATGGATACGTATCAAAAATACATTGGAAAAGAAGGCTTGTTAAAGTTAACAACGTGTTTAAAGTTAACAATGCTTTATGCAACTGGGCCTAAGTGTTATTTGGTATCCTGTTTATGAAACACATTGCTAGACTAGAAAAGTTACAACGGAAAATTTTAAAGTATTTTTAGTTTAAATGTTTTCAATATTATCCTGATCAAAATGCGCTTACTAAATATCTTATTTAGAACATTCAATATTGACTCAATTAGATCAAGATTTAACGATATTGCATTATATTATTTAGTCAAAATAATTCACTACAAGGTTGACTGTCCAGAAAGCGAAACTTTATTTTCGTGTACCGAGATTATCTTTACGTTCTACTGAAAGCTTTTATCTTTCTTCATATAATTCAAATGTACTGTGCAAATCACCAATTTATGTTTTGTGCAGTTATTATAATTCTGTTTGTGATGAATTTGTTTATTGTAATTTATTCATTTACTTATCATGGTTTGTTAACCTTTAAAGTAATAAATTTATTATTATTCTAATAATAATTATTATTAATATAACAAATACTCGAAATCTAACACACAGCATTTAATCTTACAAAACCCACGTTCGATAAACGAGTACACCTGAATCTTCATTGGGGTCTACAAGCATTCAAAAATAGTATTTATAAAAATAACATTAACTTGAGCATTATCACAATAATCACAAATGATACGAAAACAACTGAAAGGTAGAAAATCTGATGTGGCCAGCACATTACCTTCCGGTAGTTCTATGTATTTTGTATAAATGTCGTACAGAAAGTTCCTTGCAAAAGATTCTATTTATTGTACATTACGTTAAGGCAGTTGTATATATTTTATACAAATTCCATACAGAAAGTTTCTAGCAAAAGATCCTATATTTCCAGTAAAATTATAACACAGCACTTGACATTGACACCTTTCAATCAGAATTTTCTTAATATAGCATCTGTTTCCAGAGTTATAGCATAGCTGGCTAATATATGATATTTAATTTCGTTATAATTTTTTAATTCTATATCCATTTAATATGAAGTGTAAAATGCATTCAAATCGTATGGAGAATAAAATATTCTTTAATATTTATAAAAACATTAAATGTGGAAAAATGATATTTAACATCGTTCTTTCAAGAAAAACTGTTAAAATCTTCCAATGAGGGTACTTCCGGTTGACCAATTATAACCAAAATCTAACCAGCTCTACACATGGATGTAACGAAGAGGAATACGAAAGAATTATAATTTTTGGAATTGTAGTATTAGAGTTATCGCATTAGAAAATTTTGTCACACACACGCACGCACGCACTCACGCACACACGCACGCACACACGCACGCACACCCGCACGCACCCACGCACGCACACACGCACGCACACACGCACACACTCACGCACACACACACACGCACACGCACACACACGCACGCACGCACACACACGCACGCACGCACACACACGCACATGACATCATCGTAAAAATAGGAAAATCGTATTCTAGGGACCCTAAAACGTGCTTATTTATTAAAAACTCACCACCGAATTTTGTGACCTAAGACAATACCTTCCTTACCTAAAGGTGACGGAAGGTAATTAATATTTGAAAGCGAAAAAAGTCTTAAAAACTAAGTAAATGGAATATATTTAATCCTCTCATATAACGCATACTTTTGATAGTATAATGAATAAAAATTATATGTACGCCTATTTTATTTTTGACTCTATAGAAATGTATACTGAAATGCATAAATTAGTATATTTTAACCAGTTTAATATTTGCAATGCAAAAAACATACATGTAAATTAGTTATATTCATACATAACGTACATATAAATTTGATAACCA
Source organism: Harpalus rubripes (assembly GCA_963082715.1). Taxonomy (NCBI): domain Eukaryota; kingdom Metazoa; phylum Arthropoda; class Insecta; order Coleoptera; family Carabidae; genus Harpalus; species Harpalus rubripes. The sequence goes on from OY720450.1 coordinate 64,349,495, forward strand.
TTGACAAAAAGGAAATAACGGACACATAGGAAAAATATTTGAAATGCAATAAAATTAATTTATAACGTGACAGAAAATAAATATAAAATGAAATTATATTTTGAAACACACAATTTTTGAATGCAAAATATATACTGTATTAATAAAGTATGTCGTTGAGCGTGCATTAAAAAGCAAATTGGATGCATTGGACTTCGTCTCGCTCTCCAAATTCATTCTCAACAGGTAGGAAGCATTTACTGCCCTTAATACTTAAATAACTATTTTATCTCTAAATGAATAATAGTAACTCTCGTACATTGTGTAAATATACTCGTATAAAACAAGCGAAACTTTTTTATTTGGAATCGTTTTGTGTTCGTTTTTATTGATTGGCGGGTATATGTAGAAGCCCCAAATCGTGAAAATAATGTGGCATTAAGAGCTCTAAGCAAACATTTTCGTTTTTATGTATTTAGCTCAATTGGATGTACTTAACCTAAATCCCGTGTTCATGTACACGGAACACATTTTTATGTTGATTCGTTAACGCGCCATTGTTTCAAAAAGCAACAAATTACTCACATTGTCGCTGCCTACTTCGATACTGCAATTATTTATGCTTTACCAAAGGCATGGAAATGAGCGAAGGAAACATAAAAACAAAATTAATTAAAAGTTTGAAATGGAACGCAAACTAATAGTGAAACTTTGGTCGTTTCCTTTAATATACTACGTTAATTTCTCTAGTTGTGAATTTCATTTACATCGGCATGGAGGGATGCACATATGTAATTATTACCAACTTCAATTTTACTAATTAGTTTTCTTTTTTCTTATGCAAACATATATTTAGCAAATATTTTCATAACTCTTTAACAAAGTTTTAAAGTATCTACGAGTATTTTATTCCTTTTAACATAATTGAATTTTCATACTGTATCTGTTTTTCGTACTTCAATATAGCATGTTTCAATCAACTTGCTCACTTCACTATTGGTAACTTTTTATTTGTAAATGAACGAGTTTGGTTGACTGAGCAAAATTGAGCCATTTTAAATTATAAAATTGGTGATATTTCAAGAAAAAAATATACCAGTGATCCCTTAAAATATGAGACTTAATTTTTTATTTTAAATAAAAACATACACTCCACACGTCCTCAGTTTCTGATTCAAGAATTACAAAACTTTCATCTAGCATCTTTGTCATACACACATGGCATATATGAGACTTTTATTCACTATTTCATTATCGTCGGTGTTTCAGAGGGGTACAAGCTATCTCCGTCTAACCAACGGCGAAAAGTGAAATAGGTACTGTATTGTAACCGCGGTAACGAGTGCCATTTTCAAATATTTGAATTATTTGAATATTCATGTGATTTTAGCGTCGATAATAATTTGTGCTTCGTTGCGTGTAGGTAACTTTGTTAATTCTTGAGGTTATATATAGCATGGTGTCTTGGACGACGCAGCATAGGGATTTCAATGATAAAATCTAATTGTGCAGTTATTTGCTCCCCTAATTATTTTAGAGCAAATTTTTATTTAGATTTTTGTTACAGAAAAAAAATATTGTATCCGAATATGCTATTGTTTATAATTTCTCAATTTCTAGAACCGTAGAAATGGTCGAAAACAATAATAACATTTTTGCAAAAATCATACAATGGAACAGAGATTCTTCACGTTTAGGTAAACCTTAAAGAAATCTTAAATTTCGTTCTCGTCAGACTAAATTGTTGTAATCAACTATTACATTGTTGTCATCAACTACAATAAAAATATTTTCATTTTCCTCGGTTTGAAAATAAGTTTAAAACGTCAAGAATCTATGACAGATACGAGTGCTCTAAAGAAAATGTTGAAAAATATACCTAATTTTATTTTTTAATAGCTATTTTGTATTAAGAGCGCAAAATGGGACATTGTCGATTGAGAGATTGTCCATTTGCGCCCGAAACACACGCAAGATTTTTTCTACAGTCGCCACAATGTAAACAAAGTGGATGTCCATTGGGAGTATTCACGCAGGTGGCAGCACAACTGTTCATACAAATTATTTTATGTTTAATTATAATTTATCGTAATTTTCAATTTTTCCTGAGCTATTGCTTCAATCTAATCTAAGCATTTTATAATTTCGTTTTTGTAAATGAATGCCCTATTTTATTTTCACAGCAATACGACATTTTGTTTGGTTATGTAATATACCGAAAGAGCAGTTAGTTGGTAAATGTGTAACTACAGTGCCATTACTTCCTGACTAAACATGTTCAATAAGAATGTAGATAAGTCACATATCTCTACATTGTATAGTTAGAAATTTGGACAGCGAGCGTTTATGCGCGACAAAGTGACATTTTGCGCTGACAAAAGAGAGCACAAATGGCTACTTTGTATATAGACTGTAGAAAAACATAATTTCCTTCTTTATTTTCATACTTTCATCGGAAAATTGCAAAATTTCTACAAAAACCAAACATGTTCAGGTGTTTTTATTTTTAATAAATGGAGAATCCACATCAAATTTCAAATTGAGCTAAAAGTTTAAATTTTTTGGAAGTTTTAATAATAAATATTCACCACCATTTGCTATAATTACTAATTACCTTTCTAAGAATTGGTTCATAACCGTTTTCCATATTATTATTTTATAGGTAAAAGGATTGCAATTTTAATTTTAATCATAAGTTCTGTTGTCGTTCTTGAACAGTTTTATTGTAATATTTTTGTAATACATATCACACATTCTCTAGTACGTTTAATTCATTGCATTATTGATTTGATTCAGTGATTCCTATTCAAAAAATCTGATGTGGCTTGCACATAACCTCTCGCCAGGTATTTTACCTGGTTGTACTCATAAAACGAAAAATATTTTTAACTACAAATACATATATTCATGTCTCACTACAAAATAATTCTCACATATATTTGCAAAATCTATGGGATATTTTAATATAAATTATGTGCAATACATACATTTTCTTTATATTCAATATCCTGAAATTTTCTTTTTCTACTTTCCTTTTCTTTTTCTTTATATTAGTAATTTTTTCGCAAATTCCTCTTATATTCTTTTTTACGTATATTCTTTTACGTTGTTGAGTTTCTTTTTATTTTCATAATTTTCATAATAATGTACAAATATTTTTGATAGCGGCATACAGATATTTTTGACAGTGACATTTTTGTGTCAATTACAAACATTTGAATTTCTTGCCTTGAAGTAGTTTGATTTGAGAATTTTTACATCAAATTATTTTATATGCATTTCTTTATCTCTAAATCTATAGAAGATATAATAATGAATATATATATATATATATATATATATATATATATATATATATATATATATATTTATCGAATAAAGAATTTAACATTCTTTAATATAAGTATTTACATAAATTTTCGATAAATAATATTTAGATGATTTTTTTCTTGTAACTACTACTTCCGGTTGTCTAGTTGTTACCAAAACTCTTCCCATTATTGTTAGATTGAGGAATCCGTAGTTAAAAATGTCTTAAGTCTTATAGTATTTGAGATATCGTGAATCCAACATCCACACACACATCCACACACACACACACACATACGGACATCATCGTAAAAATGTTATAATCAAATTATAGGGACCTTAAAACGTGCTTATTCACTAAAATCTGAATATGCGATTTTTAGCATGAATACAACACCTCTCTTAGCGAGAGGTAAAAATATAAAAAAAATACGAATTAGATTAGATTGATACTTAAGAAGCCGACGTAAGAGTGTCAAGATATTTGATAAGCTCGTTCCTGAAACTACATATCCCCACTTGGTATCTTCAGTATGCTACTCTACTTTTATTTATTTATTTAGTTCTCAAGTAAAAACCCTATTTCACTTGTATCCCTCGAGATAAAAACCAAGTTTCCAACTACTTCGTTCCGTATCTCGGTACAAATTCAAGCATTATAATACTCGTAGTACACGAGTACCTACTCCATATAGTTCTTTTCAACTCTTTTCTACTTCTAGAGCCGGCTCAAGTTTCGTCGCCAACGGTGTCGCTGTTGTTTGCATGTGATCGTAATTTTCGCGGATTCAACTTTCCTGTGTTTGCATAAGTATCACGATGTAGTATATATTCGGTGAGTGCGTTGGCGCGTTGGGTTTCAAAATGAGGATCTATTTTTGCAATTTCTAGCACGTTACTAACAAACGCAATCTGTAAATATTTTTTGTTACTTATGTTAATGATATGTCCAATTGATGATACTGGGTTGTTTTTATATTGTAGTAAAATTTTATAGGCCTGTAGTCTCACCTCTTGCAGTAGCGGTACTTCCGAAAAATCGCTAGTCAACTTTAAGTTTAAAAATTAGAGCAAGAAAAATTAAATTAAATTAAATTGTAAATAGCACTTATTTCAAATATTATTCGCGATTCAAGAAAAATGCTCGCCAACTAGCGGCCAACTGATGAAGCTCTTAAAAATGATGTCACAATTCGGCCGGCATGTAGTATGGCCGATGTTGCTATAACATGTAAACGTCAATTTGAGTAATTCTGCTATAAAAGATGTTTAAAAGTGTTCACAAACCAAAAATATTTATTATATTTTTATCTCCTTCAACGAATTTTTTTCTACATGTAATTATGTGTCTGGAATCAATAGTTTCTTCTCCCTTACTAATAAATAATAGATGGAGTCTAAGGTTAAATTTAACTAAAACTAATATAATTACCTCTTAACCTTAAAATTAATTTTAACAAAAACTATATACGTATTTCGAGAACTAAGTTCTCATCATCAGTAATACAACGAGGGAAAGTTAAACAGAGTAGTCAAGATTACTCAACATGTCAACCATGCCAGAGGTCCTAACAACTCTGAGAGAGTTGTTAGGACCTCTGGCATGGTTAACATGTTAAGTAATCTTGACTACTCTGTTCAACTTTCCCTTGTTATACTACTGATGATGAGAACTTAGTTCTCGAAATACGTATATAGTTTTTGTTAAAATTAATTTTAAGGTTAAGGGGTAATTATATTAGTTTTAGTTCTCCCTTACTATAATTTCGGGACTCAGCCGTTGCTTTTAAATAACACAAAACTTTCTGTAATTTAATTTTCATTGTATATAACAAAATAATAAACTCTCTTAAACATAGCTGTTCACATACACACCTTCGATAGTTTTTAGTTCATCTGTCACTTGGCTAGACAGCATTGTGACGTCACAAAACATGGCGGCAAAAATAACTTGAATCGCGAATAGGTTTCATTTACAAAAAAATTAAACCTACTCTTGCCTATTCATAAAATAAAATTTTAAAAATCGAAATAGCGTTACTTCGCAAGTACCGCTATTTGAAGAGGTACGGGCCAGTCTTTTATTTTTGAATATAACTTCCAACATCTTTGGGGCACTTTTATGCTCTTTCGAGTGACGATACTCAAATGTTTTTATTACTGTTGAATTTCGAGTTACGAGTCAAAGTTTCAACTATTATATGAATAGTCAATATAGTTACGTACACCATAAAAAGTTTTTTTAGATGTAAGAATTGTTTTGTAACCGCGTGGCTGTGTCAGGTCGCGAATCTGGGAACCGGGTTCGATCCCGTTCGACGCCAAATATTTCCAATTCTAAATGGCACAAAATTGACCCCTGAGGTGCACTCTCCACGCCAGAAATGAGTGCCCGTGAGGTGACACCTGGTAAGCGCTCGCACGGTGCAAGTATTTCATCATTACCGATAACTGTACAAAGCAGATTGGCATACCCAGCAATGGGTAATAAGCCGTGATGATATATTTATTTATTTAAGAATTCTATAACTTTTATATGTTCTTGTGTTTCATATAGCAAAATTACATCAATTTTAAAATCTTTATGTTAAGCAGTGATAAAAAAAACTCGAAAGAACATAAAAGTATAACCTAAAGAGGTGCAAACCAAAATCCAGTATTACTTAATTCATAATTTGGAAGTAATTTACAAAAATTAAAACTGCAAAATTTTCATTTTCGCCTATATCTAAAGACCTATGTATTTTTTTTTTCAAATAATAATAATAAAATGGCCTCCTAATGAGGCACCTTTTATATAAGATAACGAACTTCGTATCTTATATATTTTTCGAGATCCTCATTCACGGCATATATCTTGGCACATTCTGTACCTATATGAATATTTGTTCAAGTTATCAAGTTAGGTTATGTTTGGTTAAGTTATGGTTCGTAACTTAAGTTAGGTTAGGTTCATTTACACTGACAAAAATGACTAGTTTTTAGCATGTAAATATTCATAATTAAGGGGTACTTCATTTATTCAATTATGGCAACCTTGCAACAAACAGAATTTAATCTTTAATACGAAATGTATTTTATTCATTCAGATATATTATTTATTTGACCGTGATTTATTTAATTTAAATTTAATTCAATTTTCTCTAATAAACTGATATATTTATGTTTAGTATTTTAAATTGAGATTTTTAATAAATATATTTATAATTTCCTGAAATATTTATTTGTTTCCTACAAATATGTAATTGTTTTGAATTAATTTAATAGTTATTTTTTGTGAACTTTATATTTATTAAAATGAAAAATAGTTTTTATTGTATACTTCTCGTACAAGAGTGGAGTTTTGGATATTTGCTTTGCATTTTGGAATCTTTTATGCCAAGGTACATTAATAATCTTAAGTAGTAATTTGTAAGTTAATAAAAATATGGTGTCCAAAAAAATTAAATAATGGTCTTTATTTAATAATTTTTCTTCAAATTTAATCTTCTTAGAGTAGACAGGTTCTTGGAGGTAACTATATAAATTTGGTTCAAATAATATATTATACATCCAATAGTAAAAATAAATTTGGCGCGATTAAAATTATTCTTAATGTAATTAAATGCATAGTTTTCATGAAATAAGTCATAATTCAATATACATATTTATTCGAGACAAATATATGCTTCAAATAAGTTATTATATTGCTTCAATTGTAGATATTTGGATCTATTCAAGCCCAGGATTTATTTGTAAGAAATAAATTTACAGCTCACGTAATTATTTATTTTTCTCAGTGTATATTTTTATTATGAATACAGACCATTTACTCAAAATATTGTGTATTTATCTATTTAATAAATTATCTATTATTGGTGTATAGTTTGTAAATTTCTGAATATAAGAATAAAGTACTCATATGATTTTTGTAATTTGTAATACAATCATTAAATGAGCTTAAAAACAGTCGAAGAGGGGGCGGGGGCTCATTTATTGATGATAAATATCCAAATCAAAAAATTAAACGTTGTATTAATAAGAAATTTTGACGATTTTATTCTTTAAAGACAAAAATCGTAAATTCTTCTGCAAATTGAACATCTGTGTCGTATAAATTCTGTCTGTTGCCTTGTCCATTATTACGACAGAAAAGTTTCTTCCCTCTTTGAAAAACATTTATCTTGAGCTCAAAAAACAAAAGACAACGATCTGATATTTATTCACCAAACCCTTCACTTCACAATTTTATAAAACACCGATTTCCATTCGAGTGTGCTCTGTCAGATACGAGAAGTAAAAAAAAATAATAACACCGGCCGAAGAGGAAATGTTTTTCACAGCCTACTGTGCGATGTATTGATTAAGTAGAGCGCAAGGAATTCTCTATTATGCGACTGAATGGTTCAGATGTTCTCAAGGCAAGCTACGATACCTCTGCCGTGAGGTGAATGCGAGGCATTATCTGCGTTAACACACTCTCGACACGAGAGTCATACATGTAGATCTGAAGAATCATGGATCACTTGACTTCCATGCCAGAGGATAATGGGTTTCGTGACGCGAACAACATTCTGGAAGGATTCATGGTTTCGTGTGTCTTATTAATTTCGGGGCTTCATGATTTCAAAACAAAAGATCTCAGATTTTATCAACATAATACATTTTCCAATTTAGGCAGCCCTTAATTTCACATTTTTTTCTTATGATTAATTTGAATTGTTAATTTTAATTTATACCGCGTTTTGTATTTGAAAATATTTTTGCAAGAGGTTTGAGATTTTTTTAACAAAATAATAAAGGGTTGAAAAATATTAATAACTTTATTTTATAAACATCATTTTGTTCTTTATTTTCATAATTTTCATTGGGTAAATACAAAATTCCTACAAAAACAGAACAAGAGCAAATGTATTTCATTTTTTAATAAATAACGGAGCCATTAAATAAAAATTTAAATTAACCCCTTTCTTTTTATGCTTATTATATGTACGAAGAAAAATATCCAGTCATAAAATGAATAATTTTGAAATGAGTAGCTATTTTGTTTTTGAATATACGAATTTTTGGACATATCCGGTTTTTGTGAAAAGAAGAAGAAAAACGCAAAATATCTTTTTAACATTGCGGGAAAAATAACATTGTTTCTTGTTATATATATATATATATATATATATATATATATATATATATATATATATATATATATATATATATACAGGGATCTTAAAACGTGCTTATTGATTAAAAACTCATCATCGAATTTTTTGACTAAAGACAATACTTTCCTTGAGCCTCGGTAGATAGCAAAAGACGTTACTCATTTAAAAAACCAAAATAAACTTTCGTTTTAAAACTACAAAAGGCAACTTTTAATAGCTATTCCAAAACCAATATCCTAAAATTTGAAGAGTAGAAATATTACAAAAATCCAAATTCTTAAGAACTAAACGGAACTAAATGTTTTCACAAAATCATTGACAAATTCAACTATCATCGTTGACAATTCAGAGAATTTAGATTCACACCTTGACAACACACATTTTTGTTAGAAATAAAGTTGAATTTTCTCAAAATTCATTTCGAGAATTTTGAGTTGGAACCCCAAAAAATTGTTGATGCAGCTTTTGCAACTGTTTTGAACCTATTACCAATGGAATCTAGAAAGTTGTGCAATACAGCGTATAACCTATATTAAACATCTGAATTGTCAAAATAATATAAACTTCCCGGGGTTTATTTTTGATCTATTTTCTGTTTTTCAGTTCCTTAACAGTTACTTACATAAGATGCAGGAAAATGGTACTTTACTTACGTGTATTTACAGTCAGACATTTTCTGACGAGTTATGTATTAAACTTTTTATGAAACGTTTGATTATAATCAAAATTAATTTTAAATTTAATACTTAAATCTGATTTAGGAGTGCGATTCTTTCGATTCTAAGGTGACAGAAAAAAATTGTAAATTAACGAAAACCAATAAATTACTGTCAGTTTTGCATTTTTGGTGCGTGCGTTTCTGTTCATTTGCAAATAATTGCGGCGTGGTTCCTTTAGATATTCAGGAGGTGATATATCCAATGTACAAAACTATAAATATTAATATTCAATAAAATAAATCATGATTTTTACATCAGATATTGATGTTTGTTCTCGGTGGTGAAAAATGTATGATTCTGTTGCCTTGTAACTGTCGGTAAAAATCATTCAAATTTATTTTGCCTTGATAAATTCCAACGACTAGTTTTAACCAATCATGATGCAAACACTTAAAAATTCAACCAATGGGAACTGTATTATACTGATAAAACTCCGTTACTCCGATAAACTTTCGTTACCAAGTAAATAAACAGTTGTTATTGTTTACAACTGTGAGTGTGACAATTTTTCAAGTTTAAAAATAAAATAATAATAAATTAAATTGTTTCATTTTGCGATGTATTTGGAATTTATTTCACCGAATACCATGCGATCTCTCTGATTTTCTCAGAGAAATTTTTATTTTTAAGCACTCATTCTTTTTGCTTTTTAAGCAAAATCACTCAAGCAAACTGACATTAGGTAAAACCCTTCCTCCATGGATTTACCATGCAGTTTCGTGTTTGTTGCTAAGCAAAAATATTCGTGCAAAATAAAAATTTATCGATAAAATCGGGAGGTTTTGTGATATTACTTCTGATAAAAACGGAGGAACCTATATTGAAAAATAATCATAAAATTTACATTAATTCTACACAGGTAATCGACGTAAAAATTAAATGTTCAGAATGGCAAAAACACAGATTCATTATTTACTAGACTAAATTCATAGACTCGGCTTCGTCTCTACCATCAAACGCCATCGGGGCAGTTAAGAGAATCTGCTACTTTTTTCCCTGTTAAACAAATAACTATTTTCGGAGTTGTTACGCGTATTACTATTGTTTAATCATAGTAATCTGGTAGTTCTTCGTCGTAAATATCTAAACTGCGGTCTTAATAAGTTTATAACCATCTAAATCCAGCTTTATATATTATTACGACATAATTTCTCCACTAATGTCGCCGAAACTGTCAAAACAATTTTGATTGACATGTTTCAAACCCTAATAAAATATCCCTGAATTCCAAATTTGAGGTTATTAACCCTCGTCAGCTCATCATCACCATAGGTGACAAATTTTCGTACGTGTTCTAAATATCAAATAAAAATTCTTATGAAAATTACTAGAGTCCTTTCCGTTGCAAGGGTGCATAACATTTCATTGTTGGTAGACGTGCACCGCATCCCGCATCATATTTTCCACAATGTGGAAAATACGGTGAGTGCTCTGACAAAAACGCCTTTAGTTTAGTGATGCACTACGAGCCAAGTGTACTCTCACATCTCGTCTTGTCTCGGTACATTATGCGGACGAGAACGAGAGCGAGATTGTGGTTTAAAATTCGAGGCGAAATCGATCTAATAACTACAAGAAGCGAGAAATCTCGAGAGATTCTCACAAGTATCTCGCAATAAAACGCTTTGGTAACTTCATAGCTTCAATTCGCAAATTCAATGAAAAATGGACCGGCGAACGATTTACAAGTACTGGAGTCCACGCTAATTCGTGAATAGAACACGGGAATGTGAAAATCACATGAATCCACTTTATGTTTTTACTCTGTATGGAGTCGAGTGCTATTGGTCCCATAGAGTAAGAGCAGACACAATTAAAGAAAAAATAAAGAACTTGTGTAAAAATAGGTTTTGCATAAAATAGAACTAGTTTTTGTCCAACATTTTAGTCCCTCCTTCATCCTAGTTAAAATCACAGTTAATAGAATGCTTGTCGTCCCCGAAAAGTTAGAGTTGTATTAAGCGTCAATAGCACCCAACAGGGAGCGAAGCTGAGGGATTGGTTGCCGGCGTTTACTCATATAGTGGTATATATTTATTGATGTTTAATTAATTTTAGTGAGGACATGACTGTATTATCAGACATTCGTATTGAAAAAGTTTGGGGATCACAATTTTCTAATAAATTAGTTATTTTTAGAGGCAAATTAAATTATTTAGTAACTAATCACATTTTCTGAAGACCGTAAATGAATAAACATATATTTATATTGATATAATTTGGTGACCAGAATTTTGTGTTTCTTCTCTTTATTATGCTTAAAAGTTCTACCACTGCAAATTCATGGACGACGTTACTTGTGAGAACTTCTTGTCTTTTATAGTAAAACTGTGACGTAAATACGCACAGCGAGACTCTCGTCGAGAACGAGACGAGACACAAAAATATGTGGTAGAACGAGATTACAGATCCCAAAACGAGACGGGATCGATATTTTTTTCTCGTCTCGTCTCGCGTGCATCACTACTCTAGTTTCTTCACAAATTTGGATTACATGTACCAAATTACTAAAATTTTATTGGTCACATTGTAGTAACTAGATTTAAATAAAAAATAAAACTTCATTAAAATGTAGCTTCAAATATTATTTATGCTTATGTGACACCAAGGCAAATTACGCAAATGATATATTACAGTAAAAGTACGTAGTACATTGCCCGGAAAATGTAGAAATTCGCTTACATTTGAAGACTACACTCGCCCCGAGTTTTCCAAGAGTGATTTTTATGCGTTAGGTGAGGTTATTGTCGTTGTGTTTGCATGAATCATCCCACTATCTACTTTTACTGTTTCATATATACATAATTTATTTTATATTATTTATTGTATATACAAGAGACTTTGAAGAGTTCGCCGACCACCAAGAAATTTTTCAATGCACTGTGTAATGGTCCAACTTTGCGGCTATTACGTATATTTTACTTTTGGAATTTTCCGTTAGCATTGTAGTTTGAGTTTTTTTCTTAGGTTGAAATATTTACATGACAGCTAGTGAAGTTATGTTTCGGACCGGATGTTACAAAAAGTCTCAATGTTACAGCTTTTGGCAGAACTAGGAGTTCTCAAAAGTATTTGTCCGTTAGAGGTATCTCAGTGAATACCAACAGTTTTTGTAAGAAACTGGAAGTTTTCTGTATGAGAGAGCCGATATTAAGGTTTTGAAAGTCACTGGTTTCTTCCCCTCGAGAGTATATAGGCAGAGTTTGACTCTGAGTCATTGGGGGTTGTTTGAACATTTGTTGCGTTGTTGTCTTAGTGACTTCTGCTTGTTTTACAATTCTTGTTGTTCATGTCTATAGCTGAGTGTCTTAGACTGAGCTTGGTTTTTCTGTGTGAAATGACCAACTAAATTGTAATGAGGGCTCTCTCTCTCTCTCTCTCTCTCTCTCTCTCTTGTAGTGTTTGTTTAACTGTGTGTTATACTCATGTAAGCAATTTTATATTATTCTTTGTGAATTGGAATCAAAGATTTTAGATCGATGTAAAAGTCGATTGATTGATATTGTTAATTAGAATAAGAATTTAGAGTTTATATAGAATCATTTGATCGCGTTGTAGTTTTATTTGGATTATATATTTTTATTTATTTACAGAGTATTATTAAAGTTGATAGAGTTTTGTTATTGTTGGAAATACGCATTTGTTTCTGCCTCATACCCATTTCTAGCGTGTGGCTTAGTGACCGATCAAATAACGCGTGAGTATCAAATTAATTATAAGTGACACTACCAATTTTGAGTGATTGATTTGGTAAATTCTTTTTGCTTGGGTCCTTCTATCCGAGGACTTTTAAAACACAGGCAGTGGTGGCAGCGTTACCCTTGATCCAAAATTAAGTTTTTGCATTCATTAAATTAGTGTTTTACTTTCGGATCAAATAAATTTTCATATATGTTCAGGTACTAAGTATAAATATATACATATAAAACTACTCTTAGCGTACCTCTTACAACTTTTGGTGGTATCTTGGTGGGATATAAAACTACCATTAATGTTACAACTTTTGGTGGCAGCGGTCGGATGTAAAAATAATGTTATTATTGTGTTACACTTGTATGGGTGCGTGCTTTCACGTGACGGTAAGTGATATGGGGTAGAATAGTGTGACGTCGGAGTATAACGCAAAATATGAAGCACTGTCCTAAGCAAAAACGATACTTTCAAAGTAGACAGAACACATAAGGGTCATAATTTAAAGGCTTGTAATTTGATGCTGATATTATTGTTATTATGAAGAAGTTAACTTTGAGATAATATCAAATTATATACATGTTTCTATTACTTCGTAATACAATATATACACATTAATAAATAACAAAGGTTTTATTTCAAATTGAAATCAACTCTGCACATTCTGAACTACAGAGCATCAAGTTTGCGCAGCTTCAAACATATCCGAGAGTTTACCGACCTACCGACTGAGATTTTGTTTGTTGGCGTTTTTGAGTATTTTCAAGTTAGTTCTTTTCAAAACTTTAGATTTTTGCTTTTTAAGTTTAATGTAAGTAATTAACTCTGTCTATCCACATTAATGTATTAAAAATATGTCGTGTTCTTAGGGTACTGTAACACAAAAATGGTTCGCTGTATTTCAAACGGGCTCTTCCGGCTGCTTCACACGATGTTTCACGAACATGTTCGAGATTGAACGAACATGCAGTTCCATGCAAAAAAATTTAAAACTTAAATAGAATAATTATTATTACTAATTAGGATAATATGTTTTGTTTGATTGAAAGGATAATATGCTAACTTAACTGAATAGTAGCTTAAATAGATAACTTTTCTTAATTAAGATATTGGCGACGAAATGAACTACTTAAAATTATAGTTCTTATTTGCTGTGGCAATAAGGTTCACTTTGAAAGATGTGTTGACGTAATTACTGACTACCCTATTAGTTTTTGACAATCCTGGTCTCTTTTTTTTTCTAATTTCGTAGTCTGACCGAATTAAAAGATTAGAATAATAGACCCCAGTAAGTATTTAATATCTTGGAAGTTAATCAATAATATTTTTAAATAGTGTAAACTATAACCTTTATAATTCTGTATTTGTTTTTGTAAATATATTGAATTTTCTTTTTTTTTAAATGAGTACTCTTATTTTTTGGATGCCCCTAGTTTGAAAGTGCACTATCATCGGACATACATTTTTCGTATCACTAAATTTCTTGAGGTCTTAAGCTTACAATACACTTAATTACTGTACGTGTATCCATATTCAGAACAAACACAAATATTGTTTCATATAAACTGATTTTAATAATAAACTATTGAGCGCCAAATTTTTAGGTTACGTCTGACAAATTTAATTATATTACTGCCATCAGTTTGATATGCTGCGAACTTTTCAAATAACCCTAAAATAAATTTGGACTTATTGGATGTCCTTTCTAATTCTGAATATCTTTTGAATTAACATTCTTGTTATAAAATTATAAGGGAAGAATGTCAAATTAAAATTTTACCATTGTATTCCCTGTATAACAGAAGAAAAACAGACCCTATATCTGATATTCTTATCAGCTATAATAAAACATATCTGCGTTAAAAAAGGAAATATGCTCACAGTTTTATGTTTTCTTCAAGGTTTTCTCTAATAATTCAACTAAATCATTTCTCTTTTTCAGGTACGTTACGTTCCACTTCCACAAGTCTTTTCATTTTATGAATGGTGTAAGTAATAATTTATAAATTCTTGTGTAAAAATATACGATATACTCGTATCTAGGTAATATTCTAAGAAATTTACGTGCAACACTTCGAGTTGAAAACAAAACACAAAAATATTCATTCTTACAGCAAAGTAGCATGCGAGGGAAGTTTTTTCGCCCGACTTTCGTTAATAATCGATGTTATCACTTCTTAGTATTCGAGGGAAACTTCTAAAGAATTAATTACCGAAAATCGTAATAAATTTTTCTATCAAGATCAAGCCGTCCAAAAATTTAATCCATTGAAGGAAATCAAAAGATGTGGAGTCAGCGATTCCCGACACCAAACGGCTTTTCTGTTAAAGCCAGAAATGAAATATATTTTAATCTCTTTAAATTTATCGCCAAGAATACAAAGTAGATGAAAAAATTCATATTTTGAGATTGTTAACAGTCTACGTGGTCTAGATTTATTATATTACAGTATATTTTGAACGGCTAATGTTGATTAGCCAAGTTTTCACATTAGTGCGAAAAAGTGGCAAATAAACGCTATAATGCGAAAAAGAAAGTCATTTAGACATCCAAACTGACAAAACAAAAAGTTGAAATTGAGAAACAAAATTATGAAAAGATTAGATTTATTATATATTATTTCATGTTTCTAATATTTCCCTATTTTTAGATGGTCGGTACTTTCTACTTTATTAAAATGTGACAACGTATTGGTTTTCATGGTGCTAAACATCCTAATCACAATTTGACAAACTGTGGCTTCGAACGTATTGGACACGGTTTGAAACGAGCAACCACTAATAGCTGATTCATTAAGCACGGGCTAAAGATGACTTCCAGTACTTTATTTTCATTAGCTGTCGTTATGTAAAAATAATGCCCAATTGCAACAGCAAGGATTAAATTAAAAAGACTCTTAAACAAAAAAATGCAAGTCGAAATGTTAAAGCATTTATTAATTATTTAGCATTTCATGACGATGGAATATTATCAATTTAAGCATTTAAGGAACGCTTAAAATTTAAATTTCGTTGGTGCAACCCGCCGTAAGTAACATATCAAGTGTGTTTATCTATTATTGCAGTCGCTCGTGTTCTAAAAAAAAACCCGCAACTAAAGAGACGTTTATAAAATTTGTTACATAGGTAATACTCGTATATTATTCGTATTCTTTAATATTATGTGTTAGGTATAGTTTTTGATAGAGTAGATTGAAGTATAAAAAATGTGATGTAAAATAGGATAAAATTCCAGACTAGCGAAAAAAAATGCACCTAACTGAATTTGATTTAATAAAATTTTGCTTGCTAATAATATAAATATTTTCCTCGTCCATATAATTTCATAAATTTTAAAGTAATATTTGCATTTCAATTCGACTTGATATTCAACGTTTTCAGAACAGATTGATATTTAACAACGAAGTCAACATAGAATTTGAAATCTACATAAAATTTAATTCGATATATAAACAAATATGCATATGTAATGAAAAGTAAACATAACAAATTTTGCGAGTAAATATTTATTAAATGAAAATACTTTCGTCATTGCTTCAAAACTAAAGTAAATATTTAAACGCTAACTACAATATATGATTTAAAATGCGAAAACGTGACAGCTAACTTCCAATGTGATTATTTATTAGTTGTAAATGTTGAATCTAAACGGAATTATAAAAAAAACCTTGTTGGATTGATTCCTTGCAAAATCGTGTTGCCGAACGGACAATGTGTGACTAAAAACATAAATAGGTATTATTGGACTTCCAAAATAAGAATAAGCTGTTTGTGGCAGAATTCTAAACTAAATGTAAGGTACATAATTGTTTACAATATTTGTAGTTTGTAATTATACATATCTGGATTAAACATTAAAATAAGGTTTTCGTAGCGCTATAATTAATTTATTTTAATAAAATATACAAAATATTGCTAAAATTAGAAGAAATTCCATTTATTATAGGTTTATATCATGACATTTTCACTGTATTCCTAAAAGTGAAAATCATTGTTTTATTTTAAAAAAAATATAGAAATAACCGCTAATATAAAAGGTAAGTTCCCAATTCATTTATAATTAATAAGCAAAATAAGAGATATACAATTTATTAGAGGTTTATATTGCCATGGAGTTTTCATCAAAAAAAAAAAAAAAACTACTAAAAATAGGAAAATTTGTGCCGTTTATGGCTATAAATCTACGGCACACAAAAGTAGGAAACTAAGGTTCCATCTTTTTCCTAAAATTAATATAATAAATTAATATAATAAACTAATATGAACTAAAGAGATACCGTTAATCTACAACTTACTAATTATCCTTATTAAATGAAAATATTAACAAAACTATCACTAAAACTATATCTGCGGGAAACTTTAAACTAAACTCTATTGAAATGAATTAAAAACACTAAACTAAAACACAAAATATCACAAGAAACCAAGAAAATTACTTTGACAGCAATGCTACTCATATGGAAGCCAGCGAAAAGTGTACCTTTGGTCATGAGTTTGACATTTGTTGTTAGCGCCATCTCTCGATAATTTGGAAGCCCAATACAGTGTGGAATCGGTACTGTCAAACAAAAGACTTTAACATGTATAATTATATGTACTTTAGTAATTTTTTGTTTCCTTAATTATTAAAAAAGCTTGAAATTAAAATGTAAAACATAATGTTATGCTTTATATCGACAGAAATTAGATTTGAAAATATTAAAAATCACCTCTAAAATAGCGATAGCCATGAAATTGAAATAAATTGATAAATGTTTAACGATTTGTCTATATGTAGCTGTAACTTTAACCTTAGCAGTATGCCGTAACCCTAGAATACAGCAATTTCTAAATTATTAAGTCTTAATACTAATTCCGACCAATCAGAATAGTATATGTTAGTGCCAGCAATATTCGCGACTGTCAATTTCACGTCCGACGTTTGTTATTTTTGAAAATTTTTGTCACGTAGTTAGAAAAAACGACATTACCGGCCCGCTTTTGTTGGTTTGCCCTAAGAAGTATATGTACCGGACAACGTAATGTAAAGTTTAATGCAAAGTCATAATGCTAATGCGTAGGTAAAGTCTTAAGGTTACAGCTTACATAAACCAGCCGTAATTCTTATTTCTGTTCAAGTGAAAAATTATATGTATTTGAATTAATACATAAAAAATTACTTCAACAGATATTATAAATAATATCTAATAAAAATAAACTAACTTCACAGATGAACCGTTAAACATTTATTAATTATATATGCTTTAATACAATTTTTATTTCAAGATTTTTTATTTAAAATAAATTAGGGAAGCAGGAAGTTACAAAAGTATGATTTTACATGCTAAAGATTTATATTTGGGAGTGATGGTCATCGTTCTATAAATTTGTAAAAATCATCACGGCTTATTACCCAATGCTGGGTGTGGCAATTTGCTTTGTAAACAAATATCGGTAATGAAATATTTGCACCGTCCTGGCGCTTACCAGACGTCACCTCACGGCCACTCATTGCTGGCGTAGAGAGTGCACCACAGAGGTCAATTTTGTGCCATTTAAAATTCGGCGTCGGTCGGGATCGAACCCGATTCCTCAGATTCGCGACCTGACACGAGACCCCATCTATATATTTGCAAATGACAAAAAATAAAGGTCACTATAAAAAATAAATTTATAATTGTGAGATTTTTCGATCCTCGATTGGAAAAATAATAACAAGCAAGGAAACTGAAATGACCACATTAAATTTTTTGTATTATATGTTTTTATAAATTTATCACGATAACAAAAATGGAATAAGGCTGCACCAAAAATGTAGGCAGGTGCTGCAATGAAAAAAGAAAAAAAATTGTATTACATAAAATATTTGTGCAGACCTACAAAAAATGGAATTGTTTAAATAAATCTACCAAAGAAAATATATGGAAGTATTAAAATGAAATATTTTGCACATTTAGTTCCTACGCTCAGTCACTCCCGAAAAAATCATAAATTCCTGGACTCTCTCGATGCAGCTGAAATTTATTCATAATAAATTTACATAACGTAATACATTTCCAGAGAACTGTTCACATTGTACAATTTACTGTGAACTTGGCTCCAAAAGCACTCGAAATAGTAATAACAGAAATGTTAAAAATTCTCACTATTTGCAGCTTTTCCATTTTGAACGCTGTGAAAGCGCGTTATATAGAAATTCCACTGAAATGCTCTCGAATGATGTCCGGACGGGGATGCCAATATAAAGAAAGAAACCCACGATGATGCGACGCGAGCGCCGCCAACCGGCGCGCGAAACAACTACAATCAGATTCGCGTTCGTGGATGCTTATCGAAGAATTTGTTCTTCGCGTTCTTATTCAATAATGGGTATCATATGACGCCTTTCTGCGGAAATAACGTCGGGATGTGATGTTTGCACGATAAGATTCAGATTAAAAATGTTTGGAAAGCCATCATGTGATCAAAATAAACAACCGTAGTTGTTTTAGGATCGGGACAAATGTCAGAATAAATACGGGATTTGGTTTAATATAATAAATCCAGGCAGACAAGCAAGTGACAAATTGAAAATGAGACGGCAGTTCAACTGTCTCGCTGAAATTTTACAATTATTGAAAACTGAAAATTTAATGTTGCCAATTCTATGTTTACTTCCATTTACATGAGCATATGAATTGATCTGCCATTACTTTAATTTAACAAGAAAATTACTTATTTACATATGACAGTTTAATATTTCTTGAATACTCTGAGGTAATCGAGAGTTTATTCGCAAAATGGTGAATCGTGAAAAATTTGAATATAGGGTGTGCAACGAAATGCGGAACATAGGAGTTTAATAAATAAAACAGAATTTTGGAGTTCCATTATCTTTTATTATTTAAATATAACACAACGTTTCGGTAGCTAAATATCTTGTGGGTCAACAGGTGTATTGATAATACAGTAATATATTTAGTTACCGAAATGTTGTGTTATTATCTTTAGTTAAATAATAATAGTTACATCAATTTTTACATCTTCTTATTGAACTATAATGGTGCGATTCTGAACTAAACGCGCTACAGTGCTCTAACTATACAGCGATGTACGTTGCATCGCGCTGTAACTGAGAATTTTACATAGCACCGAAAATATCTATTCTTAAATCGCAGCTAACTTCATCATTATTTTGTGATCTGTCATTAATATCATTTTTGTGAATTGCAAGTCTGCAAAATAATGGAAAATATACAGTTATCTTGTCAAACGTTGGTTTATATTATATATTTATTATAATACTTTCTACTACAATACCTAAACACCTTTCTATCTCAGAAAATCAAAGAAAGGAAATCGTAATACAACAGATTGTAATACATACATATATGTATCTATATAAGTGAAATGGAGAAGGATTATGCGTTTCACAGTGGAACAGTTGATCCGAAAATGTATAAAAATTATTTAACAAACAATGGGGTATGTGGCCATATTCGAATTTCAGTATATATGTCATAAAATATAAAAACTAACCACTATAGCTTCTCATTATACTAATACAAACTAAACATTAATTTGTAATAATATTGTTATTAACAATTTAATGTTTTGTAGAAGGGATATATGAAAGAGACAGTTATAAATCAGCCCATCAGCGTCGCATTTATGTTGTGGTAGGTGTGGCAGAGTGTGGCATGATCACATCTGGCTATAACTATCTTTTTCCCTCCCAGTCTAACCGCCTTTTTTCACGCTTCTACCATTGTCACGTCACAAATCCCTTCCTCAAATTTTTAATAATTATTTTCTCGTAAAGTACGAATAATTAATCGATGTAAAAAATACGAGTATTTTATTTTTTTGTCTAGTATCATATTATGTAAAAATAAAAATTTGGTCACATAGCCCATTGGAAAGATTTCTCCGCAAAGTTAAATTCTTTTTGAAATGGGAGGTGAATTCATCCTATTTGTAGCATATCTAAATTTTGTGGAAAAACAGATATTTTCTGCATGCACGCATGTATTTCTCATTTGATTTTCAGAATAAAAAAAATTAAATTATATAAAACACATTTTAATTATTATAAAATTACTTTCAATAGTCTTCCTCTATTAATAAAAAAATAAATAATGGTACATTTTTATTCATCTTGTCCAAATTTTTATTTATTTCATAATAATATAATATAATAATTTAACAACTGTAAGCCTTCCGTCGAGAGAAATAGCCGATGTAAATTCTACAGCGCCTATGTAAAGTTACAGTGCTTACAGCTGTGCTCAAAATAGCATTTTCACTAAATTTTGGTTACTATGGATTCATACAGGGCTTACAGCGTTTACATCGCTTACATTTGTGTTCAGAATCGAGCCATATGATTGTGGAACTTTACACGTTCAAATAAATTTGAACGTTCGATGTTCAAACTATTTGATCAAAAAATCCAACTTAGGGCATGTTCTAAATATCGTCATTTACTTCAAATTTTAGTTACTTCGAGGGATTATTTCATCCTAGGTTTATATTTTGCGTTCATAATGAAGTCATTACGATATGCAATTGCGTATCGTAATGACCTTCATTTCGATACGCATTTTTTTGTTTTAGACGGTTGATACTAGATGACGTTTCTTTAACCCATTTTTACCTAATTTATTTTTAGTTAATTGACAATTCATTATTTTAATAATATGTCGAAATCATTATTATTATTTGTTTTATTTAGAGAAGATTATTTACATGAAAATGTACAAATGGTTACAAATATAATCACTTACTGTAAATGTTATTGTAGAAGGCGCAAAATATAAAAAAATAGTATAAAGAACTCATTTTATAAGACTTTCTTTCGCACTTGTCAATTAGAAATTTTGACGCGTGCGAAAAAAACATGTCTTATAAAACACGTTCTTTAATATACTATTGTAATATTGACATAAAGTTTTTTTTTTTGACAAATGTCAGATTTGTTTTTGTTTTGACTAAATTTCATAGTAATTTCAGTAAAGAAAAATGAACGCGCAATATTAAAACTCACACTAGAGACAATCTAAAAGACAAACGCGTGGATAAAATGTCAAACCATAATAAAATGTGATTATGTAACCCACTTAAGCATATAATGTTCATATAATTTGAACGTGTAAAGCGTTACCATTTGATCAAAAATTATGTTGGAAATATTTGTCCAATAAAAGATTAATGTATTTGAGTCAAGTTAAAATATGAGATTAACGTGAGATTTTAAAAATTTGTGTAAATTTGCTTTTCTGTACATTTTACAGCAAAAGCACGGGAATGAAAAGTTGTTTAAAATTAATTGTAGAGTAGCACTAGATATTTAGAAAATAAAATACATTTTCGTCAAAAATCTGATAGCCATGGAAATAAAAAACAAATAAAACAAAATATCAAAATACTTGATTATTTATTGCTGAATTATAACAATTTAGATACAATGATTACAACAAATTATTTTTTTCCATGGCTAACTGATTTTTACGAAAATATATTTCTTTACTAAATATCAAGTACTACAGGATATTCTAGTGCATTAAATGGATACTTTTTAAAAGTAAAAACAAATTCTCAATCTTGTACTTTTACTTTAACATTTATAAGAGAGCTAATTGCCGCATATTTTTAAAATCCTATGATGAATTCCTATGCACATTCTTTATATACAAGTAGGTATATATCCTTATGTTGATTCAAATAAATTAAAACGTTGATTTATTATTTTGATGAATTGTTATTATAACGGATGTAAATATTTTAATAATAAAATAAATAAAAATGGGCGAATAAACCGATAAACATAAAAGATGACTAATCTATTAAATTTCTTCTCCTTTTCCATTGGATGCTGCAAAACTTCCCCAATTTCAGTGATCAGTATTACTATATACAGTTCTTTTTGTCAACTTAAAGCGGTTAAAAATTCACATTATTGTATTCTTCTAAAGAGTTATTTTATGGTATCGAACCTTTTATAATATAATAGTAGGTACTCGCAATTCGCAATGTCACAATGCAGCTTAGGAATTAGTAGTCAAATTAGAATTTATAGTTAACTACAACGTATTGTTCTGTTAAAGTAAAGTAGAAATTAAAACTTAATCATCATTTATAAACCAGTAATACATAGTCGGTGAATTTATAGTTCAGTGCAAACTCATAGCTAGCTATCGATTGTAAAATTGGCCCATAGTTTAACTTGTACAACTAGTATGTTTTGCAGGAATTTTTTTATTTGTGAAGTTGGTAGGTAAATTAGTTTAAGTACCATACAGATCTTTCGTTTTAGATATTGCTCACGTAATATTACTGAAATTATATATTTTCATAATAAAATTATATCAAAGTATCAAAATTTAACACGTATCACAATATACATTTCAATAAACTATTTCAGAATCTACAGAGTGTCTCACAACTCGCGCTCCAGACGAAACTGACACTTGCCGACGACAATAGGTTGACAAAAAATATAAGAAAATAATTTGCGGCTGCTTGCATAACGGAGTTACAAGACTTTTTAATCCACCAATCCCGGAAGAATATCTTGAGGTGTGATGATATTATTACAAAATAAAACTGGTTGCTAGGTTTTAAAAATACTACTAGTGAGTTACAAAATTTGTTTGACGTACTGTAATTTTGACACTAGAGTTGAATTTTCACTGTCAACAAATTTAGGTTAGCGCAGGGGTCATCCGAGATCATCATTTAAATCGTACAGTCAATGTGTTGTAGCAGCTGTGTAAAATTGTGTTAAACGAAAATATTATTGTCATTTGAATTCTTTGAGATTAAAAAATCAGCGGCTGAATACATGGTAAGAATTTGCCTTTTTTATTCACCTTGTCAAATTTAATTTGACGTTGACATACAGTCGCCCACACATTTTAAAGAAGATTTGATTTGTATAAAACCCTGGTAACGTAAAATTACGGCAAACACACGTTAAAGGTGTAGGTCTCTGATTGGTCAATTTTAAGACGTCCTTTCTTGAATATCTTTTAAGCTAGATTTATTTTTCTTCGAAATTACACATCCGAGTGCAGTCTCGTGTTTCCTCATTCGCTCTGGGGCGCGAGTTGTGAGACAGGCTGTATATTTAAGATAATTTCGATTATAACTAAAGATTATATTATCATTGATATTTTATTTTTGTAATTATTCAAGTTGATTGTTACGGATACAGTATTAGTAATAAAAAATTTATCCATCCTCATAATAAAAGTCGTGGTTTGAGTAACGAGATTTTAATATACCGTGTCTGTTTTAAAGGTACATAGGAGATTAACATGGGAAATCAGTTTTTTTGGAATTGCTCGCCTAATTATTTTAAGCAAAAACGCGTCAAATAAAAGTTTTAGGGCATAAAATTCTGCATCCAAATCAATAAACAGAATTACCTTTAGATGCTTTGTAACGACAGAAATTAAATATGAAAATTTGGAAAATTACGTTGAAAATATCGACAGCCATGGAATTGAACAAAAAATAAATAAATGCTTGACGTTTTATCTGTCACAACGTAAGTAACCTGTTTGACAATTTGATTTGAAAAATTAACATTAATTATGAGAATAATAGAAACATTATACTGAATTAATAAATAAAGTTAAAAAATAAAGTTTTCTTTGTATAATATGTATTTATTAAAAATTCTATATTGCGTAACAAAATTATGTGTGATGCTGATGTATTCCCAACTCATTTCCAATATATCTAGTACTACAGAAGGGATCTAAACTTATTCCTAGCATTCTTTCTTCCAGTCACGCACGTTTTCCTGCTCGTTCTATATTCTGATTACGCGGCTAACGTGTATTTTTTGAAGACACATTAGCAGTCATTTCAAATTTTGTCACGAATTTAGCAAATATGAAAACACGCTCTTCATTAGTATAAATATTAATGTTTTAATAATTTCAAACAACAAAACTAGAGACAAAATGAAATTGTCAGAAACGTCAATTAAGTTAACTAATGTTGTGACAGATCAAACGTCATGCATTTATTTTATTTTTTGTCTAATTCCATGGCTGTCGATATTTTCAACGTAATTTTCGACATTTTCATATTTAAATTCTGTCGTTACAAAGCAGGTAAAGGTAATTCAGTTTATTAATATAGATGCAGAATTTTGTGACCTAAAACTTTTATTTGACGCGTTTTTGCTTAAAATATTTAGGCGAGCAGGAAATTCCAAAAAACTGATTTCCCATGTTAATCTCCTATACCTTTAAGATAGACACACGGTATAAAGTATTCGAATAAACAAATCTAGGGCTATCATAAATAATTTCGTTTTAACTGCTTAGAATTATAGGACCTACATTTACAGCATATTAGAACACTTCTAATACCTCATAATCTTTGTAATGGTTACAGCTACAAATGTAAGACAAAATACAATATGACACTTATTGAATTATGTCAGGTCTTTACATAAAGTAAAACAATTTGACATAAAGCACTTAGGAAAGCTGTTAATTTTTCACAGAATTGCTAGACGTATCCACCTATCTTATTCAAAAACGAAGCAACAAAATTCAAACACAATTCCATCTGTGTAGATTGCATCTCCTGTGATTCGTCCTAAATATTTAACTCGACTTGCATCTCGTGTAACGAGAGTAGGATTCTCGTTTGTCAGCCGAGGTTAATTTCTAAATAAATTGCAGTGCATTCGTCGGCCTGCTCTGTGATGCCAGGCCGCATTGCCCCCGATGTTTTATGCACAACTGGAAGCTGGAAAGCGCAATATATTCCCCGATTTATAACACTGTTGTAACTCAGAAGCTAGAAGCTTATTTCTAGACACGCTATACCTCTGGGGTGTGATTATTTTAGAAGATAAACTAGATCAGGCTGAAAGTATAATCCTAAATATGAAATACTTGTTTTCTACAACTTTGCAATTGAAACGTATGTATCTACCTAAAGTTTTGGCCCAATTTAAAAACGTTCCGATCGAAAGTATGTCAATTTTTGTGGTATCAAAAGTGGAAGAAACGTCAATATATCCTCTAGAAGAGATTTTATTCTTTTAACAAGTAATTCTTTATCACACAATTCTCTGGGTTTCGGGGGTAACAAGTTCAAAACTTACGCATCGGCAGCATCAACTATTTCTTGGGATTCTTTAGAATTAACTAAATTACAATTTGTTAAAAGCAATTTTCAATAAACTGTTATCAAATTTCTGTTGTCATGTATAACGATTCAAATGTCAATATATTTATGTTGTAATGTGTAACGATACATAGGCTACTTATATGTGACACAGCAAAATTTTGAAATTCTTTATTCTTGTAAAAATAACGTTTCTCACCGTCGGTCATGAACAAGAAATAAAGAAAATAGTATACAGGGTGTAATAGCTAAACAAGCTACCTGATATAATTTCTATATTATTAAAGATACAATAAAATACTATTAAACAATCTTATAGAAGACCTTGGGGGACATCCGATCTCAGAAGAAAATATTTTTTAAACCAGTTCTCAAGTTACACTGGCTTGCAAGAAAATCGCGTACACCTTAAAAATCAAGTAACCGTGTTTTTATAATTTTTTAACTCTGTAAATATTTTAAAAATTGACAATGTTGTCACTGTTATCACTATTTGATCTATAATGGAGCTAGTTCTTTATTGTTTAATTTACCTACTGTTAAATTACAAATATATTCCAGAAAAATGACAGAACAACCAAGTATGTATTTAATATCTGTTAATTTTGATATCTTAATTGAAACTAGTGGCATTGACAAGTTACAAATTAAGATCGACTAAATGCAGCAAAACATAGGTGTACGCGATTTTTTTGCAAGCCAGTGTACAATACAAAGTTTGATTTTTTAAGTGGGATAGTTTATATTGGATAGGGATTTTTTTTAAATTCTATTATGTGATTATTTTATATCCTTACATAAAAAATTCAATTGAATTTTAAATAAATTTGATATTTGTAGACAGTTTTCAGTAGGCTATTGAAAAACAATTGAGTTTAAATTAATTAATGAAACAAATATTTCTTAATACCGTTATAAACAGTGTTCTATTTAATTTCTAACCTAAATAATTCAAATTGATGAATAGCAGTTTTTGTTTTTCATACATATACTACTGAAAATTGTCTACAAAAATCAAATTTTCTTTAAATTCAAATTGAATGTTTTTCAATATTTTTGTTATGTAATGATATAGAATAATCACATGGTTGAATTCAGAAAAAAATACTCTATCTAATGGGCATAAAAAATATGTATTATCCCATTTAAGAAATTATAACTTTGTATAGTAACTTGGGAACCACTGCTTTTAAAAAATATTTTCTTCTCTAATCAAATGTCCCTCGTGGTCTTCAATAAGATTGTCTTATAGTATTTTATTGTATCTTTAACAGTACAGAAATTTAGCTGTTACATCCTGTATATATGTACACTTTTGGAGAGAATGTTATTTTTTCATAGGTGTAATGTAGGAAGAGAACGAAGGCCAAGGGCTACAAAGCACTGAACAAAATTCGTAATTTTCTTGTCACCTTTCGTAGTTTTTGTATCATTAGAAGACAACAGACATTTGTTGACAGTTTGTTGAAAATTGGTTTCAAAAATTATTGTAAATTAGATCAGTTCTTAAGAATCGCTATAAATAGTTGTTGCTGCCGGTGTGGCAGGTTTTAACTTAATATCCTCGAAATCCAAAGAAGAAATATTTTGTCTAGAGGCAAAAAGTGTACTTATCTTACAATTTTGATACCATAGAAATTGACTTCTACTCTCGGTAATGGAAAAATACATTTATTTCTATTCATTTGTGACAATAAATTCATTTGACTGACTAGTAATTAAGCGATGCGATGCCAATACTTTTGTTATATACATTGACATTATTTAAGAAATTATATAAAAGAAATCCAGAAAGCGGAACTTGTGACAAGGCGAGGGTAAGAGTGTTAACAGATAAATAACTTTTTATAAACTTTTCTGAATTTTAGCTTTAATAATCATATTTTAACTCTGTTTATCTATTTAAATTATAAATGCCAAAATTCACTTTAGAAATTCTTATCGTATTATGATAGTCACGACATTTATTTGTTGATCATTAGGTTTAGAAATTATTATGTATACGTGCGTGACTTTGAATGCCCTAACCTATGCACCCTGTACCCCCAAGATAATCCTGTCCTGAAGATAGCGCTTTATTTTAGAGAGTCGACATTAGTTACTCATGGAGCAAACATGAAGAGTCTAGATTAGTTCGTCGAGTCGTGAAGACGTTTTGTTGTCGGACATGTAGTGTTTTTAGTTTTGGGTTTTGGGGCGCGTGCTAAACGCCTGCCCGCTGGGATACGGAATGTAACATGTTAGGCTTAGTTGTATTAGTTAATAATGTAATCATTTAGTAATCATGTAACTAAAAAGTTAGTTAATCAGTAAATTATCAAGTAATGTCCATGTCCGTAAGTAACGTAGTGTTCATCAAGTGTAAAGTGCAAGTGTATGTGTGTTCTTCCTTATCACAAGTTAGAAGAAAGTGTATCATCGTTGCAGTAAAAGGAATCAACAAGTAATTATCAGTAATTAGAAGTAAGAAGTATTATCATCTTCATCTTCGGTACCCCCTCGTGTTACACACTGAATAATCAAATTTAATTAAAGAAATCGCGAATTGTACCTAATTCAGAATAATCAATTTTATTTTACTAAAAAAATATGAATTTATATTTTCAACTTCTCATTTCCATTTGTTTCTTTTATTTCAATTTTCTTTTCAATTTATTATTATCTGATTCCTCCATTTGACAACCGTTGTTTACATTCTGGTTTCCTCCATGATTCCTGGGATCCTTTTCTGCATGCAGCTACTCACTCACTTGTTATCATTGCGTGCAAAGGCGACTAGATGTCGATGGCGATGTGAACGAAGAGCCAGTCACGCAGCTATGCAATGTAAATGCATTTTCACTCCGACTACAAAGGAAACTAAAGAAAAAAGACATTTTGCAACGAGTTTTTATTCTGCGTTTCTCTTTCCATTGATAGCAGGCTTTGAAATAAATTCCTGATTTTGTTTTATTGTCAGTATACAGGATATTGTGCGTGTTCATATTCTAGTAGTTTATATTTCATGATGTTTTAATTTATATTGTATAAATTAGGTTAAAATGAACATGTACGAATAAAATAAATAATAATGCATACAAATGTTAAAATTACAGTTGTATGTTGATCATTATTTTCGTGAATAAAAGATCATATAATATTTTATAATTACTATATGACAACAGTGTTCATTATTACTAATGACCGCCAAAATTTTTTTTAAAAATATATATAATTATGAAATATGATCTGCCATTAATATAATATAATTTTATTAAAATATTATCTACGAAAAGTTTATCTATGTGTGTAAGTATTTAGTACATTTTTTTTTGTGGTATCCATTTCTTCACGTACCCTATCGATTTCATACTTTGCATATACATACGCAGTTAATTAAATTATATATTTAAAAAAATAATTTATATCCAATCTAACTTTAACTTTGACATATACGTAATCCCGATGAAAAATCCATATTATCATAAAAACTTTGTTTATAAAACTATTTTATTAATTAAATATCTTTACACTCGTAGCCGCGACACCAGATATTTTAAATTTTAAATGGCACAAAATTGACCTCTGTGGTGCACTCTCCACGCCAGCAATGAGTGCCCGTGAGGTGAAGCCTGGTAAGCGCCCGCATGGTGCAAATATTTCATCATTACCGATATCTGTGTACAAAGCAGATTGGCACATCCAGCAATAAGCCGTGCTGATATATTTATTTATTTAAATATCTTTTACGCTGTTTACTTTACCAGTTAGTAAAATGAAGATGATTTCCAGTATCAAAAATTTCGGATGAAGTGGATATTTGAAAATTTTGACACTAGATGGTAAAATAGATTATGCGGTAAAATAATAGATTACGAATTTTCATTGTTTGAAAAATTATGTAAAAAAAATACTTCACTTCTGAAATATTGAAATGGATAAAGAATAAATAAAAAATCTTAAAAAAGATTTTAATAAAAAGCACTAAAATTAAAAATATTAACTTTTCTGTCTCGATAAACAAAAGTGTGAAATATTTTCTCTTACTCTAATGGCTGGTTTATGATGGATATAATTTATAAATACAGATTTGAAATTTACGATTTACCCTGCTGGTTTATAGTGAATTTAAAGATATGAAATATGCCCAATCAACTTACATTATAGGTCACGTGATTTGACACAAATGGGATGACAGTCATATGATATTTATCATTTTTATCATTATCAATATGTATTGTTCTGTAGATAATATTAATAATATATCCATATTTTTGGAATCCATTTGTTAAATTAAAATTAAAATGTTTCAACTGTCACTTGAAACTGTCATTTTCTCCAACAAAATCATTGTTTCAAATACTGTGAAATGATTGGACGCATTTACAAATTTACACTTAGGATATAAAATATGGTGATATTTTAAATGTAAATTCTAAATCATAAATTTCTTAAATTCATCATCAACTAGTATGTACAATTTATATTCATAAACCAGCCATAAGTATCCAATACTTATGCTCAAACTTTTGTTTACTAGGGATATATCAATGACTATGATTTGAAAAATGAAATAAATTGTTCTATGGAACCTGAATTAGGAATTGAGAAAAAATCAATTAACTATTTTAATTTAATATAAATTATTGACCTTATTATTACTAATAGTGACAGTTTTTGAAATTAAACTGAAATAGTAGTAATCTCCGCATAAGGTTAATAATCAATACACTACGAATTTAGCAGCTACGTAAATAAAAGTTACAGAATAAGATTTAAGATTTCAAAAAAATGCATTGCAATATCTTTATTTGCTACTCCATTCTCTGCTAAAAGCAAAATACATTTCATACGATTACTCATCTCGTCATATGAAAAACGAAATAAGTTTTTTTTAAATTATAAGAGCATATTACGACTTGAATAGACACACAATTGCAGTGTGCACGAGCGCTTCTACCGGCAAAGCAAAGAACTAATGGTTGCTATGGCTGCAACTTCCAAACAAAGAACTGTCACCTCTACTCTCCAGCGATCGTTTTAGTTGTACAGTGTGTTTAAATAAATTGCTAACTCGGCGTAGGCTATGAACAGTGAAGCGTATGTCTGATCATTATCTAATTCAAAAGTCAAGTTGTCAAAATTAATCTTAAAATGTAATTTTAAGGAGAAAAGACAATAAAGAAGAATACAGTATATTGACATTCGCCGTTTTCTAATTTGTTTCCATTGCTAAAATAAGATTCAAGAAGAGAAGCTTTGATTTCTCATATCTCATGTCAAATTGATATTTAATTAAATATTTTTAAATTGACATACGTTTCTTTGTTCATAGCCTACTACGAGTTAGGAACTTTTTTGAACACACTGTATTATCGAATGATCTTCATTATTAATAAACAAAAGGTTGCCCCAAGCACCTCTTCTCGCTTTAAACTCATTTTTAAGAGAACAACGAACAAAGCAAATCAGAATAGAGAATTAGGTTATAATACGAATGACAGATGCAAACAGAATGGCAGATGTAGTATTACGGAAAGGGCCGTAAGACAACTCTCTCGCAGCTCTCTCTTGCCTGTGACGTCAATTCTGTAAGTGTCTATTGGTTTTCAAGATCAATAGTGTTTAATCACATATACGAGGGCTGTTCTCTTTTCACTGAGCCCATCTAGCAGGCTATGATATTTTGAAACAAATTTTGTTTGACATTTTAATCTAGTTATTTGCAAGGTGAATTATAGTGACAGTAGTTAAATATAATTGAATGTTGTTTAAATACATAATTTTTAAGTAATCTTTTCCCCAAGAAATCATGGAATTGAGCAAAGAGCATTATTGAGCTGTGATTTTCTACAATTTCAAGCGTGGCTTAAGCCGCGAAGAATATTTCGAGGAAATCCATCGAGTGTTTGGTGACAAGTCGTGTTCCTTAGGTAACGTAAAACGGTGGTACAATGAATTTCAGTGTGGTCGACTATCCTTAAATGACAGTTTCGAGCTCCTAAGCAAAAAACCGCAGATACCGAAGAGAATATTGGTCTTTTTAAGAACATGATTAAAGATGACCAGCATGTTACTGTCAGGAATATTCAAGCAACTTTAAAGATTGGTGTGAAAGCAGTTGACACCATCAACATTTGATGATACGTAAGCTATGTTCTCGTTGGATTCCCCACAATTTGACTCCAGTCAAAAAGAAAACCGTTTGCGGTGGTCCAGATCTACACTAGATCGCTTTGACAATGGATCGTCTCATTTGGTGTACAACATCAATTGGGGTGACGAAACATAGGTATACTGCTATGATCTCGAAAAAAAGCAACAGTCGACAGTTTGGGTCTTTGAGAATGAGTCGGCTCCAATGAAAGTTATTCGCGAAAAAAGCCGAAACAAAAAGATGGTCGCCACATTTTTTTTTTTGGAATTATTGGATATGTTTGCACTGTATCACTGGTGGATCGTCGTACTGTTGTTAATGCTGAATGGTACACTACCGTTTGTTTGCCTTAAGTTCTCCAAAATATTCGCGAGAAGCGTCCATGGGGAAGGATTATCTTGCATCAAGGCAAAGCTCGGCCGCACACAGCTGCTCGAACGACTAATTATTTGAATGTCCAAAACAATGAAATAATGGGTCATTCGCCGTATAGTCCAGACCTGGCACCTAATGATTTCTATTTATTTCCACGTGTAAAGGATAAGTTACGGGGTTTACGTTTTACATTTGCTAAAGAAGCTGTTGACGCATTTAAAAATGAAATAAAGAAATTAACGCGGGAAGATTGGAGACAAAGGTTTTGGAGACTGGTTTTCACGGATGCAAAAATGTATTGATTGTGGAGGGGAATGCCTTGAAAAATTATAATTAAATGGGTTTTGCAAGTACATTATGTATTACTTTACTAGGCTCAGCGGAAAGAGAACAACCCTCGTGAGTTGTTGATGCCTCAAAGTGAACTTTTATATCGTGCCTTTTCTTTAATAAGTTTCAAAATTTTACTTTTTACTATTACTTCTCAAAGAAACTACTAAAATTACAGCTTTCGCAAAATGGTAAATACGCATGAATTTTACCGCATTATCGGTAGGGGAGACCGGTGTCAATTGTTACAAAATTTTTATTGTTCACGAGTTAACGTTACATTTCGAAATTTTGAAATTACCTATATGAGAACCTACCCACCTTAGTGAATAATATTTTGAATTTTAAACTTTTGAAAATATGACAAATATAAAAGTATAAGGATTTTTAGTCAGGCATTACAAATGTTATAATTGACACCTAACTGGTGTCAATAGTAACAGGGCCAATGTCAATTGTAACAAATTTTAACAGTGATGTAATAAGATAAAATAACAGATAAAAGAAGAAATTATTGAAAAAAAGAAACATTTATTTATTACCTCAGAATATACAAAATTCAGATGACTCAACTAAAAGCAAACAAAATATATATTCTGTTGGTGATATGGACCATTTTGACCAATGCCTTTAGTCGCTAACGGAATTGCAGTTTAGGTAACCATAACATAGGTCTTTCTTCGTACAATTTAACTTGCCCGGTGTCCAGATTTTACATTTTCGCCAGTACATATTAGAGAGTTTCCTAATCGGAGCCATCTGAAGAGTAATCTGCGACTGTTACTTTCGGAAGTGTTTTTCGTTTTTTTTGCTCTTCTTCTTTTATGTTTTCAATAGCAGTGGTTTTTTCTTGTAATTTTTATCATGATCAATACTGTACTTAATTATTAAACACGTTACAATCGACACCGTGGCATGTGTTACAACTGACACCGCTTCACTTATAAAGATATTTGCTTTTTTGTATTTAATAGGTAATAATTCGAAATGTTTTTTTATGCAAAATAAAAGCAGATATAACTCACAAACTGATCCTTAACTTATAGGGTTTTAGAAACAACGTTTGTCACTACCTGTATTTACTTTTTTTGTCGATTTACAGACATTCGTCAGAAACAGACGTCGTATTTGCGCGTATGTACTTACACTAAATACCAAAGAGTTATGACTCTTTCTGCTTCACTCTGCAAGCGCGTTTTAATCTACTTCGAAAAGATGGCCCTGTTACCTACCCTTGTTACATTTGACACCTGTTACAATTGACACCGGTCTCCCCTACGTATAAAAAAGAACAAAATGACAGCTGAACGCAGTGAACGCGTTAAACTAAAGAAACAATGAAATAGAATAATACTTTACAATTAATTGCTCGACATGGCTAGGTACACAAAAGTTGAACATCATAGATTCATAACATTTGTCGTTAAATTAGAAACAAATAAGCCACTAAGATTAAGTTTTTATTTTTACCACGCTCCACATACTGAAATAGAAGCATCCTATACTTATACTTTTGTTTATATATTATACCCGATATAAAATCGAATGAATACTTAATGAATGTAATTAGCTCGTAAAAATTAATGCAAGGCATGTATGAACAATGTAGGTAATTAAAGAAAAACGCAACCTTTCTCACAGCACAGCACAATTATACTATCACGATGATGCTATCTTATACATAATTAAATAGGAAGTTTCAATCAAGCGTTCTCAGTCATTATCTGAGTGAAGCAGTGAACAGCTTTACAGAAATCAATTGTTTTGCTAACAAAACAGCTCAACTTAAACTATTAATCACGAAGCAGAAGAACACGGGGTAAAGTGCAAAACTTCATGTTTTCATGCAATCATTTCATAATGCTAGACTGTTGACTTCGTACACAACATGGCTTTATTAGAAGCTAGAATGCCAGGCTTACAGCAACATTAGCAAACTTCCCAGACACTTATAACTGTGTTTTGATAGTGGCTTTTCAACCGCGTAACATCATCCACAAATTTCGGAATAAAAAGATCTATATTCTTACAAAGATCTTCGTCACAGTGGATTCAGAATTACTTGGATATGACAGTATCCTGTGTTATAAGTTGTTTAATGTGGAATTGAAATCTTCGACCTGAATTCATCTAGTTTCTGATGTAAACAATACTTATCTGATATGTTGCAAACAAATTCATGAAAGTATTAAAAAATATACAGTTACAGAATGGCAATACCAAACCACATTTTTACCTCTCGCTAAGATAGGTATTGTATTCATGCTAAAAATCGCATATCCAGATTTTAGTGAATAAGCACGTTTTAAGGTCCCTAGAATCCGATTGTAACATTTTTATCATGATGTCCGTATGTGTGTGTGTGTGTGTGGCTGTGTGATTCACGATTTCTTAAATACTATAAGACTTAATACATTTTTAACTACGGATTTTTCAATCTAACAATAATGGGTAGAGTTGATTAAGTTTTGGTAACAATTGGACAACCGTAAGTTGTAGTTACAAGAAAAAAATCATCTAAATATTATTTATCGAAAATTTATGTAAATACTTATATTAAAGAACGTTAAATTCTTTATTCGATATATATAAATTCATTATTATATCTTCTATACATTTAGAGATAAAGAAATGCATATAAAATAATTTGATGTAAAAAATCTCAGATCAAACTACTACAAGGCAAGAAATTCAAATGTTTGTAATTGACACATAAATGTCACTGTCAAAAATATTTGTATGCCACTGTCAAAAATATTTGTACATCATTATGAAGCGGTAGGATATAATATAGTGATCATAAAAGTAGATGCACAACTAGACTTTCTACAAGTCGTAAATAATAAATTTCAACCTTTTACGGCTTACAGGTTTTGAGTTACCATGAATATCTGTAAAGCGGGAGGTCTAATAGATATCATTCCTCCAATATATAAAGAAATGTTAAATTTGCCCTTTCTATAAGCGAAATATTTAATTTTGATTGAGTTTGCTATGAATTAAGACAAAATAATGAACAAAAAATGAAATTTTAATTGTGAAATAAAATAACCCCATAAAATTTAACGTATTTGACGTAAAGTTGACATTAACAATAAAACTTTTACTTTTTTGTTTTTTTCTCATTTTTTATTATTTTTGGGTTTTTGTATAATAATATTTTATAGTTTTTTCATTAAAATGTATTATATGCTTCAAGTAAAGGAAATTATGTAATGACCAAAAATGTAGGTGCACAAATAGACATTATAGCAGTCCTAAATACAAAATTTCAAGTTTTACGACTTACCGTTTTTGAGTTATGCGAGATACGTATATACGTACGTACAGACGTCAAGACGAAATTAGTCAAAATGAATTCTGAAACCCGAAATTTTTCGCGATTACAAAAAGAATGATTAAAAGCTGTTAATATTTGACTTTGATTTCAATAATTAATTCTTTACAATGCAGGTCAATATCAACTATGTCTAATGTTGAATTATTAAAAATGTTAATATTTCTAGTACAGGAACAATTTATTTGAATTTTCGCTTGATATTTTAGGACAGGAGTACACAATTTGTGAAAGAAATTAATGTTGTAATTCTGGACAAATCTGTAAATATTATAGATCTGTAAATCTGTAAAAAACTGACAAAAACGCATCTGTTTTTGTTAATTAATATAAAAGTATACATAAGAGTTACAGCTTTCGATTTTATTCATTATTTACAGATTTACAGATTTTTTACTATTTATAACAGTTTACATTCGTCGTGGCATTAAAAGAAGTAAATTATCGATGATTTCCAAATAATTTTTATCAACGCTTTCCTACAAATTTGCATTCTATAATTTATAAAACAACTGAAAATCGGCTCAACTCTCATTTTGTCATCAATCACTTCGACATGTATTAGATACATAATACTGTATCTTTAATCGTGTCGCAAATTTGGATTTCGTTAAATTTGTAACTGAACGTCCTCCATCTGGCATACGAATGAAGTATGTAAATACCTACTATCCATTCCCGTGCATATGGCTTACAAATCAACACTATTCTCGCAGACAAACAAACAACAATTTAACAATACAAATTCCCCTTTCCTTAATA
Organism: Harpalus rubripes; assembly: GCA_963082715.1. Taxonomy (NCBI): domain Eukaryota; kingdom Metazoa; phylum Arthropoda; class Insecta; order Coleoptera; family Carabidae; genus Harpalus; species Harpalus rubripes. The sequence goes on from OY720450.1 coordinate 64,386,386, forward strand.
AATTCCCAGGACATAACTCTTGCTTATTCCTGTTGTTGTACGGCACGGGTGCGTTATACCGCGTTGGCGTTAGGTGCAAGTGTTCCTGACAGTCGCTGCAGTTTCCGTTTCCCACGAGGCTAGGGCTGAGGCTAGGCCAACCTGCAGACGTTGTTGTTAGCAAATTATATGTTGCAGTCGCAGACGAAGGAATCCATACACGCACTACGGTTTCACTTTCAGATGGTGATGATTGATTCACCAATAGTTGGATTTGGAAACAAATGTAGAAGTTATTTGGTGTGTCTGTTTTTAATTTTCAATGGACGGTTGTTCACAGATGGTATATAAAAATCTGATGTAGTTGACAAATGATATTTTCAATACATTTTCGTAATAACATCTTTATTCGCAGGATAGCATTTTTAGGGCCAAGACCTCACGTAGTGTAGGTATTTGTTTCGTGCCCGATTAGCAGTGGCGTAACTAAGAGTTCGGAGGCCCGTCCGCAAAAAGGTTTTGGGGCCCGTCTTAATTGTAGCGTTTATCATGAGGAACTACATACCACAAGGCTCACTTTCATCTGAGTTGACATGTTACAAAACAAAATAACCAATATGGGAGGCCTGAAAATCCAAGATTAGGCACCTTTACATCCCACCAAAGTCATTGTATGTTGTAGCATTTACTATGAAAATGTGATTGGACCGTTTTTTTTTTTTTAAATATGAAATTGGTGGCACAGTCCACTGGTGAAAGTTACAGGGAATTGATTCATACATTTTTGGTATCCCAAATGAAAGAACTTGGACAAAATATGGTAATATCAAAATGGATCAGTATCATTTATCAGTTTAAATAGTAGCAATTTTGCGAAAATCATTCTCGTATCGTTATTTAATTGCACGTTTTGGTAATACACATTGGCCGCCGGATGTCCTGATTTGACAGCCCCAGACTTATTTTAAAGGAAAACTCTAGATCAGTTGCAGGAAAATATTTGCTAAGAAATCGAAATTCTATCGGCCGAAATGTGATAGAAAATAAAGAGCTTGATTTTGCATAGCGGATAAGGGGCCCCTTAGCCAATACTACTTTTGGAAATTGACATTTAAAAAAATAAAGGACTAAATAAATTTGCATGTTGCTACAAAAAAAAAGATTAAATTCAAAATTTCGCAGTAGTAACAATATTATAAATCATGTAAATTGTGGCCTCTCTGCCGGGCGCCCGCCCGCAATGCGGGCCGATTAGCACTAGTAAATATGACTAGTACATTTGAGTCTTTAATTCGTTCGACATTAATTGATAATTGCAGTGATATATAAGATAGACTCCTAATCCTGGTCAGAGTGCAATTAATGTGTGCTTTTACTTTACTTGGATCCAATTTTGACCCACTTCCATATACGAGTGTACGATTGGGTTGAAACTTTGCGCACATACATACATGTATAGTGAAAAATGTTTTTATAATCAAATATTACGCTGTTTACTACAGTAGTTGGTACGTGAAATTAGTGATTCTAAAATGAATTGCATTGAGTTTCAGAATCACATTTTTCGCATGTGTTGCACACAAGATTTTTTTTCTGTAATTGTTAATTGGGGTCTCGTAGCAGTGTGTCTGAGTGTCAGGTCGCAAATCTGGTGACCCGGGTTCGATTACGACCGACTCCATAATTATTTCAACTTTTAAGTGGTAAAAAAGGGACTCTTGTGGCGCACTCTCAATGCTAGCAATTAGTACTCGTGAGGTGACGCCTGGTAAACGCCCGCACGGTACGAATATGTCATCATTTCCGATATCTATGTACGTAATGTACAAAGTAGATTGGCACACCCAGCAATGGGTAATATGCTGTGATGATATATTTATTTATTTATTTATTTATTTTAAACAAGAAAAAATACATAATCTAGGTATTTAAAATTTTTACATATCTGCTACTTGGGCAGCTATGCATTCTAACATGAACATGAAGCGGTTATGCCAATTGTGAGTTTCAGAAAACGCACGATGCCGGTATCAAAAATTTGGAATTAAAGTGATCAAGCTCCAAAATTAAAAATAATTTAATTTTCATTGCGTAAAATATATGTAAAAGTTTAAACACTTTCAAATGACTAAAAGGATAAATTAAATAAACTAAAAATAAACTTTTTAAAAAATGAGCTTTTAATAGACGTTTAACATGGGAAATCAGTTTTGTCTTGCCCGAAACTTTCCAGTTAATTTAAGACAAAAATGTTCCAAATAAATGTTATAGAGAATTAAATTCTATACCTAAATCACTTACCAGATTTAATTTGCTTGTTTAGTAACCTGTAAAATCCGTTTTGATTTTTTTTAATATTTCTCATTTGTAGTGATAGCCATTGAATTTAAACAAAATTATAAAGAAATGCATATTGTTTGAACGGGGACTTATGATTTTAGAATTTTACTATTGCCATCTACTGAGTTCTGAAGTAACCTTTTAGACAAAGACGACAAGCTCGAAGAAAGAGACAGCAAAGCACTATCATGACCTCTTAGATAGAATCTAAAATAGTATTTAAATAAATGTACTGAATTATTTGTGTTTCGGTATTATTATTTTTTTTACAATTTATCTTCAGCTAACAAATCATTATTATAACAAAACTGATTACTCATAAATACGTCAAACACCACCGCAAAATAAAACAGCAAATATCAAATAGGATTAGGAAAACACGTTAAGAAGAGAAGAGAGGCCATGATAATACAAAACTATCTTTTTCTTCGAGTCCCCATTGTCAGAATTTCAATTTTTCAGGTTACAATAAACAATAAAATCTGTGCAGTGATTTAGATGTACATAGATTATAAAAATAAAATATTTGTAAGGACTAAGGTGAAGAATATAATTAGCCGTAATTTTTTTTTGTAAATAGAATTTCTGACATTTCAAACGATATGCATTTTTTTGTAATTTTGTGTAACGTCCATGGCTATCACTACATATGAGCAATATTTATAAAATTTCAAAATGGATTTTACAGGTTACTAAATATGCAAAATAAAATCTGATTAATGATTTAGGTTTAGAATTTAATTATCTACATTTCTTTGAAACATGTTTTTCTTAAAATAAATGGAAATTTTACGCAAGGAAAAACTGATTTCACACGTTGTATGCCTATGGTCCGCTTCTTAATTAACATCCTGTATATACCCTGTAGATCAATTGATTTCTATGTACAATAAAGTTATTTATTATATATTACGAAATTTTATATGTATTTTCATAAATGATTGTCTATTACATTTCTTTAATGTTTATTGTTCAAGTGTATAAAAACAAGTAGGTAAAATAACTGTTTCACATAATTTATTTATAGTACCTATCTGCACGATCTAATTAAAATTGCAGCTTACTTTAATTAAAATAATATTAAAACTATGATATTATAAAATATAAAACTTCATAATACATAAACTAAATATGCACATGCATCAGAAAAAATAATTACTGAAATAGTCCTAAAAAAGTCTATTATAGAACACATGCTGTCACGTATCGTACATTTACTCCACATGCGTTTCATAGATTCGTGGCGGTGTTTATAGAGACAATATAATTACCAGCATCCTGAAAAACGATCAACCTAAATTAACAAGTCGCGTGAAATAGCATACATTAAGCCGTGTGCCGTACTGGCACAGATTACAAACATAACTATATGGAATATCTCCCTCATCAGCCACGTATTCTCTATAAATTACACTATAAATACATCGTCGCAGTAGGTAATGGAATAAACACTTGCAAGTGAATGCTGAGTGAATTATGTTTCACCGGCTACTGGTGACTGATTTTAATATAATATGGAGAATATGTACTTCATTAATTCATTAAAGTCGATTTTAATTAGAGCCCTACTGCTACTATGTTGCAATCTTTGAGATATTCTAATTTCATTGTTTAGAATGGTAAAATTTTCATATATCTGTAATTTCTGCCCTATTAATTTTACAATAAAAATGTAAAGAAATAAAATGTTTATAATTAAAAACTGCATCAAATGACCCTAAATTTATTGATATAGTATAATATATTTTTATTATTAGTAAAATAAAATCTGTCTTACACTCAGTACATTATTGTTTATTAATGTCATGGATACCAGGTATATTATGTAAAGTGTAATACCTATACGGACATTATGATTTGTTGCTATGGTAATGTTGTTAAGTAATTGTTATTGTCACTGGGATAAATCCTAAAAAACAAATAAAAGCATACATAGCCTATCTACATTGTAAATTTTATTAAAACTTTCTGGTCCATAATCCGAGTAGAATATTAAAAAAATTATATAATAAGACATAAAATATTGTATGCAGCACGGGTATTACTCGATGTTTATAGCCCTCGGGCGATTTAGAAATCCTCGGGCTTTAATACATAAAATAGGTACTATTTAGTCTAAGCAATTTACAGAAAACAAAACACAATTCATACAGTCTGACAGTTTGACAAATAAAAGTTTATTAATGTTTATTACACATTTACTTTTTATTTTGATTTGAAAATCATAAAGAAATTTAATTTAATGAAATCATTTAATATTAACATTTTGACAGATATTATATGTCAAGCTCAAATAGCACACCTGTCTAACATGTTTGATTTATTTCTCATATGGTACTCTGTAAGTAGCCTACTCTCTCTCTCTTTCTCTCTCTCTCTCTCTGTCTCTCTCTCTTTCTCACGGACAATGCACTTGTAAATAATAATAATAAATAATAATAATAAGTTTATTTATACTGATAATAATAATATTTATACTGATAATAAACAGGGTTACATATTAACAGTTAGCATAGTGGGCATAGTATAAACATTTTACAATAGATGTTTAACTTATTCTAAATCATAAGAGTGTGTCTTAAAAAATATATTAAATATATATATATACTTTCTTTGCATTAAACAGATCAAAATCTTTATTTCTAAGAATTACATTATTCGCTACTTTTAAAATTTCATTTAGTTGGAAACATGATTTTTTAATTTCAAACAATATAAATCGTGGTCTTAATGACATATTTGGAACGGAGAAATTAATTTCTTGTAATATTTCACTAAGACAAATTTTTCCATTTACTAAATTTATGATAAGTAACATAGACATATGTAAATTCTCTTCTTGTTTCTAACAGACTGTTATTGAATATACTTCTATGCTCATCATATGAAACATCTAGAAAATTCATGAAACCTCTTGAAATATAGGTACCTGAGAAAATTTTTCTGTACTTTTTCAATCATATCACAATGGGTAGCAGATGTGGGAGACCAAATTATAGATGCGTACTCAAGTTTACATCTAACTAATGAATTAAATAAAGTAATAAGAGTTTCACATTCAAATATGTTTCCCATTCTTAAAATAAAACTCAATTTGCGTTGACTTTCGTTTACAATTTGTACTATATGATTTATAAAATTGAAGTCCGATTGAAAAAGAACTCCTAAATCTTTAAAATTATTTCTACTCTTTCTAGGCATTGTGATTCAACAGAATATTCAAAGTTTATACATTCCTTTTTTCTACTGTAACTGACTATTTTACATTTGCTTACATTGAATTTTAGTTTATTATTCTTGCACCATGTGCTTACAAAATCTATATCTTTTTGAAAATTATTGCAATCCTCAATATCATAAATTTCAGAATACATTTTTACGTCATCTACATATAGTAAACAGTTAGCAAATTGAAGACCTGAAGGTAAATCGTTAATAATAATTTTGGACTTATTAGATGCAGTTTTTAATTCTGAATATTTTTTTTATATTTACACTTGTCCTAAAATTAATAGGGCAGAATTTACAGCTATGAAAATGTGCTCGCTCTGAAAACCGGCATAGATTTTATACAAATGTTGAATATTAAAAAAGACAAAAAAACAACTAAGTATAACGGCCCGAATTTTGCGGGTGTGAATTTTGTGCATTAGAGACTATAACTCATATGTTTCAAATTGTGTTGAATTTTTTGTACACCGCACTAATTTCAAGATACCCCTCCTCCTTGAATTTTGAAGAGGAGTTCATTGTCCGAAATTATTAATAAAACTTTAGAGATAATATTTATTGCTAAATAAATATATAATTAAATTCATCATCAATTTTCTAAAGTCTAGACGATAACTAAAATTTCCAACAATTTGTCAAAGATATTTTACACTGCATTTCTGTATAAATCATTTAACTCTTCACCCAAATAAAATGTGTCTATCAAGACATTTTTGGAGAAGAGGATTTCCTTCAATATGACTGACATATCTGGCGAAATTTGACAGCGCAACTAACACTATCATTAACCGGAAATATTGCTCGTCACTTCAACAATATGTCATCAGTTAGGCTAGTCATCGATCATAATTACTAAGGGGTGAATAACGTATTATTCTATTATCGCATTACGTTCAATTCCAATCGACGCCAGACATGTGAACTGCATTACCGCCCGATATTGTCATAAACAATAGAAGAGCTGGGCAACTGTTACACAATTGCAAAAATCAAATTCTATTACTCACGATCGCTGTACAATTTATTATCCTGGGAACGAGTGTCAAATTATTGGAAAGATATTAATGATCTACTGAATTATTGATACGAAAAAGTTCGACATTTGAATATACAATAAAATGTTAATTATTGTATTGTACTCAAAACAATAAATATTAATTGGACATTATCAGATATTATGTTTAAATATTAATTGTTTAGTATTGTTTTCATATATTAATTTTATTATAATTCAATCATGTATCGAGAGTAACATTTTAATTGTTATGTTTCAAATTAGTTATTTTATTACAAACATAACATTACATTATGTTGCTTCATAAAGCAAATTGACGATACAGAATTCGTCCCAAATGATTCAAAAGCCGTATTTACTCATATAAATTGTCAATATGCGACTTTTGGCTATTTTTTGGAATTGGGCGATAATAGCAATATCATAGCTGTAAAAATTAAATAAAAAATAATACAAAAATAAAAACATGCAGAAAGTATGTTTTCGTAATACCATACCGTTATTACGATTTAATAGAACTAAAAACAAAAGTGAAAAGGTGTTCTTAACGGATTTATAACGGACGGATCATTGCATTATGAACAAGGATGTTTTAATAAAACACTGGATAGCTGACATACTTATAACAAGTGAGGCAAGTGGTGAGGGTACGGCGCCATTTGCAGAAAAGGCAAAACATCAAAAGTTCGTTAGTCTATTATTGCATTATTGGTAGTTTTCTTGAATAAAGTGGTGTTTGTATTGTGTTTCTAGTGAATAAATACTTTAAATGAGATATTTCCATAATAAAAGGCAATATGTCGTCTTCTTGTAGTGCTTTTGGGTGCACAAATAGACATAGCAAGGATAACCCTCGACAATTTTTCAAGTATTATTGTTCATATATATGTATACATATTTATTCATAATATTGTTTTAAATATTTTACAGATTTCATTTAAATAATAGTGGTATATTACGATTGTGGATATATGCCATAAAAAGAAAAGATTTCACATCTACAAAAGCATCAAAAATTTGCAGTGATCATTTTCTTGAAATTGATTATTTGAAAGGCCTGGAACATATATAAGAAGATAAAACCAGACTCAGCTTCTTCTGTATTTCCAAATTTTCCACCACATATGCAAAAGGCATTTATTTAATAAGCATATATTATTTTTAAATTCATAGTCTCATTTTATTTTGAATTTGTTATATATGTAATAAATGTATATTATATTATTAAAATAATAACTATAATTTTTAAAATATACGCAATAGATATGAAAAAAATCTGTTAATTCATCCCATCCCCCAATTTATAATTTGTTTCTATATGTAATTTTAAATGTGGCGGGTATTTTGCCTTTTCTGCCAATGGCTACCTTCCAGTTGCTTGCCTCGCAATCCAATGTATATATTAATATCCTTGATCATGACTAGCTGGGGTACGTTCTAAAACTTTACTTTGGAGTATGGTGTACAGAGTAAGATCACGTGATTAGGAGTATCTCTTTATTTTGGAACGGCACTAAGAGTAATACACTGTCAAATTGATCATATTAAATTTTCTTTTGTTAATGTAAAGATGGCTAATAAAAGCTTTTTGCTAAGTATTATATGTGCACGTATTACTATTATCTTTTCGTCTTCAAGGTCGCTATCATAGTTATACTATTTTAAATTAATATCCATTTTATTAGTTACTTTTTATGCAAATTATAGTAATATGTCATTCACGTACTATACATCAAACCATGCGTCAAACGTAAACAAAGAATTGGCGGTAAACATTTTCATGCTGGAGTACGTTCGTATGGTATGACTAGCGAATGAAAGTTGACGTTTAAATTATTTTATAGATGTGGTTTCTTTTGAAATCCTAGAGAAGAATAGAATTTTACGAAATATTCAGGTGTGATATTTTGTATGTACCCATTTAAATACTGGACAAGGAAAGCCCAGAAATACATTACTATAGTTGGAGGAAGGAATCTATGAAACTCATTATAGAATCAGCCAAATGCCCGTGATAAAGTTTTATGGCACTTGTGGTAAGGATTACTAGAACCAGGTAGAATAACTGCCCTGGACAGTATCGGAAATTTGGGTTCAAGACATTTCGTAATTATATACTTTTAAATGTGTATTAATATAATAATGCACTTCTTCTAACATCAATTTCTAAATAGAAAAGAGATGAAAATATTATAAGATGTTTCCTAATTATGTAGTTTTAAATCTGTATTCAAATAGCAATGCGTTTGAAATATCCTTCTTCTAACTGCAATTTGTAAATTGAGACGAGATTAAAATATGATAGGGATTACAATAAATTCAAACGTAACTTTGAATACAAACAGTTATTGGCAATTTTCTTTTAAGGTACATGCAAAAACCTTTTTCAGTGTTGAAAGACTCATCAAAACGAAACGTCGTTTCTTTGCTTTACTAGTGTTTGAATAAAATTGTGAATATGTGGAGACACTGGGAATCTAATTGTGTGGACAAGAATGATGGTGAATGCAACATTGCAGAATAAATAGTTTAACAGCCGTCAGAAGATGTATCAAATCAGCCGTCGACGTCGAAAATACGGAAACGCAAACTTCTTTCCTACGATGAGAAAAAATTAATTTTAAATATTTTTCACAAAATAAAAAGCGAAGATGAAAAGCAGCCTTTGGAAAAAACCGCTGAAGTAATTGGAATATCGAAGACTACAGTGTGGAAAGTGGTAAAATGTGGAGCAACAAAAAGGAAAGTAAGATATACATATTTTTTCCCAGTTAATAAACTAAAATTTTGTTTTATTGTCTTATTTCTATATAGTTTCAATATACAAAATTTATACAAAAATTAAGTATCATTTTTTTTATACGGCCCATTTCGTACCCTAAAAATGATGGATTCAAATTCGAATAATTTATGAGTCCTGACCGCAAAGAAGCCCATCCGTCCATAAATAGTTGTAAACCCTGCATAAGTCAGTTTCATAGATTCCTTCCTCCAACTGGCTGAAAATAGATGGCCGACTAGGGTAACTGAATTCCAAAACAGGGGTGCATTTAAGATATTTTAAACATTTTTCGTTTATGTTGATTATAACAAAATATTTTGATCTTTAAACTATTTAGTTTGGCAATTCTAAGAAATAGGTTTATTTTTAATTTTCTCTGATAGTAATTCCGACTCGAGGGTTGCTTACACCTGAGACGAGCGAACTAGAATTTGCGGTATTAATTTTTTTAAATACATCCCTGAATCCTGTTGCTAGGGTCATTTTAAATGCCTCCTGATATTGAGTACAATTCTAATCTTCTGTAACGGAATACATATAGGTCAGTTACCTTTCAAATCAAGTATAGGGAGATGTTTTCAAAACAAACCACATCTATTAAATAATCTAAACGTCAACTTTCATTCGCTAGTCATACTATACTCTCCTATCGAGCCTCCTATATAAGTAGGGTACTCTGATGTGTACACTTTTAGTTTTGCAACGTCTCGGAAGTATGCTAAAATAGTATGCTCTTAGTTTTTGGAACGATATTGAGCGTACTCTGTATTCCAGAGTAAAGTTTTGGAACGTACCCCTGTTGTCACGGAAAATTTATAAACAACAAAAAAAAATATGAATATGACTGGAGAAAGAATTTTCAAAAGATAAATGTCTAAATTTAGTCATTACGAAAAATCTTGAGCACCACACGGCCGATATGCAAATTACAGGCCTGGCTGATTTTAAACTTCAGGCCCGTCCGTTAATTGCATTATATCTGCATAATAACGATAACAACTATAACAATAACTTTGAAACAAAATTGATTAGAAATGTACCTCGCACTTCCCTCCCAAACTACGAGAAATCAGTAATTTCTTTAACAAACATCATCAATTTCCTCCCCTTGAACTAACGTTCCATTACAATTTACAAACCCTTTCTCGCACTTTTCGGCGCCATATCTATCTTAATGCAGCGTCGCGACGTGGCGGCGAGGCGGCTGCGTCCGGCGGGATTATTGACCAGTGAAAACAAACTCACATCGCCCGCATGCTGGATGAAATACGAGGATGTGGAGTGGAAGTATGTGTGGTGTGGTGTGGTTTGTAGTCGGAGTATGTGTCTATTAAAATAGTAGGGAGGACAATGGAATAGGGGATGAAAACATGGGGAATTTGGATACTTTAGGGCGTAGGGAGAGAGGTTTTTAGCTAAAGTGGATACACATAAAAATACAATGAGGGTTTATTGTTAACGGAATAGCTATTCTGATAAACAAAACAGGGATATAACATACAACATGTCATTTTGATGGCTATAATTTACATCACGCTTTCTACGTAATAATGTGTGATTATACAGGGTGTAAATGAAATAAGTATATGTTGCCGCGCGACCTGTAATGTAACTCATCGAGAGCAACAGTATTTCTTAATAATTTTATTTTCTACTTCTTCTAGTTTTTGAGTTCATATTCTTTAAAGATTTGTTTAAAATTTTGTTACCCGCCTATGGGTAACTTCTCTGCTATCTAAATCAAAGTTTGATGCACACAGCACAAAAATTGTCGGGTGGTAAATTTACGGGGTTGAAAAAATGCTAAAAAAAATATGCGATCTCGAGAAAAAGCTATTACGAAATATTATTACTCTCGGCATATTACTGGTTAAATTTAATGTACTTATTTCATTTACACCTTGTATAAAACTAAATAGGATTAGTGCAGAAGTTTATAGGAAGATCAAAAATTTGATGAATTATAGAGAAAAAGGAAATCAGGTAGGCCTTGGAAAATGACTGTTTCCTCTGCAGAAAAAATATCGGTCAATAAATTATAAAAAATATTAATTATTTATCATTATATATACCTAAATAATTACTGTTTTTACCTCTCGCTAAGAGAGGTATTGAATTCATCCTAAAAATCGCATATCCAGATTTTAGTGAGTAAGCACGTTTTAAGGTCCCTAGAATCCGATTATGTCCATGTGTGTGTGTGGATGTTGGATCCACGATTTCTCAAAAACTATAAGACTTAAGACATTTTTAACTACGGATTTCTCAATCTAACAATAATAGGAAGAGTTGATTAAGTTTTGGTAACAATTGGACAACCGGAAGTAGTAGTTACAAGAAAAAAATCATCTAAATATTATTTATCGAAAATTTATGTAAATACTTAGGTCTATTAAAGTACGTTAAATTCTTTATTCGATAAATATAAATTCATTATTATATCTTCTATAGATTTAGAGATAAAAAATGCATATAAAATAATTTGATATAAAAATTCTCAGATCAAACTACTTCAAGGCAAGAAATTCAAATGTTTGTAATTGACACATAAATGTCACTGTCAAAAATATTTGTATGCCACTGTCAAAAATATTTGTACATCACTATGAAGATTATGAAAATAAAAAAAAGTCAACAACGTAAAAGAATATACGTAAATAAGAATATAAAAGGAATTTGCGAAAAAATGACGAATATAAAGAAAAAGAAAAGGAAAGTAGAAAAAGAAAATTTCAGGAAATTGAATGTTAAGAAAATGTATGTATTGTACATAATTTATATAAAAATATCCCATAGATTTTACAAATATGTGTGAGAATTATTTTGTAGTGAGACATGAATATATATATATATATATATATATATATATATATATATATATATATATATATATATATATATATATATATATATATATATATATATATATATATATATATATATTTGTATTTAAAAATATTTTTTATGCGTACAACCAGGTAAAATATCTGGCGAGAGGTTATGTGCTGGCCACATCAGATTTTTTTATTCGAGGTTGGCCAAATATAAAATCTATTTCTGAATCAGATAACAATAATTCTGGATCAGATTAAAATTCCAAATCATTTATTATGTTCACTTATGAAAGCAGATAACAATCACAGGTTAAGCTTCTATATTTTCCTCGCTGCGCGCACGTGCTGACAAATAGTACATAGCACAGACCAGTGGATGAATCTGACAGTCCGCGGATGCGTTCATGTATATGTCCGAAGTCTGTAGGAACAAACATATTAATAGTCCGATGGATTGTACAACAGTCGGTTGGAATGATATTTTTAAAATGCGCATGCATCTGACATACATATGACAGTCCGGGCTGGCTGTAGGAACAAACCTAAAATATACATTTTTCTATTACGTCGTCATGGTTGACTAAACAAAAAATACCACTTTCTTGTATATTTTGACTATGGCAGGTATAGTACCCCATTAGTTTGACACCTTTGGTAGTTTTTAAGTCACTAGAAATTAATTTGACAGGTTATTCTACCTACCTCAGCTAACTAAAACTAGTTTTATAGAAATAAAATAAATAAAGCATGCAAAGAACAAAAAACACCTATGTAGCTGTCAGAAGAAATTATAAAAACAATTATTTCATAATTGGAAAACACAAAAAACTATTTTCAACGGGTTTTCATAAAGAATACAAAATTGTAATTCTTCTTTGTTTAAATTAACAAAAAACTTAGCATTCATCGATCTTCCCGGTCCCGGGTTTAAATAACTCATCGCGATCGCACAGTCGCACACATGTGTTCTTGTTCACTCATTAGTACGCCGTGTTTCCGAGAGGCGCGCAGTAGTTGTCCTGTCCACTGTTACTGATGGCGAAAATTAAAAACTCCGCGACGAATATTAATTTTTTGCGAGTTGGCTATGAAAGTTGCAGACAGACTGTCAGTTTTTAACTGCATTTAAGCTTGCGAATTTATTCTAGTTGTAAAAAGTTTTAGTTTTCAGTTCTTGCAAAGTTTTGTGGTGCATAATGTAAGAATTGTTTTTTATTATTAAGTGATATGTTTTGGACAGGCAAATTTACTACGCATTCACGTAAATTAAAATATGTTCCAGGTTCCAGACACACTTTTTTTTTACTTTTTAAGCTAATTACATATTGTTTCTCATTCAGATTGTATATTACTGAGTTTACATGCAATTTTGAAACCGTTTTCAAAACGTTTTTAGTTTTAACTAGTTTCCATACACTCATGAAATCATTTAAAATTCTGTTTTGATATTGCGCATGCGTACATAGCATAACGTTTCTACCGCTTTGTGTTACGCTGCAAATAAACTGACAATTGGGTAGTTTTAGTGCGTAGTGATAAGTAAAAAAATTGAATAATGCCAAAACGATTTATTTGGACAGAAAAGGATCTGTCGCTTACATCAGGCAAATGCGTGTTTTGAAAATAGCATGTAAACAGTTTCACGTATTTTTTACTGAAAACTGAAACAATTTTCAAACTGCATGTAAACGTAGTAATTATTTTCTATTTTCTAAATTTCCATAAAACTGATAAATTCAGCTATATGAATGACATACTCTGTTGAATAAAAGTATGGAAACTTTATTAATTTAATATTTTTATTTAAAAAAATAAATACCTTCCCCAAATACAAACTTTCTTTACAAAGCCTTTGTATTAGAGAATATATTTATAAAATATCCCTGTTTTAAAAATATTAATTATGATATAAAACGGAAGTTATGCCCTCAATGGTTTCCCCATAATTTAACACCAGTTCAAAAGACAGATCATATTAATTGGTGCAAAGCCATTCACGTACACTTTGCTCGCAGATCGTTTCGCCTAGTTATAACTTTATAACAGGCGTGGAAAGTTGGATCTATTAATATAAACCCGAAAAAAGCAGCGGTCTCTGCCTTCCAAAATGAGTCTTTTCCAATACAAATTATTCATGAAAAATTCCGTAACAAGAAAATTGTCGGTATTCTTTTTTAGTATTATTGCGCATATTGCAACTATTGCCCTGGATAATTAATACTATGGCCAATTCTGAATAGTATATTACGTTGTGCTTGTCTGCAGTCCTTTAATAGATCCGTCTTAATCGACCAAGAGAAAGACTCAAGGAATTGAATTAATGTGTCAGCCACCATACAATCCCACCTTGAACCCATGACTTATTTATATATTTACAGATTAAAATTTCTGCTAATACATGTAGCTATCGGTGCTTTCGAAAGAGAAATAAATGACATCTCCAGAAACAGGAATAGCGATAATTTGGACTGCATTGGAGAATATTTTGAGAACAGCCGTCGTAAAATAATACGTAATTAAATAATATAACGATCTTTCAGAATAATGTTGCATCCCCCTATTGTGTAATAATTTCTCGTAAACTTTGATTCATAGTCATTATCACCCCTTCATATAATTCTTCTGGAAAAAGTTTCAGATTTCACTAATTTCATGCTTAAGTTCTTTTTTTAGTTCTTAGGCCACGTTTTGTAATTCATCTTTTCTTTGTACCCCATAAATTTTTACTAGGGTGTAAATTATTAGGTTTCTAAATTTTGTGGTTCTATGGAAAAAAAATCATGTTTTTTTTTTTTTATTTTTTTTGTTACTTAATTGCTACATTTCTACTGAGGCCATAAAAGGTTTTCTTTGATTATCATATACAGGGGATTGAAAAAAATAAGGACAAATTTTGCAAAGTTACGAACTTAAATGCAACTTTTTGATGTAAAAAGGTAATGAATTCTACTTCTGATTTTGCCAGAAGGTATATATAATCGTCGATTTTTTAAATGGAATGGTACGTATATTTTTTATTTTCTGAAACTAATTTAAAACATAAATAATTATAAATATATCATCACGGAATATTACCCATTCCTGGATATACCATTTTGCTTTGTACACTATGTACACATATGTATCATCAGTTTCAGCTAATATGCAATATTCAATATTTACTATTTATTATTGTATTACTATGGATTCTAGTTACACATGTACTGTACCACTCCAGATAAAATGCAGCATAGGTTGTCCATATTAAATGAACAGCTGATTATTTTGTTCTATTGCACTTAGTAAATTATTTTTATATTCTACAGTACTCGCAGTTTTTGTTCTTACCCTTTTCGTATGATTCTAAACATCAATTGGGTACTTTCAAATTTTATAAATATAGTGCAGACTCGATATTCCGTTCTTTTAAAAACACACCAAATCCGAATTAGCAAAACATCAGGATGACTGCGATTATGCTTGTTTTTTAAAATTTTAGTTGAAAGAGCAGTTTATTATGAATTACTTTTAAAAAATACAAAGTATATTAACGCGTGTATAATGACATAATGTTAGCATAGTATATTAAAATATAAGTGACAGAAGGGTAATTTTTGGTAGAATTATTTGGTTGGTGACAGTGATTTGTGGTTTTTATTCTGCCCGTAACCCAGATACTTGGTGTATTTATTGCAGTCATGCTGATCTCAAATAACAAAATATCACCAAAAATCGTTTAAGAATGAAGCTCCTTTCAACATCATTATGCGTGCTAAAATGTAACATTCTAATTCCGAAACAGAGAAAACATGTTTAATAACATTAGCACAAAAAATCTGTAATTTTGGATTGCTTGATTCTTTTTTGGCTTAGAGAAAATGCTTGATCCCGTAGATTTCTTAATCTTGATAGATCATGTAAAAACTGTTTTATTGATCCCAATATATGCATTTCTAAAAACGTTGCAAGGCAAAATCATGTCTAACTGTCGCATTTACAGCAGTTTCGTTCTCCTTATCTTTGTCGTCGGAATGGTCTATTAATTCCGGAATAATACGATCCTCTTCACCTAGTAAGGATTGAGAAATATTTATTGTTTGGCTTGTAGGACTCTTGTAATGTATTATATATTTATATATTTTGTATTTTTAATTATTTTATGTACAATGTATATGGTTTGGAGACGAATAATAATTATAATTTAGCAAAAAAAAAATTTCATTTGAATTAGCATCAAGAGTAATGTCGTGCACCATATCATAAGATGCCTGGTATCCGGATTACACAATACGTAATACAAGCAAACAGGAGTCTGAACTACCGATGAATCCGGACTACAAAAGATCCGAATTATTGAGTCTGCATTGTATTCTCGAAACTGTATAAGTATTTGGTCTAAGACGTTCAGGAGATATAGCACAAATATTTCTCAAATTATAACCAACATTGTGCCAAGTGGCATTTCGAATTTTATCTTCTTCGGTAAACATCTTTAAAGCGTGATGACAACGTTGACAACGTATGTTGCATTTTTTCTGGAACTGTACTGTATATCCATATGACAGAATAGTAAATATTGCATCTTAGCTACAACTCATGGTATATCTGTAATGGTAATGGCTAAAGAGCGGATTATATGCAGTAAGTATCAAAATATGCATGCAATATGCATGAAAAAATCATCAAAATATGCACCATATATGCAAAAGAAACTGTAAATATGCATATTTTGATAAAAATATGCAAAAAATGCTCAATTGGTTTTCAATATTGTACTCATATTTCCGATAATTTTTAACTTATTTTCATTTTTATATATATATTTTTTATTTATAACATTAGGTAGGCACAAAGTATAAAAATATATCACAAGGTAATATAAAATAATACATTAAAATAAAAATTTAAAAAAACGATTCAATTTGTAAATAAAATTAATAATAATAAAAATATTAAGGGTATAGACAAAATATTGTAGATGCCAGCTTTACACTATTTTGTGGGAAAATATACCTGCAAACGTTACATTCATAATACCCGTAGACAGTGAAAGTATGACGACAAAATCGAGCGGGAATTACAAATATTGAAAGTGGGCGTCCAGTTTCTTCACTGGATTTTGAAAGAGTATATAGTGAACCATAAATATACTGCCAAATTTTAGTAGTTGCCATCTGGCCTAATTTGAAAAATGGAAAGTTTAATAATGTGGTTTTGTTACATATTCATATTGTATATAGTTGAAGTAAATCATAGTTAATAAAATAAGCCTTATAACACTTTTTAATTATAAAATAGTTTTGTATTCACACTTGACGTCAGATGACAGTTATTTAAATTTAAATATGTATGGTTCACAATAAACTCGTTTAAAATGAAGTTGAGAAATCGGAAGCCCATTTTCAAGAATTGTAATTCCCGCTCAATTTTAACGTTACTTTATTGCTGTATATACATAAAAATATAAAGCACAAACGTATTTTATTTAAACAGAAAAGCAAAAGAAAAATTTGTCTAAAATTAATTTTTATTATTGAAAAATATGCACATATGCACCAAATATGTTTTTATGCAAATATTAAAAAAATATGCAATAAAATAATATATGCACATATGCATTTTTTAATGTAATATTTGGCATTAACTTTTTATGAAACGTGGACATTGAAAAGATTTTGTTGATATGCCTAATAAAAACAATATATTATGCAATTGCAAAGAATCCGCTCTTTAGTAATGACATATTCGTACCTGGCGGGCGTTAAGTAGACGTCAACTCACGGGCATTCACTGCTGGCGTGGAGAGTGCATCACTTTTAGTCTTACATTTTCATACTTTCTACTTAAACTATTTGTGCAAAATTAATATACGAAATAAAGAAAATAGCCATTTGTCCCTATTTTTTCACTTAGGTACTCAGTATTAGCGAAGATTTAATAAGATCCCCAGATAATTGATAATATTTATACCTATTTTCCAATAACGAATATGTTACAAATTTTTTGACGTCTAGATACGTTTTCCATGAAAAATTGTGAAATAAAAACAAAGGTCCGGCAGTAAATCTAACTACAAGAAATTGTAAAACAAAGCAATTCATGGAACCAATTTCATCGTACATTTATTTTATGTATCAATTGAAACATATCCAATAACCACACATTTTCCACTACATTCAATAGCAATAAATTATAAATATTCTTTCCAACTCATCTTAAAATTGTGGGCTATAAATAAACCAATTTCTGCTGCAACATTAGCTAAAGAACATGTTAAAGAATATCTTATAAATTCCTCCATTAATCTTCCGTTGGCTTAAAATTTAAAAACACCATTTCCACAATGAAGAAAATGGTTTCCACTTAAGTAGGAGAAGTTAGTCACGTGGGGTTTGGTAGGGGTGGGGGAGGCTCCCCCTGGATATTTATGCCGGTGTTTACGGCGGCCGGCAGCCAAGTGAAAATCCGTTTTTTTCGGCGTGAGCCAACGCATTATTCACACCGACCTAAATAAAGCTTAGTTCCGCTCTCCATGCACACATGGGGCAGACTGACCAGTGCAGGATGATTCGTACGGGGGATTTTGTCCGATGGGAAATTTGTCTCAATTTGGAGCGGATGATATTAATAATAAATATACTAGATAGCTTTTATTCATTGCAAAATTGTAGCGCATTTGGCAAAGTGAGGGGAGAATTTTATGCAATAAACTTAGCCATGAAAGAAAATAATTCCGGAGCTTTTTACAAAACAACTATAGTACATTTTTTTCATATATAATATCATAAGTGGTAAATATTTGCCAGAAAAATTTTCAGATTGTTACGAGAGCCGGTTGCCTAGCAATTTATTGAGTGGCATTGACAAAAAAAATACGAGTTGTCAAACGAGTGATTTTTGATCAATGTTACGAAATAAATTGGCAACGGGCTCGAGTAAGCAATCGGAAAATTTTTCCAGGATAAAATTTAACCACGAATGGTATTCGGATGACTATTTCCAAAATAAAAAATCAGGTAATCATTTATATTTTTTTTTCTTGACACAAATCTTATAATTTTTATTGTGTTTAGAGGTATTATGTTTCTGTTTGCTTTTTCAACGTTTTAAATAAATTCCTGTCCGAATCGACTAGTTTTTAATAAAAACTGATAACATAAAATATACAGACTTTGACAGGTATGTAAATAATATGTTTCTAAAACGTCAAAAAAATTTCGCTTATCAAAACTCACTTACTTGTAAAAATACATCTTATTGGCTTAAAGGGTGCGATAAAAATTTTGTGACGGTGTTTTGTCGAAATGAAACTTGGTAACTAGGTAGAATCCTGAATTTGGATTGGTTTATATATTTATGAGTGAAATAGTCAATTAAAAATGAATTCTAGCTTTCTTATTTTGAAAGATATCTGTAACTTAATTTAACTCAGGATATTTGGCCCGAGAAATAATCAGTAATTTTCGTAGGACGTTTTTGTAAAAAAAAAAAACTCAAATTTTACAATGTAATAAATAACTTGTGATTTAGATAGCTTTAGCGAGAAGCAGTTTTTACCAAACTGATTGGCATCCTTCAAAGTAGAAATAAAAGCTCCTCAATTGTATGTGCGAGTACAAACTATTATACTTTATGTAGTTGCTTCATTTATAGCTACGTAAAAATTCAATTTTGTCCTTTATATCTATATATTGTCCTTTAAAGTTTAAATAATTTATTTTCAAAATATTTTACTTAAGTTTTATCAAAGATAATATTAAAAATATTATATATTATACTTCGTTTCACGTAAGAAAATAGTGATGGGAATAAAGGAGCAATTTGATTTTGTTTTTAATATCGGGGTATTATCCAATCAAAAAACATGATGAGACTATTCCTATCTTCCCACCGCTATTTAGTGTATAGTGTTTGTTTACATTCATCGTCAAGCTGACGGTTACGAGGTTCCACATTTTATATAGGTACTCGTATGTTATCTGCAAATTTGAGGTTCTTAGATTAGTCGCGTTCTTTTTATCATATGCCTCATCTCATCTCATCTCAAGATGTGATGAGTTTGACATGAACTGAGTTAGATCAAGTGAGATTTTTATGAAGTAAAAAGAACGACAAAAGATAAATTTTGTTAGTAACTTGAACGACTAATGTCGCTGGATGTCTTGTGTGTGTGTACCACGTGTGTACAATTTGAATTTGACAATAGCTTTTCAACGGTCAACCACGATATTTTCAGGTATTATTCTGGATTATTGGGCTTCTTTTATTCTATCGATTACATAATAACATGTAGTGCGACATATTCTAAACTATTGTGTTATAACTTCCATATAATTTTCAATTCTATGACGTTTTCGTCTCTGCTATATTATTTTTCACGGAATTGTCTGCATATTTATTTATTCTTCAAATAATAATTTATTAAAGGATTAAACAAATAATCTGTACAATAACCTAACTAATTGTATGTGACAGCCTGTGACAGCAAAACATTCATCCCCACCATTCAATTATCACACCTCCGTTAGGATAAAAAGAACGGTCAAAATTAGTGATGCATCTGAAGTGAGCTCATGTAAAAAGTGGTAAAAAGAACGCGACAATTTTACTGTTCATCTGCATTTTGAGTCATAGTCCTCAATCGATCACCGACTAAAGAAAAACAATTATGCCATGGAAAACAAAAATTTTCTGTTATTTAACGTATCTACCGTGTAAAATAAATTTGCAAAAGTTAAGTTAATTTTAGTTAATTAATTTTTTAAAGTATTCTGAGTGAAAATATAGAGTTAACAAGAAAGCATTTTTGAATTATATGTTATGATTTCAAAAAAAATGTTTTAAGTGCTTACGAATGCAAAGAAAGTTTCAATTTTCTTTAAATAAAAAAAGCAACTTGATTTAAATTTACCGCTAATATAAAGAATTTGAAAAGGAATTCAATTTAACATCAAAAAGGAGCAGGGTGTCATTCTACAGCTGTTATCGAAAAGAACATATCCGTTGTTTTACGCGATAGAAGGTTTTCGTCTGAAAAAGAGACTGATAGTGCAATTCTTGATTATTTTGAAAGCATTCAGCGTTCAAAAAAATATTTTAAGAAGTGGAGGAAAATAATAGTGAAGTATATTATTGTTGAAGGGGTATTCCGGAATTTTTTTCAATTTCTTGTAAGAAAATATATACTATATGAAGTGAGACATGAATCTTTTAAAAACATTCACAGAAATTAAAATTTTCTATCATGGCGCGTTTATGACGAGCATCCGATATGTTGATATCAAATACAAAATACACGGGTGTAGTAACTCTTAGCGCCATCTGCGTTTCTAACGGCATAATCTGACGTGGGCAACAAAATATAGAATCTACGTCACAGTTTTCAAGGACGTTTGTAGATACCTATGAAATAATTTCATTTTTCTAACATCAAATTATGAATGAAAACTTTTTCGTAAACATGTTTTTATTGTATTTTCCTACTATATGGAGTAAACTATAGAAAAAAGTTACTAGGTTGCGTGAATTCCATAACACCGGAATACCCCACTACTTGAACATATTTAAAATAAAATTTTAATAAATATGAATTATACGTTTTATTCTCAATAGTTCTAGCGTGACCTTCATATGAACTATTTGGTTAATTTATAATGTTTATATAAACAAAATATTATTTAAAAAATAATGATATTAAATTCAATAAAATATACCATTTCTTTATTTTTTGAGATTTAAAATCGTGAAAAGAACTATTCCACTACAAACGAAATAAAAAAATCCGTAAAGCCAAATTAATAGTTGGATATGTTTCCACATAAAACGCCTGTTTGCATTAGCCGTGTGGGTATAGAAATAGATACCGAAAAACTGTAAATATCATGCAATTTTTTCTCCCATATGTGTGAAAGTTTTTATCTGACGATCTAATGAAGCCGTTGTTATTGCAGTGCAGAACACTGCTATCGTCCCTTGGTATTGGCAAACAAATACACTCAGCGCATACAAACAATTCTATTTAACGTATCATTCGTTTCAATTGAATCCACCCCAACATGAGTCCCATTTTTATTTTGATTAAAATAACGCAGCGAACCCCGAGCTAAATGGAACAAAAACCGAAATAGGAACATAACGGAGTAATCTATGAAAATCTCACAGCACCCTATGCGTTTCATCAATTTATCGGAGTGCAAAAAATGGTCAGCAACGGCAGCAGCGTTGTTTTGCGCGATGTCTTTTGTCCCCAAAGGAAGCAAGGCCATTGCGGTCCAGTAGAGGAACAGCAAAAAGTTTAGAGATTGGACTTTTGTTCAAATCTTGTTATCAAGAATTTGGTCAATCTACTGTGTTCAATGTTTCATATCTACCATAATGATGATAAACCTAATTACCCATGTGTGAGGCAATAATGATCTTGGTTAGTTTTGGATTAATGACCAGTTCTTGTACAACAGTCATACATGTGAAACTACTATTATTTGACGGCCGTAATGGAAAAATCTTATACCATGAGCATTTTTGTAGCATACTAGTATATTTTCGTCTTTGAAATCCGAAATAAATTTTTAAATAAATGAATGCAGAAAATAACTACATGTAAACTTAATAATAATTGGTTGAATTTACGATGCCACGTCAGATACTATTTGCGTTCGTTTGAAAATGAAAGATATGTTGACTTAAATAGGCTGCCAGTGAAAATAAAACTGGTATAGGTTGTTTTTTTTATAAACTATTATATTAAAAGTTTTTTTTATAGTAATTAACGTATCAAGGGTGTTATAAGGACAATAACGCCTGAGGTCAACGGTGTACTTTTCCAGAGCCTCTGGCCCGAGATGTGTACGTTAATCCAAGGCATTATTATCCGTTTAACTCCCGTGGTGCGTTCAGCGTTTAACGTCCGACTATATTTGTTAATATTCTGCGGATTACGGATCAGAAAGTTTTAATAAAATTTGCGGAGTAGGTAGGCTATAAATGCTTTTGCTTGTTTTTTAGGCTATATTCCAGTATGAATATCAATTTATTGACAACATTACCATAGCAACAACTCAACACGCTCTTGGGTGTTATTTGGTATATAACAACCCTGAAAGCAAAGTTGTTATGATAATAATAACATACCAATCGGAAGTTAACATAATTTATATATACGAAAAAATATTTAGTGAAAAATTCTTGGATTTCACCGGAATTTGAATCCAGGACCTTCCTATCATTCACAGAGTCACAAATTTCAAACTCTGACTTCTAGTTGGGTGTTTTCAGAAGTGTTCTGACTGGTTGGCAACGGTTAGCATAATTTCCAACCCGGTTGGAAATTTTAAGTTTGAGACATGCGCATTTATTTTTTTTGCAAAGTTTTGACATTTCCGCATGTTCGAGTTTGTTTACGTTTGCAGTAAATTTGGTTATTTGGTTTATTTTGGCTTTTAAGGTGAATTATTGCAAAATATAAGCATACCTATTATATTAAAATTCACTTAATAATAGAATCCGGATTCGGATAGTAGCATGTCCATTGGAAATTTTAACTTTTCAAATGATTCTTTAAGTGATGATGACGATTTTGAAATAATGGCTATTAGAAAAAAAAACCTAAAAATAAGAATTGTGTTGAATTGACATTACCCCAGTATTCTGAAGAAGATTTTTTTAACACTTTCGTGTCAGCAAGCAAATTGCAAATGATATTGCAGTAAGATTTACAGTTTCACAGTATTTGTATCAAGCTGTACTATACTGCAAACCAAATGCTTATGCACATTAGTTTCCGTTATGTTCACAGAAAAATTCAAACAGTTGATTTGCAACTAGTTTGAAACCGGGCAAGCGCATTCGATCTCAAACTCCAACCATTTGCCAACATTTTATAAACAAAGCTAATAATTAGTGGAGGTGTTTAACCGTTTACTGATGGCTGTATGTATATCTCTGGAAAGTAGTTGAAAGAACTAAACCTAGACTGTCATGAAAATAATGAATTGAATTATTGTAATATTTATTAGGCTTTTTATTATAACAACCACTTTTGTCATATAAAAACATAAATATAATTTGAAATACATTTCAAAATTTGTTTGTCGTTTACTTTATTAATGGTTATACAATTCAAAATAAAACTCTATTTTTACAAACGATTAGTATCTGATCCTACTAACGTCGTCCCAGTATGGGGTATGGGTTACCTACACTGGTCTGAATTCTATGAAGATATTCTGATTCAAACTTACTGGACATCACTAGCAGATTGGTTTTCTCTACGAAGATGTTGGTGCTTTGTTCCTGTCAAGTAATTTGTACTTGATTATCTCGACTGCAAGCAATAGGCTTGTAATGTATGTGTTCCTGCTATCTGTAATTGCGGTGGTCTTCAGCAACCGCCTGAGCCCTGTCAGTGCCTTCAGCCTTGCCCAGAGTCTTGTCATCGACTCCAGTTGTTCCTGTTCCCTGTCTTCAGAAATAACAGTAACAGGTACTAGAGCTAGTTTTTTTCCAACAATATCTAAATGTGGAATCAGATGTCGTCTACATTTCTTTACTAGATTTTTGGTCCTTCCAGCTTAACTTTAATTGACGTAACTGAGTGATTAGCAATGATGCACGACGAGGCGAGAGTACTCTCGCATCTCGTCTCGTCTCGTTCCATTATGCGAGACGAGAACGAGCGCGAGATTGCAGTTTAAAATTCGAGGCGAGATCGATATAACAACTGCGAGAAGCGAGAAATCTCGCGAGATTCTCGCGAGAGTCTCGCAATGACAATTATTTGTAATCTTATAGCATTGATTCATAAATTTAATGAAAAATGCATCGTACAAGGAGTGGAGTCAACGCTAATTCTTGCATAAAACATGTGAATGTGAAAATTATATGAATTCACTATATTTTTTTGAGTCTATCTAGAGTCGATTGGTATGGTCCCAGAGCGAGGAAATGCAAAATAATAACAAAATTAGTTTTGCATCCAATAGAACTAGTTTTCTTCAATATTTCAGCCCCTAATTCATCCCAGTTAAAACCATGGTTAAAAATTCTTGCCGCCCCTGAAAAGTAAAAGATAAACGTCGAAGGGAATGATTGGTTGTCGGCAGGTTCCCAGTGTAGCGGTTTTTTACGACTAAATCTTACTTAAATAGTGGCATATATTTAATGATAAAGTAACCTACACTAATTTACAAAAAATATTTTTTTAATGTTTAATTAGTCTTACTGACGACAGAATGTATTAACTGATGTTCGTATTGAAATAGTTTAGAGATCACAATTTGTTGATAAATTAGATATTTTAGAGGTAAATTAAATTGTTTATTAACATCATATTTTCCGCTGACCGTAAATAAATAAACATTATATTCGTATTGAAATAATATGGTGACCAGAATTTAGTATTTCGTCTCTTTATTGTAGTTATACGACTGCAAATACACGGATTGGTACAAACTTGTCACTTGTAGTACTACGCAAGCGCTTATTTTTATAGCGAGACTCTCGTGAGAGAACGAGTCGAAACCCAAAAAAACGTGCAAGATCGAAATTACAGATTCGAAAACGAGACGAGATCGATATTTTATATTTCTCGTCTCGTCTCGCCTCGCGTGCATCACTAGTGATTAGTAATTTTAAATATTCAAAACTACAGCTCATTCTTATCCTCGATTTATTACTAAACAGAATGATCTCGTTCATAGCTAAACTATCTAAATATGGGGACTAGTTGTGGTTTTGACAGCCCTAGTTCGAATCAGAATATTTCGGATAAGTTTTCAGAGTAACCACTATCAACTTCTCAATCAATATTGTAAACTTATATGTCAAAACACTGTCAGTCTGACGCAATATGTATTTCTATTTTGTGTGAGGCCCTTTTAAATATTCACCACTCACGTCGCTGTTAATAATGACTCCCGATTGGAGTTATAATCCGAGTAAAGCGAAGACGTTAACTCAATAGCACAGGTGGCGACATCTGTTCGAATCCATGTGTTGCCTGTGCCTGTGCAACTCGATATGAAATGCATAAATTCATGATGCGATACGTATTAGTGCAACGAGGTGAAAAATGTTACGAGATGTATAGGGAGGCTACGCTTCGCGCATATAATTCCAGTATTGTAATAAGGAAAATACATTTTATGGCCCGGAAAGTAAAGTGGAATGTCGTAGGATATGAATTATGAAACGGGAAGAATTGATAATTGCTGAGGAGGAAGAAACTATGCAGATTCAGGCTTTAAACAGAGGGGAGCGAATACTTTAGGATAATGCTGCTTTGAATTGTTATTTAAAAACGGAAATCCTGCGTGACACTGCATTTTTTTTTCGAACTAAAGTCTATGTCACGAATTCATATTAATCCCCAAGTTTTTCCTTACGAGTATAAATTAACGTCCTATTTTACAATTTAATGGGGTATATGACCATAATTGAATTTCAACAAATGAATGTAAATAGGCACCGTGACATCTGGTGATACTTTTCGGAACTATCGTTGGTAGGATAGGTTAATATTATGTGACGATAGCTTGTCTGTACAAACACAAACCTTATCTAATTCATAATACTACTTACTTTTAGAAATGTAATGCATCTTAATAATATATAAAAGTACAAAAGCAAATAGTAATTTTCAATTTATCCTATTAACGTTAGTTTTTTTTTAAGTCATTTTAGCGCTACGATATTATTTTCAAACGCTTAAATTTTCTCATTATAATAATAAAATTAAATATTATTTTATAATCATATAGTTATTTACAATTCAATATTTTGGAGAAGGGATATGGTGACGTCAGTATGGCTTGTCGATGTCGCTAACAACCCTTATGGCATATTGCCTGTCTTTGTCTGTCGCGCTCGGGCCATAGCGACAACACTATACCCCTTTTCCAAATTTTTAATAATTTATTTTTTTTATTTAGGGAAGATTATTTACATGAAAATGTACAAATGGTTACAAAATATAATCACAAATTGAGTAAGTAAATGTTATTGTAGAAAGCGCAAAATATAAAAAAGTAGTATAAAGAACTCATTTTATAAGACTTTCTTTCGCACTTGTCAATTTTGACGCGTGCGAAATAAACATGTCTTATAAAACACGTTCTTTAATATACTATTTTGAAACCGGAGCGAAAGTAGGTACTATATTCTGGATGGCGCTCGAAATCCGTTACATATAGTAACATGTCAAAATAATTTTACTTTACCATTGAGAGAACTCACCGAGAGCTACAATATTTCTAGGTATTTTTTTTTTTTTGAAATTTTAATTTATGTTTTCGAGAAAAAATACTTTCGAGATATATTCAGACTGTAAAAGAAATAAGCACCTTAAATTTAATCGCTAAACAAAATTTAATTCGCATGCAGAAAATAGATTCGAAAATTACAATTACAACAATGTAATTAAAACATAAAATATAATTTATTTGTAAAATTCGTAAGCAGAATAATATTTTTTGCATACAGTTCAAATTCTTAGGTATATTAAAATAATAATAGTAAATTTAAAAAACAAGTTTAAAAAAGGCGATCTGTTAACGCACATGTCCAAATTTGGAAAACGAAAAAATAGTGTAAAAAACATGTTGCATAAGGTTAATTATTGCACTTGACCTTTGGACCCGTTCGTTAACAGATTGCCTTACGAAGCTTGTTTTTTATACTATTTTTTCTATTGAAGTTATTTTATAATTTTTCAAAATGCGATATCAAAAATACGTCGTTAAGAAGATCGCACTGCTTTTGATGCTTTTCGTTTTGAACTTAACGGGAAGCACTACCAACATAACTGCAAAGCAGCTAAGTTGTCCGAACTTGGATTCTTGCGTGAACAGTTTACCTTATGAAAAGTGTTTATTTAACATACTATTTATTAATGTTAGTATTTAAGTTAGAGGGGTAACTGATTCCACACCCACACAAAATCTCGATATGCGATTTTTAATACGATCCCTATACCTCACTTGCTTTTGTAAAGAGGAACCTAAAAAGATATGTTAAATCCGGGGCTCTATTTGGATACATTTATTTTAATGGATTTTTTATTTTTTATTATTTTGATGATTTGATGACTAATGAATTTTACCATTATTACACTAAATTCATTCAAATTAAATACCTTAATACCCCTTGTCATATCACTGTCAAATTGTTTTATTCCATTTCATCATCAAAATGGAAGCGTAGAAAACTGACCTAGTGCAGACTCTGCTTTTCAACTGGTTTTTCTAAAATTCAATGAATAGAACATTATTAAAGTTTTATGCGCTGGTGTGCTCCGTAAGAGAAAAGTTTAAAAGAAAGAGGAAGTTTGCACGGATAATCATAACTCTTCGTAATCCAAATATGACGTCCACTTCCAAAACCCAATTATCCTGAAATAAAAACCTAATTACGTCATGTGTAATCTTCTCTATTAAGCCATAACATTATAATCTCGCTTGGCGGCAAAAACTCAGAAAAACCTTCATCAGAAATAATTAAAAATGTAAGGGAAGATTACGAAGTTTCAAATTTGGACAAGTTCATTAGAGCCGCACATTTGCATATCAACTCTAGAGTAACATTCTGCATTAGTGGAAAGCGCATAACTAAAAACTTTCTCATTACTGGCCTGCGTGTTATAAATAATACACGCACTTTTGTAAGAGAACTTTAATTTTTGCCGGCAACATAGTACATTAGCCCATTTAATTATTCAAGAGTGTTGACGCATTTGTTAGGATTATTCTGCTCGAATTTTAGTGGAAGCGGAGAAACATTCGCAATACGTATGTAACTCTTTGGAGAGGTAAATGCAAAGCTTTTAGATTTGAAAACTAAAATACGTATCATCGCTCACTCTGCGTTATATTTAAATAGTTTAGTTAGTTTAATAAATTATACAATACAGCTGTGATGATTACAAGTCGTTTTTTCTAAAAATTGTAACGCATCACTGAAATTAATGTTTTATTTCTTTTATTGAATCTCTTTAGTACCCATTAGTAATGATGGAGCAATTCCCGAAATTGATTGACAAGAAAAAATTCCCAGGGAAATTTCCAAGACTTTTTTTTTTGAAAATGCACCACAATTTTTGTTGACGGAGTAAGAGTAGGTAACAGGCAGACATAAGGCACAAACATGGAAAGTAAAAGAACAGGTGTCAAGGTATAATATTATCTAAAATAAAATTAAAAAAAAAATCCGGGAAAATAAGTCAAGATATTTTTCCCCGCAAATCGTATTGCAGGAATTTCCGGGAATATTTCAGGGAAAAAACAAAATTCCTTGTGGAAATTTTTTAGTGGCACATCGCTACCCATTAGTGATGGAACGGATCATCGAATGATTATTGTACTTCTAAATTCTGACTCAAAATTAGCCAGCCCAGTTATCTTTTTAAAAAATCGGTCGCGTATGTATTTATCTACATTTTTTTTGCAAGTTACAAATATGGGTATATGTCAGTTGCGAGGTTAATTGTAAGTAGGTACTTTTAAAGAATGAGTGTTTTATTTTTCACTAAAAATGACAAAACAAAAGTTAGCTCTCTTACACAAAATTCTGAAATCCTACGAAATTAGGAAAGCCACAAAAGAACGATGGATTAGAATTGATGAATGAATAACTTGATATCATTCAGTCTCCTATAATGTGTAGCGACCGGTCTTTCTTAACCCTTTTGCTTTTGTAACTATCAAAGTTTATGGCCCGGTATTTTCATCTCGTACCATAATTCTCGCATGGAAAAATTGACACCTGTTTATTCTTTACAACTTATGCTATAATAACGATGCTTTATATTTCGTTTTAACTGACAGTTAATGACTAGAAAATACTAGGCCTGTAAAAGTTATTAATTTTAAAAATATTCGAGTTTTTAATGCCCTTAACATCTACGATTCACATCTATTTAAAATTCTTATTACTTTCAAGCCTTCTGCTATCGTATTTTTGAAATCACGAATCCATTTTCAAGAAAATGAATTCAGAAAATAACAAAACAGCGAAAATAAACCAAATATATATTTTTTAAATTTATTATGTTACGGCAGAAAGAAATGAACAGCAGTTTTTTATGATTTGAAAAATACCTATTTAAATGAAAGTTCATACAATATTTTACATAGTAATAAAAAAAACAATTTATTGTTATTTTCAGAAATAATTAAATAAAAGATTGGCGCCAGAAATATTCATGAAAAACAACCCCCTCCTTCTGTGACGATGGAGTACTTAGCACGTCAAACATAGCCAATAGGAAACAGTTTACGTTATAAAAAGTTTGTCACATGTTAAACTGTATGTGCTCTGACGTCATATTCTGTTTTAGATCATGTGACTTTTCCTAAATATTACACGTATTTCAATATTTAATTGTAAAATATCTAATGGATATTTCGTGATACTTTCAAATTTGAGGCTCTTTAAAGAACCATGTCTTTTAAAATTTGCTACTTAGAAAGGGTGTATTTTTTGCAACAGCCCTATTGTTATTATCTCTGCATATTTTCAATTATTGACCACGAAAGATACCTATTTTAAAAGTATTTATATTTTATTATAAGTTTTGAAATAGTTCAATTATTTATATAATTGCAATTATATTAACTCCATTGTTTGAGAACAAAATAAGCTTAACATCTCCTTCATTGAATATTAAAAAAGTTATTACGATTTAACGAATAAGAATGTAACTCTTTCTAAAAGTACAAATCGCTTTCAGTTTAGATAATATTTCATTTAATAAAATAGTGAAAGAGCCCATTACAAACTTTTTGTTCTAGGTCTAGGAAGTAGTCTAGTCCAATAAAGGTATACGCAGGGTGTATTAAATTATTTTCTTTTTCTATTAGTGAACTAATTTTGAACGATATATTGGACAGTATTTGGTTTTTAATTGAGTGTTGATGTCAAATCATATTTTATTTACCAAATATATGTGCACAAAAAATGTTTGTTTAAATTTTCGAAAATAGATTGGTTATACACGGATAATTTCAGTGCCGAAATGATCCCAGAACCCACCACTAATCTTAATTGCAACTGTGTACCTTACACTATCGAAGCAATTAATTTAGAGAACAACTTCTCTTGTTGTACATAAGTTTGTCCATATTCTCTTATGTACATCCTGCAAACATTGTAACAGACACAGTATGAAATGCAATATAGGAAAATATTACCAATATGTTTGGTAACTTTATTCCAAACTGCATCAAAATAACTCCAGACGACAGCCATATCTCATGCGATCCCTTGTCAGTCCCCCGACAGTAGGTTTTGATTGGTTGAGAACTTTTGTCAATACGCTCTGTAATATCAGTGCATCTGAGTCACTGTGTACAATGTGTGTGCTGTTCTCTTGCCCGACGACTAGATAAAGGAAATATTGGATTTTTATTGCAAACTCCGTAACGCAATAACTGTTGACCGGGGTTGAACATTCAATGGGAATCAACACAAGATAACGAAATTGAAGAGAGTTGGAATTATTGTTTTTCTAGAGATAATACGGTGGATTTATTGGTATTACATAAATGATAAGATCTCATTTTATTGCAATTGTGGTCTAAATGTAGGTAGTCCATTTGAAGAACAAGTTACACTAATATTACTTTGTATTACAAATTTGTACACCAAATGCAAATTTTTGTAAAAATTTTTTTTTTATGAAACTATGTAAGTTGTAATGATGTAAGTTTTTTCTACGATCGTTAAAAAATAGATTTGGTTACAGGAATTGAATAATGAGGTATTCTGCGATTGTAAGCAAATAGCAAACTTCAATAATTATGAAGTAGCATACATTAAATTAAGAGTTTTAGTAAAAACGTATAATTATTGTAAACGCAACATCACTGGCCCGAATCGATTATTATCGTAAAATTTCGGAAGAATTCGCGGGCGATCTCTTCCTGCCATTCGTTGTTTTTGTTTGAAATTCAAATGTAGTACTTAACTCTAGCGACAGTAGCGCTATGCCTGCAACATTCTCAAAAAATTTCATCAAATAGATCGAAATAATATTTATTTGAACATGTTTGTTTATTTATTATTAATTAATTTGATAATTAAAAAATTAATATCTCGCGCGTACCATTTAGAATTTGATCATCGCGTTTTCACCTCTAATTCTAGATTTTTATACAGGCTGTGACAGCTAAACGAGCTACCTCAAATAATTTCTATACTATTAAAGATACAATAAAATACCATATCATACAATATTATAGAAGACCAAGGGGGACATCCGATTAGAGAAGAATAGTTATTTATTATATGAGTGTGGAATGTATCATATTAGTCACGAAAGAAAAGTTTAGCCACGTAGCCCGCATGGCGAGTGGCTAATTTTCTTTAGTGAGTAATTTACATTCCACACGAGTGTAATACAACCTTTTATTCAGCACTGTTTTAAAAACTTCTTAAATCATTTTTATGTTTTCATTCATCGTTTGACACTGACAAATCAATTGATGTAGTATTTTAAATTACAAAGTAGCCATTAAATGGTTGTTATGGTTTTGTTATATTATTATTGAAAAAAAATTGCTGTAATAATAATTATTGCCTGTCATTGGGAATTATTTGAAAGAAAAATACATTAAATTGATTGAAAAATGAGGACCTTCCTTTAAAACGTATTCACTTAGAAGCACAAGCAGAATCTTTGAATTCAATTCTGAAGCAAGTAACCACTAACTCGTTCCTCCTTTTCGTTTCATTAGCCGTACATGACAGTTGTCATTGTGTAAAGGTAAGTAACCTATTTTAGCATGAATAATAATAATAATAATAATAATAATAATAATAATAATAATAATAATAATAATAATAATAATAATAATAATAATAATAATAAAAATCTTTATTGACCGTACGTCAAAGGCGAGGTTCAGCCAAAGGCTGTTCTTCCACCTAACCCGTATAATGATTATAATAGATGATCATAAGTCAACAAAGTATTTTGTTTACAAAAAAATAAATTTAAACAAAGATTAACAAAAAATAAAACGCATAGAAAAAGGAAAAAGGCACAGGTCGTATAGGTGTTATGAAATCGGAAAGCCATTACAAACTAAACATATGAATTATACAATTTTTTTACATGATTTTTGAAAGAACCATAAGCAAGAGATTTTAAATTTTCAGGTAAAGCATTATATAAAGATGGTGCTAGATATTAAAAAGCTGCCTTGAATTTAGATTTTCTGTAGGATGATACTATGAACAAATCTTTTATTCGTAGCGTATAATTATATTGCTTAGGAACTAATTTATTCATTAAATAATGTGGAGTACCAGTTAATTTTACTTTGTGTACGAGACAGAGATAGGAGGATTTCACGCGATCGTCTATGGTATTCATTTAGCATTTAGCAGTTAATATTAAATTAAATAAATAAGTTTCATAATGTTAAATTGTTTAAATAATAAAATAATTTTGTAAAATTGCTTTTTATTTATATTAAAAAAAACACACACACAAAAGTCAGTAATAATTCCTCCGTGACTTCTAAAATATTCTCTCACGGAGTAACAAGTATATTATCAGTCAGTGTGGGATAAAATATTTTTAAAAAACAGTACCGAACCTTGATTTATTTTTCGAATATACTAACTATATGGGTATCTTCTAAATATAAACTGTATTCTAAGTTTCTTTGAATATAGGGTTTGTTGCACATTAACATAATTAATTTTCATAATAATAGCATCTTAAAACTAACTTCTCTGCAAGTTTCTCATCACAAAAGTTGATCTCGTCTCCATCACATTTCGATATCATCTGAATCCCTAGGGGCTGGTGCAATAACTAATGAAGACATCACAGAGACAGTCTTCCTCTTCTAACATGAATCTTAGCGCTAACTACATTGCAGATAGTTGTGATGATGTTTTGCACAATTTATGAGACTATGAAGTTGATGCGAACTCGATTCGTTCACAGGGGTTTTATACGCGATAATTCACTGTCACTGAAATGTGAAATGTTGTGACGGTTATATTTGGATGGAGTTATAGCTACGAGCAAGCGATTAATTAATCTGCATAGGGTGATGAACGATAAGAACTTCTGTCTTCCAACTTATGTGAAGCGTCTGTCACATTTTTGTTTTTATTATTGTTATAAACATCTGATCTACCGACCGAGATATACTGTAAACTCAAATAAGCCAAGTAACTAATACACCTCGTCACTTAAAATCCATTACATTAAAATAATAATACTAATACTGAAAAATGAAATAATATATCAAGCATTTTTAACCGTAAAAAAATGTATGATCTTATAGAATTATTATCCTCTACCACATTAAAAAATCTGGTGTGGCCAATACAATACCTCCCGCCATTTACAGCCCGAGTCGCAAAATGGTTTAGTTAATTCTTATTTTTGGATTAGTGAATTTTACTTTAATTTTGACAGTTTATTTCTTAAAATATAGTCTGATCTAATTCAAGTAACTACCTTTTTTTAAAATCCCTCAACTGGATTAAATCCCAATTACAGAGTGGGTTCACATTCACACATCCATGAACCATGGCTTAGCGGGATTCGAATACAGAGCCTCGAGGCGCGTTGCACTAAACATTGAGCCACCGGAGCTATAATAAAATGAAGATTAAATTTTAAATACCGGGCTAGAATAGAATTCAATAATCCAAAAATGAGGATTAGCTTAAACATTTTTGTGAATCGTTAATTTTTATTAATCTAAATACATATCTACAAATTTACTTATGCTGGAAACTGTATTGAATTCCTTTTCTATTGTTCTATTTACTTTTTTCTTTTTAAAACGTTACTAATATTATTTTGAAATGATTCGTTATTTGATAGTGACATTTATCTCTCAGTTACATACATTTGAATAACTGCGTTTTGTTTGTTTAAAGCGTAGTCTCTGGGATTTAAATTATATATAATTTTATAAATTTATCCATAAAATATATAGAAAAAGTATTAATGTACATCTATAGAAAATTTAATAATCTTTAATTTTTATAATAAAATTAATCTCGAAAAATAACACTTAAAGAAGACAAACTATTTTGAGCTTCTAGTAAAGTGCCATTTCCGGTTATCCGATTTTCACCAAAATCTCTTTCCATTAAAGAAAAAGTGCGAAATACAATGTTCTAAATTTTCTGAATGAAAGTATTTGAGTTAGAGTGGAGGATCCACACACACATACACAGACATCATCGTGAAAATGTAATAATTGGATTCTAGGGACCTTAAAACGTTGTCATTTACCAAAATCTCGATATGCGATTTTTAGCACGATCCCTATACCTCCCTTGCTGTGGCTAGCGGGAGGTAAAAATTAGAACATTGGTAATTTATATTAAAACTAGGCCTTAAAACTATGGAACAGGGACTATCACTATATTTCCAATTATTGACGACGAAAGTTATTTTGAACATATTTATATAGGGTGTTAAAACAGGGTACGGTATACAGGGTGTTTCTCGGATATGGGACACCTCGATTATTTTTTTTATTATAGGAAATAGAAGAAAATCATTCAAATAAAAGTTATAGTAGAGGAAGGGGGACATTCACTTTTTGAAGAAAAAAAAATTTTAACCAGTGGTTTTTAAACTATAACATAATGTTATATATTTTTTAAAATTGGATAATATATTTATATTTTTATACCTATTCGATAGAGTATTTTCTTCTGAATTCAATCATGTAATCATTTCACATTCGTACATAACAAAAATATTGAAAAAAATGCAATTGAAATTTAAATTAATTTTTTTTTTAATATTTATTTTCAGTTGGCTATGTACGAAAACTAAAACTGCTATCTGTTAACTTGAATTATGTAGTGCATAATTCATATTCTTGCTATTTATAAAGTTATTAACAAATATTTGTTTCGTTTTAATTATATTAATTAATATAAAATGATTACATGGTTGAATTCATTAATCGAATGAGCCTAAAAAATATATGGAATCCCATTTAAAAAATATAACTTTATGTTTTAGTTTGAGAACCACTAGTTAACTTTTTTTTATTCAAAAAGTGAATGTTTCCCTAGCTCTACTACAACTTTTATGATTTTCTTCTATTTTCTATAATAAAGAAAATAATTGAGGTGTTCCGTATCCGAGATACACCCTGTGTAGTACTGACCAAAATGATCTTCAACTGTTTCCGACAAAGAGGTCATTTTGTATTATGTACCTATTTACGAAATTATTTAAAAATTGATTATTGGCCAAGGTGACCACAAAATTTAACTTAGTACAATTATTTGATTTATTTTTGAAAGACAAAAGCACTTCTAAGGTGGCTTCTGAAAGATAAACAAAAAGTCTCATGTAATTGAAGTCGTAACTCTTATAGTTTTCGAGATAGCAGAGGTATACTCCGTAAAAACTCATTTTTCACCGCATTATATCTCGGAAACTATTGAAGATCGGACCCATGTTGATTGAGATTTTTTTACTCATTTTGGTCAGTACTATACGCTCTCAAAATTTATTACCCTTTTTTAACAATCTGTATATTTTCAAAAGTGTTTAAATATACAAGTAACAAGTTACTGTAACTTCAGCTAATAGCAAACTCCACTGTTTGAGAACAAAGTTAAGCTAAACATCTGTCATGGAATATTAAAAAACAAATATTGCGACTTAACGAATAATAATTAAGGTCCGTATTACGAGCACACTTTTATAATAAAAACGCTTTTATGAAGCACACTTCACAACAATGTAATGCAAAAGCGCGGTTCATAAAAGAGCCTTTATTATATTAGTGCAAACTACAAATCGCTATTAATTTAGATGAACTTCATAAAAATTTTAAAAAATATCAACTTGTAAAAATGTAACAGAAATATTTTTTGAAGAACAATCCTGTCTAGGAAACTGTTTAAATTCATTACAATAATTTTGTTACACTGTATATAGTTGAAGACATTTCCACATTAACAGCATCTGTGTCGCTGTCACGATGAATTAAAGATTAATAAAGAAGTAAATTTTAAACAAATTAACAAACGTCCCCGTCATTGTCATTAGACAGCCGCATCCGCAATGTTTGTGGTCTTTATCCTGTTTCTTCATTAACTTTCCTACTCAGAAGTTTTAAGAGATGCTTAACAAACTTTCAAGTGTTTTCAACTTTTTAACTCATTTTTCCATTATTATTAAAATTACTGAAATAATTCCGACAGCTCTTATCATTGCTGATGAAAATTGCTTCAAGTTTACTCCAGCGAATACAATTTTATGAAATTCTAATTATTTTGCCATCAAGCTAAATCTCGTTCAGCTCTTGGCTCAGATCTCACAGTTGGTGTAAATTAATATCGAGGAGATTATATCAGGACGTTTAATTTTTAAATATGACTGAATCAATTGTCTTGAAGTTTTGTCGAATACAATAACAAATATACAATAGCAAACATTTATTGAAATTCAAAGTAAAGCTTATTGTATTTTTTAACAATACAAAGAATTTGTAACAGAATTTTTAATAATCTATTAAAGTATCTCTTACGAATCATGCGTACGATGTAATTTTACGGTTTCTAAAAGCTACGCTCAACACCAGTAATGTTTAGACACAAAAATATAACTTACTTTACTTATCTTTATCTTTTTTTTATTTACCTTTTGGTTTAAGGCAAAAATATAAATACAGTAATTTTTGAAATAATGTTCCTTGCAAGATCATCTACGAATTGTATGAATTAAGATTTTGTTCTGTCAAATTCCGTACTGATGTTTTCTAGTTTCTTTGAATGTTCATGAGATACTACTTTTATTTTATTATTATAAAATGTGTTGCAGTAAATGAGTAAATGCATTCAAAATTCATAACTAAACTGTATTTCGGATATGAATAGACTTAGTGGCGCTGCTGCGCCAGCCTGTTTTACACATAAAACTTATTAATTAGTTTTGTTTCGTGTATGACATACTTAACAGCTTGAAACGTCAAAGTTTGATTATTTTTAATTATTTAGTAAATAAACAGTTACTTAAAGTTGTTAAATAGATTTTAAAGTCAAAATGGAACAAATAATATACCTGCTTCACATATTGCTATTGTAAACTTGGTTTGGGTGGCTTCTTAAATGGGCTTGATGGGTAACATAACAGGGATGTAACAAAATATTTGAAATCCAGCAGAAGAAATATTTGTGTGGAATTTAATGTTTCACTTCAATTTTATGAAATACAGAACAAAGAATATAACATTATACCAAATTTTCACAAATTATAAAATAAACAGGTATTTTAATTAGCGGAATTTTGAGAAAGTATCTTTACATCGTTTTCCCAAATTTTGCTAATCCTCCCCTGAGGCATAGGATCATAAATACCATGCTGTTTTGCGGTGTACCGCGTCATTACTAAGGCAGGTAGATTTGCAAATATCTTGAAACACACTATAAGTTTATTGGCAAAAGTAAAACCAAATATGTGAAAAATAAAATACTGGCATAATGTCTGTGTCAGTGATACTAACAGAAAATAATGTTATCCGTACGGCTATGAATCAAGGTAATATATCCGAATTAATAAATAAACTTACGTTACAGTGAAAGTATTATCAACAACGATCATCGTTTTAAAATGGAATGTCCTAACTCATAACTTAGTCGAAACAATATGAATTTTTGAAAGACATGCGTGTTATATCCATCCTTATCGCACACGCTTTTATGACAGAGATAAATATGTGCCAATTTAGTAATTCGTTCATGAAACAGATGACCTTGATCGGACATCTTTAGAAAAATTTATTGTACTCGTATATTCTTTCCATTTATTTTTAAATACATATTTCTAAATACATATATTTCTTTCTGTTGCAGGTCAGTCTACATTTCATTCTTTCCTCGGAATAGTAAGTAATAGTAATTATGAATGATTTTTTTTATTTTTTATAAATTGTAAAACATCTTTTGCAAAATAAATAACATGTACTTGGAATCTTATTTGAATTTAATAGGAGTGCATTTAGCCATTTTACGCTTCCCGTAATTCCTATGTGGAGAATTGGGTAAGAATTATTAGATTCTTTACACAACAGTTACGTCGAACACCTGCTGAATTCATGGTATGATCAAAGGTCTGTTATTTTAGAATATTTACGGCTAATACTGGAATAATAATCACTAATCTGCTGGTAGGTTCATACCGAGGTACATAACTCAGACCAGAACCGATCATAATGTGCAGAATTCCAGCACTGTAATTGCGCGGTTACCACACTAGTATTAAGCATCTAAATAATTGGAGCATTTAAATTTAGAAAGATCTAATATCCTCAGCTTACACTTGTAGCGTTTTCCATTTATATAGTTAGTGCGCACATTTTTCCACTGAGTGCATAAATCGTTTTCCATTTTTATAACAATATTCAATATCATTTGACATTTCGTATCGATGCGATGTCGTCAATTTAAGGAATACTTAAAAAATCTGATGTGGCCAGCACATTACCTTCCGTCACTTCTATGTATTTTGTACAAATTTCATACGGAAAGTTCCTTGCTAAATTAAATATTATATTTCTTGTACATTTCGGCAGTTGCATGTATTTTATGCAAATTTCATACAGAAAATTATTATTTTGTGACGTTTTCTATATACAGTGTAATGTATCTGCAGAAATAAAAGATTTAATATTATTATTATTTCTTGTACATTACCTTAAAGCAAATGTATGTATTTTATACAAATTCCATATAGAAAGCAAAAGATCCTATACCTATTTCCAGTAAAATTATAAGACAAACACATTATGTCAATTTCATTTGACACTGACATCTTTCAATCAAAATTTTCTTAATATATTAGTTGTTTCCACAGCTATGGCTACATTATGAAATTTAATTTCTTTATAATTTTTTAACTCTATATCCATTTAATATTAGGTATAAAATGCAGTCACATCGTATAGAAAATAAAATATTCTTTAATATTTATAATAACATTAAATGTGAAAAAATGATATTTAACATAGTTTTTTCAAGAAAAACTGTTAAAATCTTCAAATGTGGGTACTTCCGGTTGTCCAATTCTAACCAAAATCTAATCAGCTCTTCGCATAGATGTAACGAAGAGAAATACGAAAGAATTATAATTTTTAGAATTGTAGTATGGAAGTTATCGTAGACGAAAATTTTGTTACACACACACACACACACACACACGGACACACATACATACATACACACACACATACAGACATCATCGTAAAAATAGTAAAATCGTGTTCTAGGGACCCTAAAACGTGCTTATTCATCAAAAACTCACCACCGAATTTTTTGACCAAAGACAATACCTTCCTTACCTAAAGGTGACGGAAGGTAAAAAGTGTTAGCGGTTCTACTGAGCAACAATTCCGGCTTTATCTTTTGGACGTAGAATATTTTGGACAAAATATTATATCATCATCTTAATAGCAACTTAACACGATTTGGTTTTAAACGTATTGGACATTGCGTGAAGCTCGCAAGCACTAACAGCTGATTCATTAAGCACGGACTGAAATACTTTTATATTTTGTGGCACTCTAATAATGCCTTAAATGGAGTATTTTCCTTTGCTTCTAATT
Source organism: Harpalus rubripes (assembly GCA_963082715.1). NCBI lineage: Eukaryota > Metazoa > Arthropoda > Insecta > Coleoptera > Carabidae > Harpalus > Harpalus rubripes. The sequence goes on from OY720450.1 coordinate 64,427,144, forward strand.
CGTACATAAGAAACAATTGAACAACATACTTGGTACCTACTCATTGATGCACGTTTCCATTGCGAACGTTATTCTTCATTACAGTTTTTTTTCTAAAATTAATAGGTAAAGAGATACCGCCAAATCAAAATTTTAATATTATACATATACAGGGTGTAAATGAAATAAGTGCATTAAATTTAACCAGTAATGTAACTCGACGAGAGCAACAATATTTCTTAATAACTTTTTTTTCTAAGTCTATTAGATTTTGAGTTAAAAAAGATTTGCTGCATATTTCGTTACCTGCCCATGGAGAACAAATGGCTGCTACCGTATTCAAGTGGGATACAAACAGCTCAAAAATTGTCGGTTATCGGTTACACTTGCAGTCACAGTAATTAATAAACGAATCAACGGAAATAACATTTATTATTAATTAATTCATAAAAGTACAATTTTTAAAATAAAGAAATTTAAATTTTGCATAACAAAATTATAAAGTTGTATATTAAACCAGGCTTTTAATCACTTGTGAATAGAGGAAGACAAGGAGGACCAAGGTAACGAGGAAGAGCAAAAGCATAGTTATTAGATTATGAGATGATTATTTATCGTCGATAAATCATAGTAGTTTAAATAGGTTCTTCAAAAAATGTAAGTACAAACTTTTGTCCATTTAAACGAGGTACATGAGTACCAATAATTAGTTGTCCATTAATTGTACCCGCCCAAATATTTTTGAATGAAAATTTTTACAGCATTTTCGTCTGTCGAGATGTGTATTGTGCATAATAAATACACCTTCAGTCTCATTATTGAACATTATGAGCTATCCCAAAATTAAAGTCTGTTATGTGCTGAAAATATTGAACTTTTTGCACATTGTATGGATACAACTGTTGCTAAATGTGTTGGCAACTCTATAACATTGTCTTTATGTCAACCACAAATTGTAACAACTGACAGGACTGTCAATTGCCAAAACAAAATTTTCAGAGCTATTGCTACTGCATTCATTTATTAGAAAAATACTTCGAACAACTCGTCAATTTACGAGGTTGTAAAAATGCTAAAAAAAATATGCGATTTCGCGAAAAAGTTATTAATAAATATTGTTGCTCTCGACGAGTTATTTTACTGGTTAAATTTAATGTACTTATTTCATTTACACCCTGTATATTCATAGCAACCAACAATATTTGTATTGGTAACTATTAAAACTGTCATTCACATTATATCATCTTTAATTTTAGTCAGAATGAACTTAAAGATTCATTGTTATCAAACAATTTCGTATCAGAACTTAATCCCGTGAAAACCCACACTGCACAATCCTTGAATTTAATGCATCTCACTCACATCGTCTTCGTGTTCATGTCTCTAATTCCTTATCTTTTTCCAAGGAGTTTTTCGTGCTCATCCCGATTTAAAGCCCCTCCTTGCGAATTAACTCCTCGAGTTGGTGTATATCTTTCTATAACGCTCGATAACACCGAATTCACTCGGGCTGGTTCCAGCCATTGTCCGGTCACGTCTCTGTACTTGATCGCGCGGCTAAAGTTCAACCAGATCATTACTCTGTGGTGATCCGCGACCCACAGGAGACTGGGTTAGTTGGAGATAGATAGATGGGAGTTTTATTAGAGCAAAAAGGAGAGAATATTGTTGGTATATTTGGTTTGCTTTACGGGATAAAATAATTTTTGGATGATGTTTTATAATATTCGTTTATCAGGTTACAAGTTCGAGCTTGTGTTACCAGTTTTAATTTACAGCGGATACCAGCTGACATCATTGAAGAAATAAGTACTATGAAACTAGAATAAAGTAAAACACGTTGTGGCTGCTATAAATATAGCAAATTATTTACGTAGATAGGTTTGTAAAAACATTAAAAGTTCTTTTCTTCAGCAAATCTATCTATGTTAATAATAATATGAACTCTAATCTGGAGTAGTGACGGGTCAATTCCCGAAATTGCATGATGTGGAAAAATTCCCAAGTAATTTCAAATATTGCGTTGCACCACAATATTTATTGACGAAGTAAGAGTATGTAACAGGCAGGCATAAGGTACAAACATGCAAAAAAGGAACAAACGTTAAGGTATGATATTATCTAAAATAAAATTTTAAAAAATCCGGGGAAAAAAGTCAATATATTTTACCCCGCAAATCATAATTGCAGGAATTTCCGGGAATTTTCCCGGGGAAAACAAAGTTCCTTGCGGGAATTTTTAGTGACACATCACTAATCTGGAGTATTTCTTCAACAAAATAGCAAATTTTATTTTATTTAGTTTTAAATTTGGACGAGCTATTGTAAGGTAAATCTAAATTAGGTATCAAATTTTCTTTACCTTTTTTTTAAAAAAATAATTATTGGTTAAACAAAGGACTACTATAACTACTATTTTTTCACCATCAGGAGTAGAAACATCACAAAAATCCTGTGATATTAAAATTAAAAACTGTTGACAAATTAAACTGTCATCTTTAAGAATATAATGAATTTTAAAAAATAGTAGTGTTTGAAATTCATACCGTGACAACACAAACTTTTGTTACAAATAAAGTGAATTTTGAGTTCTGCCCTGTTTTTCCAAAGTGGATTGCCAAGATTACAGCGAAGAACTGACGAAAGAACCCCAAGAAATTATTGATGCAACTTCTACATCTGTTCTAAACTTTATTATCCACGAAATCTAGAAAGTTATACGATACAGCGTACGAGTAGATTCAACTAAACTGTCACACCCAGCAATGGATAATAAGCCGTGATGATATATTTATTTATTTTATTTATAATATAAACTCCCTAGGATTTAATTTTGACATTACTGCGCTAGTTCTGTAAGTTAAAGTTTAATTTTTGGCAAGTCGTTAAAAATTTTCATTAATCAAGTATGTTATTTATTTATAACAAAAAACTGGAAGTTTATTTGTTATCAAAAATTACCATTTTGTTCCAGAATAGACCCAATGTTCTCCTTAGAGACAAAATGATTTACTTCTGTCATGAGTTTGACATCAGAAATATTGACTTTTACTATCGCCGTTAAATAAATGTTTTGATAACCTGAAATAATAAACGAATATCAAAAATAATAATTCAGCTTTTTATACTTACATAAAAAATGTGTGTTTTTAGGAAATTTGCATGTGAAAAATGTCCAAAATATCTGGTACAAAGTTTATATATTTGAATGATCAAGTATTGCATGTCAAATAATATTTTTGATAGGAAAAATAAATAATGACATAACTTTAATAAATATAGTACTAATGCGTGAGATTAACAAAATTTAATTGATAAATGACTTCTGTATTTATTCAAATTACCTGTCAAAATTAAATTTTATCATGCCAGCAAAGAATTTTAAAGCGTATTCCCTTGTTTAATTTTATTTGAGCACATTGTATTACAAATATAGCGTTAGATGCAGCTATTTGTTTTCTTCGAAATTGAAGATTTTGGTATATCTCGCAAATTCATTTTGGCAGCCGTCACAAAAGCGTAATGCATAAAAGTTTAGTTACTATGCATTGTTTTTATGTTAATATTGAAACTAGCTGCGAATGGTTCTGGGCGTTGCCATATATCAAGCTTCGTTACGCATTATCTACATATTAGCACTATGTATTAACGTTATGCATTAAGAAAGTAGCTGTGATAGAGGCTTACGTTTGGATAGTTCAAATCAGATTGAGTTTGACGCGTGGTTAAAAACTACCCTTACCATAATGAAGGTGAAGTTAGCAGACGATTCGTAGCAGACGATTCGAGATTTGAGCGAGTGTGTGGCAGCCTTACAGTATGCTAAACCTAGGCCAACTCTATAGGCGCTAAGCAACGCTACTTGAAAATACGGACAAATTTTCATATAAAAAAAACACTACCACTACACCGTACATCCTAAAGACATCCCTTTTAGATAATATAATTAAAATAGAACATATAAATAGGAATAGAAAGACATTGAAATTTTTAAAATTAAATGTATATTTACAATTAAAGAAATATTATTTTCATAGTTATAAACAATAGTCAGAGGATAAAATTTTACATATAGTATCTCTATATATTACTTATTAAAATGCAGTAACCATATACTTCCTACCACCCGTAGGAGATAGAAAAAAAAATTCAAGAGAAATGTACATCCTAATTTATTGAAGTAGCTATTATTTTCATTGTTATAAACAATAGTCAGAGGATGAAATTTTACATATAGTATCTCTACATATTACTTATTGAAATGTAGTAACCATATACTTCCTACCACCCGTAGGAGATAGAAAAAAAATTCAAGAGAAATGTACATCCTAATTTAATGAAGTAGCTATTATTTTCATTGTTATAAACAATAGTCAGAGGATGAAATTTTACATATAGTATCTCTACATATTACTTATTGAAATGCAGTAACCATACACTTCCTACCACCCGTAGGAGATAGAAAAAAAATTCAAAAGAAATGTACATCCTAATTTAATGAAGTAGATATTATTTTCATTGTTATAAACAATAGTCAGAGGATGAAATTTTACATATAGTATCTCTACATATTACTTATTGAAATGTAGTAACCATATACTTCCTACCACCCGTAGGAGATAGAAAAAAAAATTCAAAAGAAATGTACATCCTAATTTAATGAAGTAGATATTATTTTCATTGTTATAAACAATAGTCAGAGGATGAAATTTTACATATAGTATCTCTACATATTACTTATTGAAATGCAGTAACCATACACTTCCTACCACCCGTAGGAGATAGAAAAAAAATTCAAAAGAAATGTACATCCTAATTTAATGAAGTAGATATTATTTTCATTGTTATAAACAATAGTCAGAGGATGAAATTTTACATATAGTATCTCTATATATTACTTATTAAAATGCAGTTACCATATACTTCCTACCACCCGTAGGAGATAGAAAAAAAAATTCAAGAGAAATGTACATCCTAATTTAATGAAGTAGATATTATTTTCATTGTTATAAACAATAGTCAGAGGATGAAATTTTACATATAGTATCTCTACATATTACTTATTGAAATGTAGTAACCATATACTTCCTACTACCCGTAGGAAATAGAAAAAAAAAATCAAGAGAAATGTACATCCTAATTTAATGAAGTAGCTATTATTTTCATTGTTATAAACAATAGTCAGAGGATGAAATTTTACATATAGTATCTCTACATATTACTTATTGAAATGCAGTAACCATACACTTCCTACCACCCGTAGGAGATAGAAAAAAAATTCAAAAGAAATGTACATCCTAATTTAATGAAGTAGATATTATTTTCATTGTTATAAACAATAGTCAGAGGATGAAATTTTACATATAGTATCTCTGCATATTACTTATTGAAATGTAGTAACCATATACTTCCTACCACCCGTAGGAAATAGAAAAAAAAATTCAAGAGAAATGTACATCCTAATTTAATGAAGTAGCTATTATTTTCATTGTTATAAACAATAGTCAGAGGATGAAATTTTACATATAGTATCTCTACATATTACTTATTGAAGTGTAGTAACCATATACTTCCTACCACCCGTAGGAGATAGAAAAAAAAATTCAAGAGAAATGTACATCCTAATTTAATGAAGTAGATATTATTTTCATTGTTATAAACAATAGTCAGAGGATGAAATTTTACATATAGTATCTCTACATATTACTTATTGAAATGCAGTAACCATGTACTTCCTACCACCCGTAGGAGATAGAAAAAAAATTCAAAAGAAATGTACATCCTAATTTAATGAAGTAGCTATTATTTTCATTGTTATAAACAATAGTCAGAGGATGAAATTTTACATATAGTATCTCTACATATTACTTATTGAAATGTAGTAACCATATACTTCCTACCACCCGTAGGAGATAGAAAAAAAAATTCAAGGGAAATGTACATCCTAATTTAATGAAGTAGCTATTATTTTCATTGTTATAAACAATAGTCAGAGGATGAAATTTTACATATAATATCTCTACATATTACTTATTGAATTGTAGTAACCATATACTTCCTACCACCCGTAGGAGATAGAAAAAAAAATTCAAGGGAAATGTACATCCTAATTTAATAAAGTAGCTATTATTTTCATTGTTATAAACAATAGTCAGAGGATGAAATTTTACATATAGTATCTCTACATATTACTTATTATCCTCTGACTATTGTTTATAACAATGAAAATAATAGCTACTTCATTAAATTAGGATGTACATTTCTTTTGAATTTTTTTTTCTATCTCCTACTGGTGGTAGGAAGTACATGGTTACTGCATTTCAATAAGTAATATATAGAGATACTATATGTAAAATTTCATCCTCTGACTATTGTTTATAACAATGAAAATAATATCTACTTCATTAAATTAGGATGTACATTTCTTTTGAATTTTTTTTTCTATCTCCTACGGGTGGTAGGAAGTATATGGTTATTGCATTTCAATAAGTAATATATATAGATACTATATGTAAAATTTCATCCTCTGACTATTGTTTATAACAATGAAAATAATAGCTACTTCATTAAATTAGGATGTACATTTCTTTTGAATTTTTTTTTCTATCTCCTACGGGTGGTAGGAAGTGTATGGTTATTGCATTTCAATAAGTAATATATAGAGATACTATATGTAAAATTTCATCCTCTGACTATTGTTTATAACAATGAAAATAATAGCTACTTCATTAAATTAGGATGTACATTTCTTTTGAATTTTTTTTCTATCTCCTACGGGTGGTAGGAAGTACATGGTTACTGCATTTCAATAAGTAATATATAGAGATACTATATGTAAAATTTCATCCTCTGACTATTGTTTATAACAATGAAAATAATATCTACTTCATTAAATTAGGATGTACATTTCTTTTGAATTTTTTTTCTATCTCCTACGGGTGGTAGGAAGTACATGGTTACTGCATTTCAATAAGTAATATATAGAGATACTATATGTAAAATTTCATCCTCTGACTATTGTTTATAACAATGAAAATAATATCTACTTCATTAAATTAGGATGTACATTTCTTTTGAATTTTTTTTCTATCTCCTACGGGTGGTAGGAAGTACATGGTTACTGCATTTCAATAAGTAATATATAGAGATACTATATGTAAAATTTCATCCTCTGACTATTGTTTATAACAATGAAAATAATATCTACTTCATTAAATTGGGATGTACATTTCTTTTGAATTTTTTTTTCTATTTCCTACGGGTGGTAGGAAGTATATGGTTACTACATTTCAATAAGTAATATGTAGAGATACTATATGTAAAATTTCATCCTCTGACTATTGTTTATAACAATGAAAATAATATCTAATTCATTAAATTAGGATGTACATTTCTCTTGAATTTTTTTTTCTATCTCCTACGGGTGGTAGGAAGTACATGGTTACTGCATTTCAATAAGTAATATGTAGAGATACTATATGTAAAATTTCATCCTCTGACTATTGTTTATAACAATGAAAATAATAGCTACTTCATTAAATTAGGATGTACATTTCCCTTGAATTTTTTTTTCTATCTCCTACGGGTGGTAGGAAGTATATGGTTACTACATTTCAATAAGTAATATGTAGAGATACTATATGTAAAATTTCATCCTCTGACTATTGTTTATAACAATGAAAATAATATCTACTTCATTAAATTAGGATGTACATTTCCCTTGAATTTTTTTTTCTATCTCCTACGGGTGGTAGGAAGTATATGGTTACTGCATTTCAATAAGTAATATGTAAAGATACTTTATGTAAAATTTTATCCTCTGACTATTGTTTATAACTATGAAAATAATACCTACTTCATTAAATTAGGATGTACATTTCTTTTGAATTTTTTTTTTCTATCTCCTACGGGTGGTAGGAAGTATATGGTTACTACATTTCAATAAGTAATATGTAGAGATACTATATGTAAAATTTCATCCTCTGACTATTGTTTATAACAATGAAAATAATAGCTACTTCATTAAATTAGGATGTACATTTCTCTTGAATTTTTTTTTCTATCTGCTACGGGTGGTAGGAAGTATATGGTTACTGCATTTCAATAAGTAATATGTAAAGATACTTTATGTAAAATTTTATCCTCTGACTATTGTTTATAACTATGAAAATAATACCTACTTCATTAAATTAGGATGTACATTACTTTTGAATTTTTTTTTCTATCTCCTACGGGTGGTAGGAAGTATATGGTTACTACATTTCAATAAGTAATATATAGAGACACTATATGTAAAATTTCATCCTCTGACTATTGTTTATAACAATGAAAATAATAGCTACTTCATTAAATTAGGATGTACATTTCTCTTGAATTTTTTTTTTCTATCTGCTACGGGTGGTAGGAAGTATATGGTTACTGCATTTCAATAAGTAATATGTAAAGATACTTTATGTAAAATTTTATCCTCTGACTATTGTTTATAACTATGAAAATAATACCTACTTCATTAAATTAGGATGTACATTTCTTTTGAATTTTTTTTTCTATCTCCTACGGGTGGTAGGAAGTATATGGTTACTACATTTCAATAAGTAATATATAGAGACACTATATGTAAAATTTCATCCTCTGACTATTGTTTATAACAATGAAAATAATAGCTACTTCATTAAATTAGGATGTACATTTCTCTTGAATTTTTTTTTTCTATCTGCTACGGGTGGTAGGAAGTATATGGTTACTGCATTTCAATAAGTAATATGTAAAGATACTTTATGTAAAATTTTATCCTCTGACTATTGTTTATAACTATGAAAATAATACCTACTTCATTAAATTAGGATGTACATTTCTTTTGAATTTTTTTTTTCTATCTCCTACGGGTGGTAGGAAGTATATGGTTACTACATTTCAATAAGTAATATATAGAGATACTATATGTAAAATTTCATCCTCTGACTATTGTTTATAACAATGAAAATAATAGCTACTTCATTAAATTAGGATGTACATTTCTCTTGAATTTTTTTTTCTATCTTATACGGGTGGTAGGAAGTATATGGTTACTGCATTTCAATAAGTAATATGTAAAGATACTTTATGTAAAATTTTATCCTCTGACTATTGTTTATAACTATGAAAATAATACCTACTTCATTAAATTAGGATGTACATTTCTTTTGAATTTTTTTTTCTATCTCCTACGGGTGGTAGGAAGTATATGGTTACTACATTTCAATAAGTAATATATAGAGATACTATATGTAAAATTTCATCCTCTGACTATTGTTTATAACAATGAAAATAATAGCTACTTCATTAAATTAGGATGTACATTTCTCTTGAATTTTTTTTTCTATCTGCTACGGGTGGTAGGAAGTATATGGTTACTGCATTTCAATAAGTAATATGTAAAGATACTTTATGTAAAATTTTATCCTCTGACTATTGTTTATAACTATGAAAATAATACCTACTTCATTAAATTAGGATGTACATTTCTTTTGAATTTTTTTTTCTATCTCCTACGGGTGGTAGGAAGTATATGGTTACTACATTTCAATAAGTAATATATAGAGACACTATATGTAAAATTTCATCCTCTGACTATTGTTTATAACAATGAAAATAATAGCTACTTCATTAAATTAGGATGTACATTTCTCTTGAATTTTTTTTTCTATCTGCTACGGGTGGTAGGAAGTATATGGTTACTGCATTTCAATAAGTAATATGTAAAGATACTTTATGTAAAATTTTATCCTCTGACTATTGTTTATAACTATGAAAATAATACCTACTTCATTAAATTAGGATGTACATTTCTTTTGAATTTTTTTTTTCTATCTCCTACGGGTGGTAGGAAGTATATGGTTACTACATTTCAATAAGTAATATATAGAGATACTATATGTAAAATTTCATCCTCTGACTATTGTTTATAACAATGAAAATAATAGCTACTTCATTAAATTAGGATGTACATTTCTCTTGAATTTTTTTTTCTATCTGCTACGGGTGGTAGGAAGTATATGGTTACTGCATTTCAATAAGTAATATGTAAAGATACTTTATGTAAAATTTTATCCTCTGACTATTGTTTATAACTATGAAAATAATACCTACTTCATTAAATTAGGATGTACATTTCTTTTGAATTTTTTTTTCTATCTCCTACGGGTGGTAGGAAGTATATGGTTACTACATTTCAATAAGTAATATATAGAGACACTATATGTAAAATTTCATCCTCTGACTATTGTTTATAACAATGAAAATAATAGCTACTTCATTAAATTAGGATGTACATTTCTCTTGAATTTTTTTTTTTCTATCTGCTACGGGTGGTAGGAAGTATATGGTTACTGCATTTCAATAAGTAATATGTAAAGATACTTTATGTAAAATTTTATCCTCTGACTATTGTTTATAACTATGAAAATAATACCTACTTCATTAAATTAGGATGTACATTTCTCTTGAATTTATTTTTCTATCTCCTACGGGTGGTAGGAAGTATATGGTTACTGCATTTTAATAAGTAATATATAGAGATACTATATGTAAAATTTTATCCTCTGACTATTGTTTATAACTATGAAAATAAAATTTCTTTAATTGGAAATATACATTTAATTTTAAAAATTTCAATGTCTTTCTATTCCTATTTATATGTTCTATTTTAATTATATTATTTAAAAGGGATGTCTTTAGGATGTACGGTGTAGTGGTAGTGTTTTTTTTTTTATATGAAAATTTGTCCGTATTTTCAAGTAGCGTTGCTTAGCGCCTATAGAGTTGGCCTAGGTTTAGCATACTGTAAGGCTGCCACACACTCGCTCAAATCTCGAATCGTCTGCTACGAATCGTCTGCTAACTTCACCTTCATCTTACCATACTGTATCGTCCTCTATATCGTAGGTCTAAATATTGTTCAAAATGTACGGACAACGAAACACGTAACATTGGTACGAGTATCCCAGATTTAATTGTGCTTATTGTATTATATTGTATTGTATTATAAGAAACTCTTTCCGATATGTGTAGATATGCGCCCATTTATTCTCGACCATTGTATGAAATACAAGTTTGTTTGTTTCGTAAAATTTCCCTTTAAATACATCCCGCACAAGAAATCCTTAATTTCCTAAACAAACAACGTACAAATAAATTGTTAACCACCTCGTGGTTCATTTCCCTGTTTCGGTTACGATTGTTGTTTAGTCCTCTGCTGTGCGTAAAGGGAATTCCCGATGAAGCTGCGTGTGGACCACGCGACATTGCGGGACAAATGACACGGCTTTAATCTTGTAAACCCCATTGTGTTACTTATGGCGTTTAGGGAAACTCTGCCCGCTCTGTCAGCTGACATTACCAACTACATTTACTACCATGCAACACGCACGCCAGGTTGGAGCTTTATTTTTGTAGGGTGGCAACACTGACAATACCGGATAGCTTAATCATCTCGAGCACATACTGCTAGATTTATTCAAATGAGGGTGTTTATTGTTGAGGATATGATGCGTGAAAGTGTTTATGGATTCTAAAAATATTATGGCATTTGTTGGCATATTTGTTTGTTTTATGAGCAAGATAAAACTGTAGGGTATTTTTCCTACATAATGTTGAAATTATTCTGATGTATTTGGTTCATCCTTTTGTTTTAGAAACTCATATTTATTCTAACTTGTTTGTTGTCCTTCTTTCTATTTCTTTTGTTTTTCTTAAGTATAATAGATTCATTTGTTTGATCATAATATACTTCTAAACAGACTAAAGTCCTTTGGTTTTTCTGATTCCCTCTTACAATTAATGAAATCTTTTTTGTGCAATAGAAAACATTTTGTTAGGTATCGCAATTTTCTGTCTCAGTCTTGCACTCCTACATCAGGCGTACCACAAGGGTCTAACCTGGGACCTCTATTATTTTTACTATTTATTAATAATATTACAGAATGTATATTATGTAGCTGTCTGCTCTTTGCTGACGACTTAAAACTATATTATGAAATTAATTCTGAAAATGATAGTAGTATCATACAAAGTAGTCTCAATGCTATCATTATATGGTGTGAGTCAAATGCTTTATATTTAAATATATATAAATATCCAAATGCAAAGCTATAACTTACTGTAGAAGACAAAATAATGTAACATCCAGATATAGCATTAATGCTGTTCCTTTAGATACTCTTGATGTTTACAAAAATCTTGGAGTACTTTTTGACAAAAAATTTACCTTTGAACCTCATATTAAAGATATAACTACCCAGGCTTTTAGAACTTATGGTTTTATTTATAGAAATTGCCGAGATTTCTCAAATACTAATTTATACACTTTATTTTTTACACTTGATCGTTCAAGATTAGAATATGCTAGTATCATATGGTATCCAATTTATAAAAATCAAATAGATATTATTGAATCCGTGCAGCGTAAGTTTCTCAAATTCATTTATTATTTGTCACAAGGCCAGTACCCATGTAGAGGTTTTGAATATGATCGTTTATTACTGCAATTTAATTTTACATCTTTGCAAAAACGACGCTTCATAGCCTCCGTAAAATTTTTATACAACTTAATTCAAAATAATATTGACTGTCCCTGGCTACTCAATAAAATTAACTTTTATTTACCACGCTTACACTCACGTATAAATAATACTTTTTATTGCACAAGACCACATACTAATTTGCTAAAAAATTCTCCAATTAATATTATGTGCAATAATTTCAATGAAATTTGCTCCAAATGCGACATTTTTGAAGATAGCTTATCATTTATCACATCTATTATGAATGAAACTGTTGAATGAAAAGTTGTTTTGTTAAACCTTCAATATTTGTAAAATTGTAAATGTTTGTTATTTGTATAACTATACACTATTTTTATATACCTATGGTTGGTCCATATTCTAGATTTGAATAATTTAAATTAAACCACATTTTTATTCTTCAAACAATTTTATCTACTCCTGCTGTTAAAGAGTGACTTATCGAGTACTGGTTTAGCAAAGCGTTAAACATCTTAATCACATTTCGACATGATGTGGATTCGATCGTATTGGACACGGTGTGAAACTAGCAACAACTATCATCTGATTTAATAAACACAATCTGAAGATAGCAGCTGGTGCTGGCATTCAGATAAAAAAGAAACATGAAAAGTGTAATTCTTTATTTCTTTTGCCCTAATTTGCTGTCCAAGAAAAAAGTATGATATATAAATCGTTTTATAAACTATAGATACGTACTCGATAATAGAATTTGTTACATAATATATTTATTATTATGAAAATTTACTTTCCATGGCATACTGAAAATGGCTTCAAAATTGTTAAAATTATTGATAGATATTGAAAAAATAATTTTGAGTTCATGCAGTTTCTAATTCTGAGTAACTTACATTCTTACACTTTTTGCTCTAAAATTAATAGATAGCGTAACACAAGGGGGTGCTTACTGGTTTTCCCAACTAATACACACTACTTTTTTAACTGGTGGACGCTTGGATGATTGGCGTCCACGACTTGGTGAAAAGAAAGGACCACATACAAACTTTCACTTCACACACTTGATGACACATGAGGAATGAACACTTACATAATTGACGCGGACTTCATTGAATTTTTAAACTACTAGTTTTATTTACATGATTACGCTTAATTAACTTATAATTATTATTTATTATTGATTAAACTAAACATAACGAAACAAATACTAAACAAATTACAGTTATTATTACATTGTAATTCAGCGGGCTAACGATCAACCAACGCCCAAAACTAACACTCAGACTACATGTCTTCAACTTGGGAATCTAACACCGACTCCGCATGTCATCGACATGAGTAACTCAAAAACAAAACGCTATTTTCAGGACAGGATTATTTGAGGGGTGCAGGGTGCATAGGCTAGGGCATCCAAAGTCACGCTCGTATGCTTAATAATTTCAAGACTTATTAACACATAACTGGGATAAATAAATAAATTTAAACAAAATTTTCACTAACAAAGATTTGTTACTGTACGTACCCTTGCCTTATTGCAATACGTTTCGCTAAGGTGGTATAATTATAATTATTATAAATTTATTATTACAATTTCTCATTATAATAATAAAAATTAACATTATTTTGGAAATACATACTGTGTATTATTATATGTAATTGAATGTTTTGAAGAAGGATGGGGGCGGGGGGGTTATAGTTTTTAATTTTATGATTAACTGTTATGCATCGTATAACGTATGAAAACTACGTTTGTCCACAGCCGCACGCATTTTCCATTCGCATTACCTGTTTCTTAAATATGATTGTTTTTGCACAATGTTCAATATTTTGCTTATTATTACTTCAAATTTTTGTTTTATTTCAATTGTTATAGTGCGAAATTATTTAGTTATTACAAACATTTTATCTAAATAAGCTAAAACTTTATGTTACAAATAATACAGCGCCTAGTTAAGGTTTAACAAGAAAAGCGACAGTCGCCGTGGGCGCCTGCTCTCTGAATTTAAATAAGTTAACTTCTGAATAACTTCTAAGGGTGCTCTGGACCCACAGAAATTTGTTTGGGGGTACTTGAGCCCCGGAGCACGCATGTAGTCGGCGTCCATGCATGGCTTAGGTTTATACTGGTTTTTATTATCATTTTAACATAGTCTCTCTTTGTCAGGCTATGTTGACGTCACTATAACATTTTTCCAAATTTTTAATATTTTTTGTCTAGTATCATTATGCAAAAACCATAATTTAGCCATTTACCCCAATCACAAATTTAACAATGTATTTGTTTTCAAACAATGTATACACCTGATATGATCATATGTTTGTAAATACTTCTAAAAACATATCTCTTTCATATGTCGTTAAATATAAAAGCTAATAAAACATCGTATCTATTGAATGGAAGTATAATGACACATACATCTATTTCCTGCTTAATTGAAGTTTTACTATCATAGCTCCTATGTATAGGAACAAGGCTGGTTCTAGTTACAGGATCGTTAGGGCGTATTGAACCCCCGAAGGGGTAGGGGGTGCATAATTTGGGTATCCGTCACTCGACAGCTCTGATGAATGCAAATAACTGCAAGGGAATTTTGAATAATGTATTCTGTCTGATGTTTTTGTCAAAGGACGTTTTGTTGTACGAAGTCTAGAATGCAATTTGTCGAGATGTATAGTCATTACATTACCTACAGCAAAATTCTTTTTAAGGAGTACATTTTCGTAGGAATTTTTTGTAAGAGATGTCAGTTTTGGAGACATTGTGTTATTTGATATGGAACGCCGTTTTACTTTTTATTCCATCTTTTTTCCTTGACTTTAAATAATGTGACATATCCTAAATTGAATTAAAGATATCTTAAATTTAATTTCAGATATCTATAATTCAATTTGAGATATCTCTAATTTTGTTACATTTAAGATATCTTAAATTCAATTTTAGATATCTGAAATTGAATTCGAGATATCTGAAATTGTATTTTAGATATCTAAAATTCAATTAAAGATATCTCAAATTCAATTTACAGATATCTGAAATAGAATTTCAGATATCTTAAATACAATTTAAGATATCTTTAATTCAATTTTAGATATCTAAATTTGAACATATCCATAATTCAATTTCAGATATCTGTAATTCGTTTTAAGATATCTCAAATTCAATTTTAGATATCTGTAATTCAATTTAAGATATCTGAAATAGAATAGTGGATATCTTAAATTGAACATATTCATAATTCATTTTAAGATATCTCAAATTCAATTCAAGATATCTCAAATGTAATTACTGATATCTTTAAATGAATTACAGATATCTGAAATTGAATTATGGATATGTTCAAATTTAGATATCTAAAATTGAATTAAAGATATCTTAAATTGTATTTAAGATATCTGAAATTCGATTTCAGATATCTGTAAATAATTTTAGATATCTAAAATTGCATATAGGAAAGCATGTAAATTGAATTTAAGATATCTTTAATTGAATTTTAGATATCTAAAATACAATTTCAGATATCTCGAATTCAATTTCAGATATCTAAAATTGAATTTAAGATATCTTAAATGTAGCAAAATTAGAGATATCTCAAATTGAATTATAGATATCTGAAATTAAATTTAAGATATCTTTAATTCAATTTAGGATATGTCACATTATTTAAAGTCAAGGAAAAAAGATGGAATAAAAAGTAAAACGGCGTTCCATAATTTGACATTAAATGCACAAAATAATTCATCTGCGGCAGCGGACAAAATAAAAAATAAAATATGTCACATTAGATTGTTAATTAAAGTGC
The DNA here is from genome assembly GCA_963082715.1 of Harpalus rubripes. Lineage (NCBI taxonomy): Eukaryota > Metazoa > Arthropoda > Insecta > Coleoptera > Carabidae > Harpalus > Harpalus rubripes. Next base: position 64,443,441 of record OY720450.1, read on the forward strand.
CAGTTCCTGTTTTCTGATTGACATTAAAATCTAATGTTCAATATTGTTGATAAAAATAAGAACTACTGAAATTTTCTCATTTTACTTATTGTATAGCTAAACTTTGTTCCATTGCAACGGTGTTATCTGTAGATTCTAAAACCAAAAGCAACTATTATAACAAATATTCGTATTCTATCCTAGACGATCTGCAAATAGTTCTCGAAGTAATATCTATAATATATCTCGTAGTAAACATCTCCATTATTCTCGGAGTTAATATTACCACGTCTGCATTAAATTTCAATATTAGATATCATGCATAATAACTAGATTACAGCGAAAACAACTTTGCAACTACTGTATTTCATATAAGACACCCGCTTGGTGGTTTCAAACACACATACTCAATCCAAAGCCTTAATGTTCCACTCGTTCATTCTATTCAGGGTTGTTTTACTTATACAAGCGTTGGGGTGGAATTCATCCTCCCCTGAGGCAAAGGGGTGAGGTTTTAAAGATACAGAATGATATACTCGTAGTTGCAACTGTCGCAAAATTTAAATTGTATTTAAAGGACTCGATATACCAAAAGAAGCAACACAATGAGGTCATGCTAAAAAAATTGTTCGTTTTTTTTTGTTTAAATCAAACAAGCATAGTCTAATTTATCGATCTGTATGATTAAATTATTTTTTATTTATATTTCTAAAGAAAAAATTATATAGACTGTAAATTGAGAATTACATATCTAAATATTTGATAGAAATGGTATAATATATTAATATAACATCATTCTATTCATTTTTATAAATATAATTTTCATTTGACCTGAAGTTATCCACGTATCACTCAGCTGCTGGTCATTAGTCATTCGTTTTTGCTATTTCGTCCGATTAACATTTGTCTACGTTGTTCGTTGTGTATTCTTAGAATTTCATTACTGTTGCTTTGTTGCGAATTAAATCTATATTTTTCAATACAAACAGTAACTGTTTTTCGAGTTCTGTATATTTGTATCACGCGGTACTATTAAAAATATTTTCTCACTATTTTCGCTATTATTTTGGCACGATGGCACAAAACAGCGTTTCACCGACATGTTTACTTTCGTAAATTTCAGGTTATCTTTAAATGTCACTTTGACGTTTAACCTAATGTGACAATCCAAATGGCCGCGTTGATGAAACGCTGACGTTCCTGGGCAAGGGACGAGGCGGAGAAAATCAGCCGCGTTTTGAACAATGCCATTTTTAATTGCAATTTTTTCAGTATTAAATATCGGAAAAATAAAAAATACGGGTCTATTATTTTTGATTACTCTATCGATTCGTTAAAAATGAATAATCGTGCATGACCTCATTATGATATAATATTCTATGTAATTTTAATGGCCTAGGTTCAAATCGAACTGGAGTGAGCTTTACGAATTTGTGAGGTGACGCCTGAAGCGCACTCTATATCTATGGTACAAATATATCGTCATTACTATTAGTAAGCCGTGATGCTATATTAAATTATTTATAATTTCTGAAAAAAATACTACTTGTTACGAGAGTCAAGCTAGCACTATTGAATATAAGAAAATCAGATAGGCCGTAGGAAACATATTTTGCACTATCATTGTAAACAGTTATTTATGTGTCATTTGAAATTAAGGCTGTGAAAGTTAGGTTAATTATAAATTACGAATTTTTTAAAAGTAGGTATTGTTAAAAGTGAATAATGATTAATAATTTGACAGCTGTCACGGTTTTTAACTTAGCCAGAAATTAATTTGTCAGTTTTTAAGTCCTCCATTAATTAGTTTGACAGCTTTGGCAATTTTCAAGTCATCTGTAATTATTAATTTGACAGTTCTGAGTCGCAAGTCTCCCAGAATTTTATTTTGAAAACAATCCAAAAGAAGATTGTTAGGAACTTTTAAGAAGTGGAAGGATAAATTGGTGACTTGTATTATTGGTGAAGGGAACTTTGAAATTATTAGAATAAAATTCTAAAAAACATGAATGGATTTATGGGTCGATTCTGTTCAATACTTTAAGTCTTACAGATCCGTATATCTGCAAAAAAGTGACAAAAACACATTTATTGGAACTCGCGGAATAGCGCAACATCGGCCATATTTATTTGGGAACTTCATGTTCAGTCTTGAACTGATCTCTAACCAACCTGGGTTACTTCCAAATAAATGATAAAATTCTAAAATTTGACAGAAAATTCGAATTCACGTCATTTATTCCCGTCATTGGTACTATAATTAACTCTTTTTAACTTGTTTTTATTTATTATATAGTTTAAAGAAATAAACTGTTTAGAAAGAGAGAGTAGACGGGTTGGATTTACTAACCCAGCAAATCTGCTAGGTGAGTTGGGTCAGTTCAGGATCAGTTCTGGGTTACTTAAATTATGTCAATTAAACAAAACTAACCTACCAAATTGCTCGAAAAGTCTCAAATAAATATGGCCATCAGCGGAATTTTAAAGAACTGAATTAATGGCGGCCAGTAGGACATATCAAATTATGTAAACATCAAAAATAATCGTTTCGTTTAACATATAAAGATGTTCTCACGCTTAGATTTTATAATTTTATTTGAAAATGTGTGAAAAATAAGCGAATTAAAGAAAATGAACATAATATACTCCAAAAAGTGCAGTGTGAAAGTGTACGAGTATAACAAAAATTAAGACATATTCCATAACTTTTGGCAAACAAGATATTGAACGTATGGAAAAGAAATTTAAATAGATCGCAAAATTTTAATCTGATAAATAAATATGCCTTTTCTTTGCATTTTACAAAAAGAAATTATAATAAAATTTGCATGTATGTAGTTACAACTATTGACAGTATTGTTACATAAAATTTGTAGATTCATTGATTTTACGAATATTTGTCCCTGTAGATTGCAGTTCCAAGTCAGAATTGCTATAAGTCAAATTACGCCACAAGTTGTAATTAAATCCGGATTTACGAATTGTTGCCCTTCAACTATGTTTCTGGATAAAGGATTCTACTGAACAAACTTAAAAATTGTGTTCATTTGAACTTGTATCAATAGTATGGGTCAGAAAGCGCTCATTCAAAATGTAAACAAATCTGACATGTTTTCGGGGCCGCCATGACAGGTACGCTTTCAGCGCCGCCAACGGATTCTGCGGGTATTAAAAATACCTATATTAAATTTTATACAAATCCAAATCAAGAGTAGGTCCGCCGTTAGATCGGAGAAAAAGGAGTTCGCGAATCAACAAAGTTTGGAAAACGCTGGTCTAGCAAATTGGAGCAAATAGATTAAGCATTTCCGAGATAGCGAAGTAAGGTGCAACAAATAAATGCTCTCCGATTAGTCTAATCTTATCTGTATCTCTCTTCGTTCCAACCCTTCATTTTTCTTGGGAAATCATAGCCCGACCAACGTTCATAAATATCCTGTGACTAACGATATGTGACTCGGTCGACAGTTAACTTATAGGTCAGTTTCCGGCTTCGTGAGTATCGAAATATCCGCCTCCATAAATTTCACGGTTTGCGGATCAAGAATTCATACCCACCCCAATAATGATGATGGCTTTTCGCTACTTGACTTTTCTCTTGCCGGTTTCAAAATTCCATCTTGTAAAGAAAATATATGCCTATACTGGCCAACCGACACATTTGGAATTAACATGGAAAATCAGTTAATTTTAAATAATATGTCCCCAGTGCAAGATATTTATTTTATTTATACAGCGTAAGCCGTAACGTAACGTACCGTGCCGTAATGTAACGTAAAGAATAAATCAATGCATACATATGTAATAATTTATACAGACGTAAGCCGTAACGTGACGTACCGTGCCGTAACGTGTCAAAAACCCAAAGATCGCCAACTTTTATCTTTCTGCGTTACGGTACGTTGCGATATTACAAAAATTATTACTGACCTGCGCTGTAGTCTGTTTTTGTGTGGCTAATTATGTCAAAGTTGGAATTAATAAATTAAATGGATATAAATATAAAAATACTACATTACGAATAGTCTGTCTTGTGTGACTTTGATTGACATAAGTGACATATGAAATATAGTGCATAAACTAACGAATCTGATAAATACAAACCTGATGTATACTACACTTGTATCGACAGTGCATTAGTATACTTTTTACGAAAATGTACCGTAAAAGTTCTGTATAAAATAGCCTAGAAGAATCACCCGTTACGATACGTTACAATACGCCACGGCACGGTACGTTACGTTACGGCTTACGCTGTATAAATCCAGCGTAAGTTGAAATTTTGTATACTTATCTGGGTATACTAATTCTATGTATGTTATATTTCAAATCAGTCAATTTACATGTGTACCTAATATCAGAAAAATTGTAGTATTTCCAGGATTTTTATTCATATCCCGAAAAAAATAGCTTCCAAGCAACGATTCTGATAGTATAGTGGTAGCGACTGCGCTTGGTAATACACAAAATTCGGAGAGACGGGTTCGAAACCAGCCTACAGCAATGTTTTTAATGTTTCATTAATATTTAATAAAATGGATACGTTATACGCAATACAACTTATTTATTTTATAAAAAATAAATCGCACTAAATACTACAGCAAGAATTAAAAATTGCAAAAAATATTCAAAATGACCGCCATTTTGTATTAAGCAAAATCCGAGACGATCATAACATTGTTGTTTCACTTTACTCCGCTGTCGATTTGAAGGCTGCAGTCGTTTCTCATTGCCGCTTTAAGATCTTCTAAAGTAGTCAATTCATAATGGCCGTAATTTTTTTTATTTTAAATGACCCCAAAGAAAAAATCTAAGGAGCAGGAAATCTTGCAGGCCATTTGATTTGACCATTTAAACAACTCCAAAAATAGTTATTCCAATCAGTGTGATTCAGATTTTACAAAATATAATTTATGATTGAAAAAATGATTATATTTTATTAAAAATGAATAAAAGATTAAATACCTGTTAATGATGAAAATTATTTTGAAAAGTCAAAAAATAAATAAATATATTTGCTCTCGACTGGTTCCGAACCCAACTCGACGAATTTTGTTTATTACCAAGCGCACACGCTACCATTATGCTATTTGAACCGTTGCTTAGGAATTATTATTTTCAGGATATGAACAGTAATCCTGGAAATTCGATAATTTTTCTTAAATTCTTCTAGTATTACACATGTAAATTGACTAATTTTAAATATAATCTATACAATTAGTATCCCCGGATATGCATACAAAATTTCAACTTAATATATTGCACTGAGGAGATACTATTCACATTTGACAGATTTTCCATGTTAATTCCCTATGTGTCGGTTGGCCTAAGATACCCGGTATATGTGTTAGGATATGTTGTTGTTCAAAATTATATTTACGTTACCCTGGAAACTAATGTAAAGTTTGCGCACTCGTGTTTCAAAGTTGTCGAAATACAATCATTTTTATGGTTCTACATTTTTCCTATTAAAACGCTAATTATTGTACCTACTTATCTAAACAAATTTACAGGCTTTCCGTATTTCGGGAGACATACTTGACAGTATTCAACTGAATCAGACATATTTTCACAAGCTGTACTCGAAAAACAGCAATTGTCTATTCATAGAATACTAGAGTCGTTAACATAAATTTACGCTTTAAATTAAATATTCCCATTGTTGTTTATTTAATTATTGCTCGTTACTTATTTACATCATTCGCGCAATTACGCTCATATGAAAAGTACCTTCGCGCACTCATTATGTAAATGGCTATTTCTGACGTTTTATGTGTATTATTTTAGCAGCAATTGTTTTAATTAGGTAACTAAAAAAGTGGTAAATTTATTTCAATTGAAAGTTAAATATGATGAATCAAGTAGTTAGGTACCTTTTCTAAACATGCTAAACAGTTTTTCTTTGCACGTTATTTTAGAAAAAAATATTCACACAAAAATTGTAAACATAGAATTCTACTTATAAATTAGTAAACAAAATTCGTTTCGTATATTTAGTAACTCTAGAAATTAAATATGAAAATTTTGATAATTTAAGTTTAGTGGTGTTTGCCGTGGAATTAAAACAAAAAGACAAACAAATGTTTAATGTTGTAACTGGCAAATTTTATTAAAAATGTGATGTGGCCAACACAGTACCTCCCGCCATTTGCAGCCCAAGTCAAAAAAGATTAAGTTAATCCTTATTTTTGGATTAGCGAATTTTACTCTAATTTTGACAGTTGATTTCTTAAAATTTAAAATATAGTCTAATCTAATCCAAGTAACTGCCTCAACAGGATTAAATCCCAATTACAGAGTGGGTTCACATTCACACACATCCATGCCTTAGTGGGATTCGAACCCAGAGCCCCGAGGGCACTCATGACATGAGGCGTTGCTCTAACGATTGGACACCAGAGATATAATAAAATGAAGATTAAATTTTAAATACTGGAATAGAATAGAATTCACTAATCCAAAAATGAGGATTAGCTTAAACATTTTTGTGAATCGTTAATTTTTATTAATCTAAATACATACCTACATATTTACTTATGCTGGAAACTGTATTGAATACCTTTTCTATTGTTCTATTTACTTTTTTCTTTTTAAAACGTTACTAATATTATTTTGAAATGATCAGATCTTTGATAGTGACATTTATCTGTCAGTTACATACATCTGAATAACTGCGTTTTGTTTGTTTAAAGCGTAGACTCTAGGATTTAAATTATAGATAATTTTATAAATTTATCCATAAAATATATAGAAAAAGTATTAATGCAAATCTATAGAAAATTTAATAATCTTTAATTTTCATAATAACATTAATCTCCTAAAAAATAACATTTAAAGGTATTTTTCGAAGAAAAACTATTTTCTAGTAAAGTGCCATTTCCGGTTATCCGATTTTCACCAAAATCTAATGGGCTCTTTCCATTACAGAAAAAGTTCGAAATACAAGGTTTCAAAATTTTCTGAATGATAGTATTTGAGTTAGAGTGGAGGATCCACACACACATACACACAGACATCATCGTGAAAATGTTAAAATGGATTCTAGGGACCTTAAAACGTGGTCATTTACCAAAATCTCGATATGCGATTTTTAGCACGATCCCTATACCTCCCTTACCAAGGGTAAAGGTAAAAATAGAGAGTAAATCAAATTTTATATTACAATATAACAACGTTTTAGAGCATTGCTATGGTTGGTTTATTGATTTCTTATTGCTTTATTTTTGTAGGTTACTTATAAATATTTCTATAAACCTGTAATTTAACATGTACATAACGGGAACGGGTGCCGGAATATACAGTTATCCTGACTATTTAATTAATAATTAATAACGATTGTTTTTAAACTTATGCTCAAGAAATTTTTTGTACGCTGTGAAAGTTACAGGGATAATTCAAAGTCTTCTTATAAATGGCCTCATTATTTGAGATTTTCGTGGAAAGTGGGAAAATTTTAATCTGGCTAAATCTCACTTTTAAATTTCGTGACGAAAATATAAACCAGATTGTTAAGCACTTTTTAGCCAGGAAATCTCAATAAAGAGAAAGATTTCAAAAGAAAATTTAAGTTAAGTTAGATTTATCAAGCCTATCCTTGTGCATAACTTCAAATAGAAATTGTCAGATTCTTTCAGTCTATTAATATTTCAGAGTGAAACCGATTTTTCTATAGCAAACGAAAACTGGGTTATCAAGGGGTTATTAATATTTCCGATAATATGAAAGGAAATTCCAAGAAAAGCAAAATAAAGTATTGAAATTCCAGTAAAACAAACAAATTTATTTTCGATGTTAAAATCAGAAGAAAACTGTCAACTCTCCTTGATTCATTATACATGCATTCAAGATAACGTTTTTCATTCTCTTCTATTATAATGAAACAACTGAGACACGCCTTTCGACATGGAAAACTCTTTTTCCGAACTTTTTTCAAATAACAACATGCTGACATTTGGAAGTATAAATTACAATAGGATTCTTCGGTACAATAAGATATTATATTCTACAGCAATGTAATCATTTGAAAGGATATTTTGACATTCTTATTTTCCAAGAAAATGTTAAATAATAGTACTCGTAACATTAGGTTGTATTTTGTTTTGGAAAAGAACCTGCTTTTAATATAAAGTATGAGTCTGTAATTATATTTCTTATAATTTTAACAGAATTTATTATTTATCTACTTCGATTATTATGGGTTTGTCAATTTTTATTATTGTTTTTGCTATGTAATTTTTTTGGCAAAAGTCATTGACATATTCAGGTTGAGTCAGGAAAAAGTCAAACTTCGAAATTGTGCACTTATACATGTACGTACAGGGTTTTAAAAAAGGGTAAAGATTTTAGAGGGTATATTACAATTCGATATGCTGATTCTCAATCAAAAAGAATATTTCCAAAATTACTTATTTTTTATTTAATTTTTGTGTACATTTTTGGTTCCGCTGAACACGAAATTTATGATAAACATAATTACGAATTAATTATTGTTACCTCCCTCTACCCTTGGTAAGGGTGGTATAGGATCGTGCTAAAAATCGCATATCGAGATTTTGGTAAATGACCATGTTTTAAGAACATTAGAATCCAATTTTAACATTTTGTCTAACATGATGTGTGTATATATATATATATATATATATATATATATATATATATATATATATATATATATATATATATATATATATATATATGTGTGTATGGATCCTCCACTCTTCTATCTTATTCCAAAGTATCATTCACAACAAAAAAATTAAGGTAGCGGAAGAATTTGTGGAAGTGGTAGTGGCCTGGGTAAAAGATTGAATGCGTTATAGCAAACGTATTCGTTCACATCCAAAAATTAAGAAAATTAGTAGTAGCGCAGTGGCAACGGCAGCGGTAGGGAGTTTGCAAACTCTACGTTGCCACTAACTTTACCGCTTAATTTTTTTGACGGTTTTACGTTTATTGACTTCTGACATCTGATTGCATCTGATAAAATGAGCAATAGAAAAATGATTATTTTGATGTCTGCAGCAGCTGTTGCGCTAGTTACATCCTGTAAACATATGACATCCACAAGAAATAGGAAACCCTGACGCAGCACATAAAATTCATATATAATGAAATAAAATGTAAAGACGAGAGATTAGTCCAGATTTTGTAGCATAGTAGCATTGTAGTATTAGAATAAAGTAAATAAAGTTGTAATTTTCCTTTTTAAAAAAACCACCTTCGATATTGGCAAACATAACTGGCGCAGTCGTAGTAGGATTCTCGAAATTGGACGTATCGAACGAACAATTTTCGTTTTCAACGATTAATCGAGAATAAACGGTCGGTTCGGGAGTGCAACGGTAAAAATCGAACGCATATCGGTTCAACACCAAAGTCACACCCGCCGTCCACAAGAACCAAGCCAGAAGGTGAGGAGAAGAAAATTACAACTACTGGTCGAGGACAAGCATCGCCGAAGCCAGCCTAGCAGTACGAAGACCTGGGGGAAGAACAAACTCGTCCGAACCTATAGGCACCTAGAGTAAGAAGAATGAAACCAATAATATTAATGTAAGTCGCTCATTTCCATTATTCCATTGAACCCTTGTTTTTTTTAAAAAAAAAAGATAATAAATTAAATTGACGGCTTCACAATTATTATAATTAAAATATAAAACGATTATATGTCTAATACGGAATTAAATAACTTAACACAATTACTAAGTAGTATAAACATACAAGAAACAGAAATGGTACCACCGGTTAATGTTGTTCCCATTGACTACCAACTTTTAAGATTATATTTAGACTCAATACCTAAATATGAAGGTAACCCACATACGTTGAATATATTTATCGAAAATTGTCAAAATTTAATACAAACATTTAACAGTCCAGACCCAAGTTTAAAAAATTTCTTAATAAGAGCAATTTTGGGTAAATTAACTGGTCGCGCACAACTTTTGATCGGGTCAAGAACAGAATTAAGCACTTGGAAAGAAATTAAAGATGCTTTAAGTTTAAGTTTTGGAGATCAAAGGAATATTGATTGTTTAGTACAAGATTTAATATCTTTAAGACCCCAAAAAAATGAATCACCATACAATTTCGGTATGAAGTGTCAAGATGCCCGCAGCTTAATATTTGCAAAATTAAACTCGTCTGAAATAACAGCAGCTGAAAAAACACTGCAAATAAAAAATTATGATGATTTAGCCCTCAAAACTTACATAAGAGGTTTACCTCAAAATATTCAAACAAATGTAAGATTAAGAAACCCAGACAGTCTAGAAAAAGCCATGAGCCTTGTCATAGAGGAAGAAAATTTCTTGTATTCTATACAAAAACAAAATACTTTAAATTTACAAAGTGCATTTAGACCAACACACAGAATTACTCCAACAAGACAGACTGTACCAACAAACACTGGCTATGCACCGAACATACAATATTTTCCTGCAAATCCAGCACCCCAAATACCTGTAAATATTCCTAGACAACAACCACCCAGACCAAACTTGATGGCTGTCCGAGCAAACCCATTTTTCAAAACTAATGCTCAACCTAATTGGCGTCCTACCCAATTCGCACAACGACAACACCCAAGTCCAATGCGTCCTCCAAATTTCATACCATTACAAAGACAACAAAATTTCCCTCAAAATCCTGTACGCCCTGTCCAAAATCAGCAACATCAAAAGGAGTATGTACCTGAGCCAATGGACACTACTTCAGCTCGTACTAGAATGTCTATGCATAAACCTTTTACGTCAAACCAACTTTATAATCAAGATATTAATAATGATAATTCCGAAGTTCACATTGAAAATCAAAATTTTGCAGAAAATGAAACCTGTGAGAACTATGCTTACGAACATCCTGTATATGAGAACTCCGAGACAGACTATAGTTACTTTGCTGATTATGACGGATCAAGTTACACCTTTGATAACAGTACATACGAACTCGAAAACTTAGAAAATAAACAAAATTTTCATACGGCATCAACGAACCCGAATCCAACGTAATACAATTAAATGCAATAAAAGCAAATCTACCCCATATTTATATACCCGAAATTAATGCAAATTTCTTAATCGACACTGGCAGTACTAAAAGTCTAATCAATCCTAATCTTGCTTATAAATTTTATCAAAATTATATTTTTAACGAAAATTTCAATATTCAGACAGCTCATAATGTCTCATTTCATAACGAAGTAGCCGAAATACCCTTATTTCAGATTTTTAATATTCCCGAAAGTCACAAATTCTACCTTTTCAAATTTAGTGACAAATATGATGGTCTTATCGGCGTAGATCTATTACGACAATTAAATGCCAATGTAAATGTAAATACTAAACGATTAACAACCCCATTTGCGAACATTCCTATAGTATATGAGCCAGAAAATGTAAAAGAACCCAACAACAATTTTAAAAATTATTCTATAATTATACCCCCTCGTGTAAGTATGGTAACAAAAATTCCAGTTACACAAAACACCGGAATCGGACTATTACAATACACAAATTTCGAAAACGGTATTGAAATGCCCAAAGCTGTAGTATATGTTATTAATAATTTTGCAATAACTACAATAACCAATATAAACGAAAATCCAGTAAAATTAGATATTCATCAGCCTTTAGAAATCGAAAATCTAAATTCTATTGAACTAAATTTCATTGAGAAAATGGAAACTGGTAGTGAAATAGACACGGAAATAGACACTTTATTAAAACAAAATCAAAAAAATATACGACTAGATCATTGTAACAAAGAAGAAAAAGATGCATTGAGAAAATTATGTTTTGAGTATAGAGACATTTTTTATTGCGAAGGTATTCCACTTAGTTTTACAAACGAAGTGAATCACAAAATCAAATTACGAGACGACACCCCTATTCATGTAAAATCATATAGATTCCCGGAAGTACACAAACAAGAGGTACGCGATCAAATTTCAAAAATGTTAAAACAAGGAATTATTCAAAATAGTGTTTCGCCATGGTCTAGCCCAATTTGGATAGTACCTAAGAAATTAGACGCTTCTGGTCGCAAAAAATGGAGAGTAGTTATTGATTATAGGAAACTTAACGAACGTACCGTAGATGACAAATACCCACTGCCTAATATCTCAGATATTTTAGATAAACTTGGTAAAGCAACTTATTTCTCAACACTCGACTTAGCAAGCGGTTTCCATCAAATCGAAGTAGACCCCGAAGATATTCAAAAAACAGCATTCTCGACTGAAGGCGGACATTACGAATTCAAGCGTATGCCATTTGGCCTAAAAAATGCCCCGTCTACTTTCCAACGAGTTATGGATAATGTTCTTAGAGGTTTACAACACGAATCCTGTCTTGTCTATTTAGATGACATTATAATATTCAGTTCTTCACTGCAAGAACATATTGAACGACTCAAATCAGTTTTCAACAGACTAAGACAAAGTAATTTTAAAATTCAATTAGACAAATCGGAATTCTTACAAACATCTGTACAATATTTAGGACACATCGTTACACCTGACGGCGTTAAACCGAATCCCGAAAAAATATCAGTCGTAAAAAACTTCCCTATACCTAAAACCCAAAAAGACATCAAAAGCTTCCTTGGATTACTTGGATATTACCGACGTTTCATACAAGACTTTGCAAAAATTACAAAACCGATGACAAAATGCCTGAAAAAAGACTCGAAAGTTATACATGATAAAGACTTTATCGACAGTTTTAACACCTGTAAAAACTTATTAATAAATGACCCAATTCTCCAATATCCTGATTACGATAAGCCTTTTATTCTAACAACCGACGCGAGTAATTATGCATTAGGCGCTGTCCTTTCTCAAGGCGAAATTCCAAGAGATAAACCCATAGCGTACGCTTCTCGTACTCTAAACGATACAGAAACACGATACTCAACAGTTGAAAAAGAATTGCTAGCCATAGTTTGGGCTTGCAAACACTTTAGACATTACTTGTATGGTCGCAAATTTACAATCGTAACAGATCATCGTCCCCTTACGTGGTTATTTAATTTACGAGAACCAAATTCAAAATTAGTCAGGTGGAAATTGAAATTAGAGGAATATGATTATAACATAATTTATAAAAAAGGCAAATGTAATACGAACGCGGATTGTCTTTCTCGCATAAATATTAATGCCATAGAAAACGAATCAGTAATTAATAATCCTGGAACTATAAATGACGATATTGCAGATTATTTTCGAATTTTAGCAGAAAGTCTAGATCCCAATGAACCACAACCTCCAGTTATTAGAACCCCTGATAATATACAAAATTCAAATACCAATATTAACAATAAAAAGAAATCCAAATTCCACATCATATCCGATATCCAGATAAAACCTCCAAACACGTCTCATGTTCAACAAGACATTGACACACCAGTTGATAACAATATCTCAGACTCAGAAAATGCAACTCAGCATTCTACTGCAGGTGATACTAACAATGACGGAATCACAATCTTAGACGAAATGATAAACAATAAAACCAATCAGATCCTGGTATTCCCAAACTTTTATCCTAAATGTGACATTTCCCACGAAAATTACGAAAATCAGAGAATTATAAAAGTTAAAATACCTGAAAATAATAACGAAAAAATTATATTTGAATTTTTGAAAAATTATACAACATCAAAAAATACTTATCACATGTATTTCCATACTGAAAAACTTTATATAGATTTTAGTAGAGTATTTTTAAATCATTTTTCAGAAAAAGGTCCAAAATTAATTAAATGTGTCAAATTATTAAATACAGTTAGAGATCAAGAAGAACAAATTATGTTTATAAAAAATCATCATGAAGGCAAAACAAACCATAGAGGTATAAACGAAACATTAGAATACTTAAAAAGAAATTATTATTGGAAACATATGAAGACAACTGTAACTAACTTTATTAATGCATGTCATATTTGCCAAAGAGCAAAATATTCTAGAAATAAACCATATGTCCCCTTAATGTTAACTGAAACTGCAACTAGACCATTCCAAATTGTTCATATAGATGTTTTTGCTTTCGATAAGAAAAATTATTTAACTTTAGTAGATGCTTTCACAAAATTTGCGCAGGCAATTTTTATAGAAGGCAAGACCGCCATTAATATTAGCAATGCTCTAATAAAATATTTCTCTTCATTTGGTGTTCCCGAAAATTTAATTCTGGACAACGGAAAAGAATTCAACAATACTACTGTACAAGAAATTTTAAAATTACACAAAATTAATATTCATTTTACGACACCATATCATCATGAATCAAATGGAATTGTCGAACGATTTCATTCAACCATCATCGAACATTTAAGAATATTAAAAAAAATTATACACCATTTGAGTTAGCTTTCGGTCATACAAAGTTAAGAAATTCAAATGAAATATTTACCCCAAATTCATTTTACAATGACTACGTAGAGAGTCACAATGAAAGATTAAAACATGTTTACCAAGCAGTTTCTGACAAATTACAAACAAGCAAAGAAAAGGTAGTTTTGAAATCAAATACCAAAGGAAATGAAAACAACGAATTTAGATTAAATCAAACTGTTTATAAACAGAATCCTTTGCACAGGAATAAAAAGAATTCAAAATTCTTAGGACCCTACAAAATTACAAAACTTTTAGATAAAAACCGAGTAGAAATAACAAACCAAAATAAAAAAGATAAAACTGAAATTATACATATTAAAGAACTAAGAAAACCTGTTGTTACAGATCCTTGTTCTTCATCGTCACAGCAACGTTAGAATTACCAAAATACCATGACCTAAATCATAATCCTGGCCTTTTCCCTCTAAAACTGGGTCATGCCCAAATACAAACAGACTACTGGACATTTATACAAATATTCGACATTACCGACATTATTAATGAATTTCGTGCATTAAAAAATAAATTTTCATTTGTTAAAAAAGAAATGGAAAGTTCAACACTAGGTCATCATTCTTATCGTATAGTTAACATTCTTGAAGATAAAGTTTCAACTCAGATAGAACAATTAAATCCCTCTCTAATAAAAAGACAAAAAAGAGGCTTAGTAGATGGACTAGGTTCAATTATTAAGTCTATTACCGGAAATCTTGACCAACGAGATGCCGAAAAATATGACGATATCATATCTAAAATATCAAATAACCAAAACAAACTTGAAACACTCTTTAATAAACAAATGACCATTTTGCAATCATCAATTCAAAATTTTAACGACAATATTCAAAAACTTTCAGACAACCAAATTCGTTTAAACTCAAAAATAGAAGAATTAGAATCTATTATTAACAACACCTTAATAGAATATGCAGAAACAATGAATAACGCACTTTTACAAAATGTAATAACACAATATACATCCAGTTTACAAATTATTTATGATTTACTTGAAAAAATCGAAGTGGCTATTACTTTTTCTAAATCAAATGTATTTCATAATTCCATTGTCGAACCAAACGACTTATTTTCTGAAATTATTTTATTAAATAAACAATTAAAAACAAGCCGATTTCCTTTCAAGCCAACATTAGAAAATTTATTGTTATTCGAAAAAATTATTACCATTAAAAGTTATAGTAAAGGTAATCAAATAACATTTTTATTACAAATTCCAATCGTGGAAGCCGATTATTTTAATTATTATCATTTATATTCATTACCTACCCCAAACCATATGTCATTCAAAACCATTATTCCACGTTCAAAATTCCTCATTTCCAATGAGCAGACTTATTCATTCTTCGATTCGGAATGTGAAGAGACTCTACCAGAAGAATTTCTGTGCCGAGATGTCCACGTCGCCCAAATAAACGAAGACGCCCCATGCGAGGTTCAACTCTTGAATTTCAACACAAACATAACAAACTGCGTAGCTGTCCCAGCCGTTATACCGAACATCAAAATCCAGAAGATAGAGAAGAATCAATGGATTGTCATCACCCCATATAGTGTTGCTGCCGTTCAAAAATGTGGTAGAAATACAAACAACATCCCTTTAAACGGAACTTATTTAATTGAAATTAATAATGAATGTGAAGTGAAAATAAAAGACACCATTTTAAAAACTTTTCAAACTAGTAAAACAAATTTCGTAAACATTAACTTGCCAAATTTACCAACAAGAATATCTCAAAACAACAAAGACATTTTAAACTATACAAAAATTAAATTAGACACAGTAAATTTGGACGAAACAAAAAACTTAATTTCAATGATAGATAATGAAAATATTAAACTTCAGAAGATCGAAGATCAACCAATCTATTATAATAAAACCAGTATATACACAGTGCTATTGTACACATTAATTATTTTAATTGTGTTATGTTGTACTTTTTATTATTTTGTACAGAAACGAAAACAAAGGCCCAGTGCTCAACTTCAAGAAAGCATCGCAATGTCAGCGAACTCTGTGGCTAAAACCCCCATAGTTCTTCACTAGGGTTGGAGGAGTTACATCCTGTAAACATATGACATCCACAAGAAATAGGAAACCCTGACGCAGCACATAAAATTCATATATAATGAAATAAAATGTAAAGACGAGAGATTAGTCCAGATTTTGTAGCATAGTAGCATTGTAGTATTAGAATAAAGTAAATAAAGTTGTAATTTTCCTTTTTAAAAAAACCACCTTCGATATTGGCAAACATAACTCGCTATATAAATTAAAAAATTTAAAAAATAATAGAAGACGGTGGGTTCGATCTATAAATATAAATAGACAGAAACAAGGCGAATACCACAATTTATTGGAAGAAATGAGACTAATCGACACAGAAATGTTTTTTTTTTTCTTACACAATAATGAATGTGGAGTTTTTTGTCAATCTATTGAGCTTGATAGGACCGTCATTAAAAAAAAAATGCCCACCGAAAACTTTTAAGTGAATGATACCATCTAGCTATGACACTAAGGTAAAAACGGTATATTAATTTATTTTATAGTGGATAAGATATATTAATAAGTTATCATCCATTACGCAAAAATTAAATGACAACCTTAACTGTCAACCTTGCACTGAATAAACTTTCTAGTAATTTATAATTTAAAAAAATCCTAGAAACTATCATTTCAATAATTTTTCATTTTCAAAGCAAACAATTTTTACTATAAATTTCTTACGTTACCGATGCCACTAATTTTTACACTGCCGCTAATTTTTCTTATTCTGAATGGGCCTTAATATGGAAAGAAGCCATTAGATTTTGGTGTAAATCAGATAACCGGAAATGACACTTTACTTGAAGCTCAAAATTGTTTTTCTTCGAAAAATACATTTAACTGTTATTTTTTCGCAATTTATATTATTATGAAAATTAAAAAATATTAAATTTTCTACAGGTTTGCATTAATACTTTTTCTATCTATTTTGTGGGTGAATTTATGAAATAATATATAGTTTAAATCCCCGAACCTACGCTTGAAACAAAACTCTTTGGTTACTGTTCAGATCTCAAATGTATGTAACTATCAGATAACTGTCACTGTCAAAGCACTAATCATTTAAAATTAATAGTGCTAACGTTTTAAAAAGAAAATAGTAATTGAACAATAGTTATGGAAAAGAACTAAATATAGTTTCCAGCATGAGTAAATATGTAAGCACCTATTTATTTAAATTAATAAAAATTAAATGAAGGGATTTTTAATAAAAATTTCATGTCGGCAGTGGCACACTCAAAATTTGCACCGCTAGAATTAAGCAAATAAATAATTTTCAGAGCTCTTATCGCCATAATTAAAATGCGCACGTGGACGACTATAATAAAATCATTTTTGACCCATTGTTTTTTTTATGTAATTATTAAATATTGACAAATTAATTAATAAATTTTAATTTTCTTATTAAAAAATAAGTAATTTTGGAAATATTCTTTTTCTTTCTTAAAAAAATTCTTCCTATCAATCATTTGCTGTCGTCACAGACAGGCGTTTACACGTGTATTCTAATAGCGTGTGTCACATTGGGCCATCGTTTTCTATCGAGTGCCGTCGGCTTGTTTGATTTTCCAGTTGCTTTAATTTTTACTCGATGCCTTGACGCATGCGTAAATGTATATAACCTCTTAATTTGGTTGATGTAATTCAAATTTCATTTGATTTGACACTGACATACAGAAGTATTCGTGAAAATGGAAACAACAAAGGTTCTTGAGAAAGACCGGAGCACGAGTTAAATTAATTTAGATTAATATTTTTTAGATTTACTCGACACCAAATAATGATGTATGCATTTCGACCAGTGAGACCGGACCATCAGTTTTTAAACGACACGACATGAGTCGATACTACACTACACGACTAGCAATGTGCCGTTGCCGGCAATTTGAAATTGAGGCAACATTGCCGGAAACATGGAAATATAGGGCAACTTAGCTTATTAATTATAAATAAATATATCCTACTTTTTAATTGATTTTTGTGTGTAAAGCTCACTGAATAATTTTTTTTTAAATATAAGTATAATACACCGGAAAATTAAATATGCCACAATATTTCTAAAAGGAATAATCGCGGTTGCGAGTTTGAGTATGCGGATTCGGTTATTATGGAAAGATCAGGTGTGCTGATTATGAAGTTAAAGGTATAATGTGCTGACTTATTTCCAGTTGAAAAAAAAAATTAATTACACTGGGGCATTTCGCACGTTTTTTAATATGTCTGGCAAATTTAGTTGCATTTTTATTTGTGTAAATTTTATAGCAAAATAAACATTCATGTATTGGTTTATTATTTTTTATTTTTTCTGGAAAATATTTCCACACCAGACTTTTCGGTTTCATAATACTTAAAACTCACGAAATTCGATGATAAGATACGAAATACGAGAATATGACTGAACTCTTAACTGCGAGCACAAATATTACGAACACAATACTCTGCTCTCTGCGTTGTTACTGTAAAATTGGGGGAATCGCAAAGTTTTTTATGTATGTCAAGCGCACAATATCAAATATACATCGTACAGCCATGCGCAGAGCGCTACAGCGCAGTAAGTTTAAAATTCCCAAATTTTGGCAACTTATGAGACCTTTGGCAACTTGCAAGGAATATTCCCAGGGTGGCAATATTGCCCAATGGCAGTACTGCCGATGGCACATTGCTATACACGACACGAATTTACCAGTGAGACCGCCGCCTTATACTTGTTTAGTACATTTTGAATGCTTTTTATAAACTATTTCGTTTCAAGTAATGCCCGTTCTGGAATACTTGTTATCATGTATTTTACTGCTTTTTATATTAATTTTGACAAATTAGTTTTTTTTTCATAAAACGATTTATTTTCAACAAAATTATTGCAAATAAGTTCAAAAAGCATTCCTATAGGGACATAACAAAAAAATAATAGTAAACAAAATATAAATAAAAATAAGAATTCTGGGTTATCCGTGACCAGTGGTGGAACCATGCCATATTGTAATTGGTATTGACTTGATATATTCAACGACCAAATCATAGTCAAGTCAATTGCTATTTTCAACTACCGTATTGATAATAAATAATTGATAAATGATTCGGATATCTTCCACTTGGATTCATAAATCTACGTACATTTCAAAAACATTGTGTAGACACGCCTGCGCATACAATCATTTGAATAACGAAAACCGAAAACAACTATTACGGGACTTCAATTTAATTCGCATAATAATGAGAATTCAAAATAATCAATTTACTTTAGATGATATCATTTTTATTAGTTTATTTTGCCTTAGAAAGGAATTTATAAAATTTTATTTATCAGCTTTTGCCATACATGTCAAATTCAAACCATCCAATATCTATTACACCTGAATGAAACATATTTGCCGCTTTAAGTTTTTATCCTACTGATATTTATCAAAAATTAATTGGGTAAAACTACAATATATCTATGAGTTCACAATCAATTTTAACTTTCGATGATGATGAAGTTGTAGATAATCAAGTAATAAACTATAGTGTTTAGGTTGAACACGCATTCGTTTATTCATCTAAAGTAAATTATTCATTATGAATATAGTTTTCAATATACTACGTATACTCAAGTTTTACCTAATAATAATACATTTACAAAATGACTTTGAACACTTACTTTTAAGGTTATGTTTTGATTAGTAAAGCCGGTTCACAGCATGCACACCGTAGTGCAGAAAACGCTGATAACGCTACGACGAAAAAAATCTGTCAATTGTTTTCGAAGGTAGATTTCGTATTTTTTGTCAAAAATATTCTACACGATATGGTTAAAGCAACAACTTTATATTGTCGCTTTTTATCAAGTCAATAATTTCTGCATATCAATAAAAATAAAGCAATAGCAATATCGTGTAGTTCCAAAATATTGAGATTAACAAGTGACCATGGCCATGGGAAGGGGTAATATGCAGTAAGGGGGACATATCAATGTCAATGTCGCGTGGTAGCACCACCGGTCTTGGTGGTACGATGGTTAAGAACTCAACTGAAAATTGGTTACATACTTTACATTTTTAAATGGGCTAATTAATTCTGCAGCTTCTACATCTGCTTTTAAAATAAGGAAAATTTTATAACGATAAGAATGTTTAATATTTTGAAAGGCTGCATATAACCACTAAACTTGCGCATTTCTAAAGGTGCATTCACAAATGAAAATTAGGTTTAGATTTATGGTTTATACTTTAGATTTAAAGACTTTGGCCGCATATTATGCAATGACTCCATTCACACTTCAGAATTTAAGGTCTCTAAATCCAAATCATAAAGCTAAACATTGCAAGGTCCAAACTTTAGGTTTATGATTTAGCTTGACGTCACAAACTTCACCAATGAGAACGAGTCTGAAATGATATAGATATATACACCCATCTTTATTTAGTATCCACTTCGTGGATTCGGCTTTTTAAACAAATGCGAGAAGAACATAGATAGGATACTGTCATAACTTAATTGCTGAAATATAACCAATAATGCCAAGCGAATGACAGTTTCACGGCGCACAGGTGTCTTGTTGAGTACTGCTCTACCGATATTTTAATCTTGTTTTTGAAGCATTTACATAGATGTCTGTACATATCAAAACTAATTTTCAGGTAATTTAAACTTACATTTATGAATGACTTACTTAAACCTAAACAAAAACCATAAACCTAATTTTCATTTGTGAATGTACCTTAAAAGTTTAAAAATATATATATTTACTCACATGTTCGTGCACGAAAGTATTTGCTTTTAGATTTTATTTACTTTCTGAATATAAGAGACTCAAGGATGTTTCCCATCCTTCTTTCAATATACTGAATACTCATACAGGTGTAAAATGTATTCCCTCTTTGAAAATCGGCTGAGGGAGTCAAAGGCCTATATTATTATTAAATTTTATTTATATGTCGGCTTCAATATGAATAGGATCGAACGATGTTGATATATCCTCGAGAGATCAAATATGTCATCTTTTCCAGTGTGATTGGGATTAATAAGTTTAGAGCAGTGTGAAAAAGCCTTCACGCTTTGAGTGTTGTTCGCTTTTCCGTGCGATTGCGATTGGAAACGTGAAGATTGACGCACGAACGTAATTTCCAGATTGAAATATTGACATTTTACAAGAAAAGAAATTTAATCTTGTACTCCAGAAATCAAACAAATCTGACAAACATTTCACATCTTATACACAGATAAAGGATTTATTTGAATCTTACGACATTCAGTCGAGAAATAATAAATTAAAACCACTAAAGTTGACGAACTACAAGAATAGGAGATTCGCATTTGAAATGAAAATAAAAAATTTATGACGGCAGCATTTTATCTGCCATCATTTTCAAATATATTTTATATTATCTGAGCAAATGTTGTGCTATTGAATGTCATAGTTTTAAATGGGACTCATTTTTATACCTATATTTGGCAATTTAATTTGACATCAAACATTAATATTTTTTATTGATTTCAAAAAGAAAAATTATTCATCAATATTTAGGTAAACTATTATCCACGAAAGATGACTACTCAAGGACATTTGTTCGAAGAAAGAATACACATCACTCTACAGCAGTAGCTTAGCAACATTTTGTATTAGAAAGAGAAAGATTATTTGACCTATGTCTATTTAGTTTATGTGGTGTGACAGATATACGTGAATAATGGTATTACTTTCTAACACACTATAAATAATAATAACATATGTCGTAGATTTACAGATACCTAATTATCTACTACACTGCCCTCTGTGCTAATACTTACCCAGTGGCGTTGACATTTAAATCAAATTATTATTCCTTGGTTCATAGTTAAGTCTATGTTTTTGAATTTTGCAAAAACATAAGTGAAGAACATAAATCTTTCAGAAAGGCATTATTTAGAAAGAAAGATATTTTTCAAATGAATTACTCTTATTTTTTCAGTTAAAATGTGTCCATAAATATTTCATGTTGCACGTCTATGCATACGAAATGCAATGAAGTTATCTGCAAGTAATATTATATCAGACGGCTCACAAATGACCTTGAATAGTCATCTTTCGTGAATAATAGTTTATATTCTTCGCTTTGAAATATTCCCTATTAGATATAATGCACTTATGCCAA
Organism: Harpalus rubripes; assembly: GCA_963082715.1. Lineage (NCBI taxonomy): Eukaryota > Metazoa > Arthropoda > Insecta > Coleoptera > Carabidae > Harpalus > Harpalus rubripes. The sequence continues at coordinate 64,465,990 of OY720450.1, forward strand.
CTTTATGGTATAGTCTGCAACTCCTTCAATGATTTTGTCTCTTCTGTGGTCATAATTATTTCTTTTCAATGTTTTCTTCATCGTCGGGAAGACGAAAAAGACGCAGGGGACATGTCTGTTACGTTGGCTGCGGCAAAAAGACGGTGTTGTTCTTGATAAATATTGGTATACATTAGTTGACACAAGCCGTATGAAATAACAATTTTCTCAACTACCTGCCTTAGTGATTCGGCGTTATCTAAATATAACGACTGGTATTCTGTGCACCCGACTAAACAAGCGACTAGCTAGTCATCCGACTATCATAATGTTACAATATATAGGTACTTAGTCGGGCGACTAGCTTGCTTAATTGGGATAAGTCGCCATCTCAAAATACCAGTCAATATTTTTAATTTTTGCCACATTTTCATCAGTGGTTGATGTACTAGAACGCCAGGCTCTCTTGTCAACTTCTACGTTTTCACAGCTTTCTTGAAACGTTTATAGGTACTATGCACCAAGGGCGGTTCGTCCATAAGGGCTGCAGGGATGCAGCTTCTTCAATATAAAATGAATGTTCCAATTTTATTATCGCTATTAAATTTTTATTTAAAAACAACTATTTTATGGTTTTTCAATAAAATACTGCTCTATAGTAAATCATTTTTAAACAATAATTGTATTTTTCAATAGTCGGTATGCTGTGCGGGCTAGTATATTAAACGTCCGGGATAGATTCAATGCAGTCCGCAGAAACAGCACATTTTACACAGACAGGGCTACTTAGGGGGGATAAAGTTGTGGTGGGGTAATGCGTGATTCTCGTGCAGTGTGGTCTGCTGTAGTTCCAGCCCAAGCTACGTTTTTACTTCCCCAAAGTACAATATTAACGTTTTTATACAGGGTGTAAATGAAATAAGTGCTTTAAATTTAACCAGTAATGTAACTCGACGAGAGCAAGAATATTTCTTAATAACTTTTTCTCGAAATCGCATATTTTTTGCATTTTTACAACTCCGTAAATTGACGAGTCGTTCCAAGTATTTTTATAATAATTGAATGCAGTCGCAGTAGCTCTTGAAAATTTTGTTTTAGCAATTGACAGTCCTATCAGTTGTTGCAATTAAATTTTGACATTAGTAATAAATGGTTGGAGTAACGATGATCGACTGGGAAAATGATGCAGGAGAAAAAAAAGAAGATAACTTCTCGGAAATGCAGTTAAGATAATATGTTTATTTGATTATGCCGACGTTTCGATCATACTATATCATCCTCAGGGTTAAATCAAATCAGGTGAAACTAAGAAATATTTATAAACAATATTAACCATTTGTGAAGTAATGTGAACATACACTCGTTATAATTGTAATAAAGAACAATATGTTTTATAATATGGCTATTATTAACTGAGTTTCATAAAAATTTTGTTTTATTCTGTCTGTTCAGTTAATAATAGCCATATTATAAAACATTTTTGTTTCTTAAAAACAGATTAATTGTAGGTTTTATAGTAATAATAATGCAAAAAAGTCATTGAAACAGGTGAAATTTAGCTGTATATATGAATTTGTGTCTTATCTCTTATATAAAGTTTAAATCTCCAATTAAGTTCCACGTCGAAATGAGGTTAATTCAGGTTTGGCGGCATTGTCATAGCTTTGAATACATGTGTGAAGTGATGTTCCCCAAGAGAACACAGCGGTGGAAACACCGGGTGAATAATGAGCATGAAAAACGTTACAAGTTCCCGTCGCGACGTATGGAGTTCATTCGTCTTCCAGACAAAGTTATTCAACAACCACCAGATTATAATATCAAAATTAAATCATTTATTTTCCGCGGAGCCCAGCAGGAAGAATGCCAAGTTTTAAAACAATTTAAATTCGGTATGGATTTGGGTCAAAAACTCTAAACGTAAACTTACTATATAGGTAATATATCCAGTATTATTTCAAACTCGGAAGTTATTTGCAATAATATACACAAAAATTGCTTAATTATATTTTCGTTTATATTAAATATATTTGTTCCAGATACACAATTATCCATTATTACTGTAAAGTTTATCAAAAAAATCTAATTTTTATACTTTCATAACATTTAGATAAAAACCTAGAAATGGGTGAAGATACGAGTACATACTTGGCGATTTTGCCTTTTGATTCTACGGAGAAATTATATACGTAGGTATACATATTTTCAAAATTTGGATAATGGAAACAATTTCTAGAGAAAAAAAAAACCGAAAATACCACTTTCCATGTATTTAAGTTTTTTGTGACAATTGAAAAATTGATGTAAATTTGTCCGTAGAATTGAATGGCTTGTATCTCCACCCATTTTTGAGTTACACCTCAGAAATAGATAATGTTTTATATGTACGTATTAATACCTCGAAAACGAAAAGATATATCGGCATGAGGTTTGAAAATTTGGAATCAGCGCTGCATATAACATTTTTAAACCGTTGTGGAACCTCTGCTTTCTCCCACTGTTGGGATCCACTGGTTCACAGTGGAGGCAGCTTGGGGTATAAAATCACTCGTGACATTGATCAAAAATCACTCGTTGACAACTCGTGATTTTTTGTCAATGCCACTCAATAAATTGCTAGGCAACCGGCTCTCGTAACAATCTGAAAAATTATCCGGCAAAAATTTAGCACTTATGATATTATGTATGAGAAAACATTAAACCATATAAACTTTTTCACTATTTGTGTAACCGATGTTCATTTTTCTTAGAACCTCATCACCTTTTTTTACTAAGAATAGAATATCACCGCTGACTGTGATCATTTTATTATTTGCTTTATTAAACATAATTTAAAGGTAAACCCCTACTTCATTGTAAAGGGAAATTGATTTAGAATCTTATTCCGCGAATATATGTGTTCTATTAAAAAAAATCAAAGTAAATTTTTTTCGGAAAATTAGTAGGCCACGGAGAAAAGTTGTTTTTGCTAAATTATATATCAGGTTGAATTAGATAACTATTACATTTAACTTTTTTTGCATCTGTAATATTTAGATATAAGCTGGACAATTTTAATACGAGACGAGGTCAGTTAGAAAAGTATCCAACCTTTAGCCGGGGAAAACAACTGGCATACCAGGAGCGTTGGAAACCTAATCACCTTCAAAGTACTCTCCTTGGGACCTCACACACTTCTTCCAGCGGTGCCGCCATTGTTGGAAGCATTCCGAGAAAGCCTCTTTCGAAATGGAGTTTAGCTCGGCTGTCGTTGCAGTCATAATGTCTTCTCTTGTCTAAAATCACGTTCCTTTCAATGGCCTCTTGAGTTTGGGGAACAGCCAGAAGTCGCAGGGGGCCATATCAGGAGAGTAAGGAGCTTGTTGAACCACAGGAGTCTTGTTCTTCGCCTAAAAGTGTGAATCAAGTGCGAGGAATGTGTTGGAGCATTGTCTTGATGGAGGCGCTAATTTCCTGTTGACCATAACTCCGGTCTCTTGCGCCACACAGCGTCACGTAGGCAACGGATGACATCCCTGTAGTACTCGTTGGTGATTGTTTGACCCTGTGGTGCATACTCGTGGTGTACTACACCGCGGGAGTCAAAGAAAGCAGTCAGCATCACTTTGACGTTTCTGCGCACTTGGCGGGCCTTCTTTATTTGTGTGTTGCCCATAGCATCATCACCGAAAGTCGTTTGAATCTTTCGAATAGTTTCCACCTGGCTGTCGCCCAATTTCAAGCAAAATTTGATGAAATAGCGCTGCTCCAGTCGTTCCGCTATTTTCCTTGCAATGAAAAACCGACGAGAGCACTACAGACTACCTCACTCAAATGCTGCTAGCCAGCAACAGACGCTATCGACAGGCGGGAAAAAATTCACGCATGCACACGAAGGTTCAAGGTTTTCTAATTGGAAGGTTTATTGGATAGAAAGCTTCAATTGTTTTTAAAAGTTATTTATTATTGTAACAACTAAAAGACGACGTTTCGGCACATGGTTATGGCCATTTTCAAGTCAGAAAAAATTAAATTTACATTCAGTCAATTTTTAAATTATAAATAAATTTTAAATTTTAAATTACAACCCATGATTGAGTTTGAATTTTGACAACCGCCTGTGCACGTCGGTGAGTCCAGTCGACTTTGACTCACCGACCTGCGCAGGCGGTTGTCAAAATTCAAACTCAATCATGGGTTGTAATTTAAAATTTATTTATAATTTAAAAATTGACTGAATGTAAATTTCATTTTTTCTGACTTGAAAATGGCCAAAACCATGTGCCGAAACGTCGTCTTTTAGTTGTTACAATAATATACAACTTTTAAAAACAATTGAAGCTTTCTATCCAATAAACCTTCCAATTAGCAAAATTCACAGCTTCAGAAAATTTACAACAAAGTTCAAGTTTTTCGTAAAAAAAAATAAGGTCGGATACTTTTCTAACATACCTCGTATAAATGTAGTCATTTTATCAAATTTTGTATTAAACTTTATTTAACTATATCAACTTAGATCATTTAATTAATCATGACTATGTTTACACGTATAGCAAAAAAGTACTTTGACTTGACTTTGACTTTCAAAAGGCGACTTTTGTCGTTGTCTAAACACTCTCGCCTATTACTTTTCTTCCTAAAGTCAAGTCCAAAATAAAATAGACTTGACTCATATAAGTGACTTTTAAAAAGCCGTGTGAACCAACGAACGAAACATACTTTACTTTACTAACAGTGATATCCAGTTTTCATCCACAAATTCCCAGATATTTAATTACACAATTTTGTGTTTTATATCTGAATGAGAGCCTCAGCACAATATTTCTCCCGATAGATTCGCTACTGGGCTAGTTACTTTAACCTTCAAAAGACTTTAAAACGTCAAACGAGCGTCAAACATTACTATTAATAAAAATAATGAATTTAGACAACGTATTTGTTAAAAACATTTGTTTTATTGCACCTATTGTATATTATTCTATATTTTGTGTTTATATAATGTGCCACAACCATGAAAAGTCACGGTTACACACAACAATATCTGTGTATTCTTACAAAAGTCTGTAAATTGTAATACGTACTTACGAGAATGTCCATATGCTGCCATCTACGCTAAGCTTTGCGCTAAGGGTCTCATTTAAAATATTCTCGAATTTTATAGTAATTAACGTATCAAGGGTGTTATAAGGACAATAACGCCTGAGGTCAACAGTGTACTTTTCGAGGGCCTCTGGCCCGAGATATGTTCGTTGACCGAAGGCATTATTGTCCTTTTAACTCCCGTGGTGCGTTCAACGTTTAACGTCCGACTATAATTTTTAATATTCTACGAATTACGGATCAGAAAGTTTTAATTAAATTTGCTGAGTAAGTAGGCTATGAATGCTTTTGCTTGTTTTTTAGGCTTTATTCCAGTATCATTATTTATTTATTTACAACATTACCATAGCAACAACTCATAACACGCTCTAGGGTATTATTTAGTATATAACTACCCTGAAAGCAGGTGTGTTATGATAATAATAACATACCAGTCGGACGTTAAAATATTTTATGCGATTATTTTTTAATCTACTTCGCATCCAATATTGTTGCTGCATAGTTTTATTATTTAAAAATATCGCGTTTAAATTTAGTAACTGTAGTTTACTATCCATTTTTTCTATAAATAATTTATTCTCTTTATGATTATATGATAATAGTTAAATATGTAACTTACATCAAACGTATTATAACCAAATTTTATTTTGCTGTCAAAGTCAAAGGTGAGTGAAGGACAAGTAACAAACGTAAAGTGAAGTATATTTGACGTTATGTGTAAACGCACCATTAAATTGACTTTTCATAAGTCGCCTTTTGAAAGTCAAGTCAAAGTAAATTTTTCTCTTACATGTAAACGTAGTCCATATTAGTACTGAAAAATAAGTAATTTGTTTAGTTTATTTTACTACAATTTAGTTACTATCTAATTATTATTTTTTCTCAGTGTTGAATACAAATTGAAAAAACCTAATAGTGTTGTTTCAAGTTTCCTATTCAAAGCCAACTTCACCCGTCGAAATAAATAAAAAAAAGATTTTATTTGATTCTTTTTTGTATTACTAGGAGTTGCAATTGCAATTCCAGCACGAAATCGAATAAAATTTTAAAAATAGTTTCCTGCCATAACTATATAAAAATTTCACACCCCTATTCCCTCTAGTCGATTTTCCTTTATGCCTCATCTGGCCACAATCATCTCTCCCTTGAAATGACTCTGGAGGCATCCGGAGTCTTCCAAGCGCTACGTCACAGGACTCAAGGGACGCGTTCGTCACGGCACGCTTTGATTTCCTGTCGCAGGAAGAATGTTCCAGAGAAACGCATCACAGACACACATATAAATAAACTCTTAATTCATTTTGGATGTTTGGATTATTGCCATAGCCATGTAGTTAAAAACTCGTTTGTGGTATCTATGTATCTGTTATGATTAATGATTATTGATAAAGTAATTTAATCAAATTTTGGGTTATCAATTTGTGATAGACAGAATGGTTATTGTACCTGATTGAAACGAGATATTTTCTGAATATTGGTATTGTCATGTAATAATACATATTTTAACTAATGTCGATAAATATCAACACTATTTTATCCATTGCTGGGTATGCTAATCCACAGATTAAATAATAGCAATAATTATTTATTTATTTAGTTAAGCTAATATACACATATAATTTATATTTACAAACGATAATAAAAAAATTAATAATAAATATCAATATTAACAATATATTTGTACCTTATATAGAGCATATCCCTGATTGCAAATATATCATGCAAGACAATCAAAACTAACTTGGAAAGTGCACCACAGAGATAATTTATGCGAGTAGAAGTTTTTAATAACTACTGGTTTCTATTCTATTAAAATTATTTTTTCGCCATGTTAAATTTTTATTTCCAACAGAATTATCACGAATTTAATAAATTAGGTAATTTAATTTTTTGTTATTGGCATTTATCTGTCAATGACAAACATATGTATTTCTCAAGAGGTTTTCTTGGAATTCTTTGGGCCGTGATATCAGATTATTTTATTGTATATATTTGTTTTATTTCTAAATATGTATGTAGAAAATATAATAAAGAATTTAAAAAACATAAATTTACAAAAAAGATAAAATTTAGATAAATTTTATAAAGACACTACTACTTCTGGTTGTCCAATTCTTACCAAAAACTAATCAGCTCTTCCCATACATGTTAAATTATGGAATACGTAGTATTTAGTCTAGGGACCTTAATTAACACAGACAGAGACAGATAAGGGATAGAGCTTCAAATAACTCGACTGACGGAGAGGTTTGATATTGACAAGTCAGTGGTTATATTGTTGATGGTATCATGATGATTTATATTGTTATTAAAGATTATTGCTGTTATATTATTCTTTAAGTGGTTTAGTTATTTAGAGCATAAGGCAGTGGTTACAATAGATACGAATTTGTTCGCACGAATACGTGCATATTCGTATACGGTCATCAGAAGTAAACAAATGTATACATGCAAATATGGGCGGTTGCAGGCTTACTGCTATTTCGTACGTATTCGTATGGTATGACTAGCGAATGAAAGTTGACGTTTAAATTATTTTATACATGTGGTGAAATATTCAGGTATGAAATTTTTGCATGAACCCATTTAAATACTGGACTAGAAAGCACAGAAATCCATTACTATGTCTGGCTGAAAATAGATGGCCGACTAGGGTAACTGAATATCAAAACATGGGTGCGTTTAAAATATTTTAAATATTTTTCGTTTATGTTGATTATAATAAAATATTTTGATCTTTAAACTATTTTTTTTTAATAATAATAATAATCCTTGATATAATAATTGACCGAAACCAAAAGGCGAGGTTCAGCCAAAGGCTGGTCTTCCACCTAACCATACACATATATAAACATGATGTGCAAGATGCCAAAATGACAAATTGAGAACTTTATAAATCAAAAACATAGTCCAAATATATACATGAAAAAATACAGCAATATAAACAAAACACTGATCCTAATTTTACACAGATATTAACTATAAATGACAATGTAAAATGTAATTCATGAAAAAACAATGGTACTACTGAAACAATTACAAATTATATTAATCATAGTTTACACAAGCATGAACTGGATGTAAAAGACAATTTATTAAGTAAAACATGGAAACAAGAAAAATGAAAAAAATGAAAAAAATAAAAATGGTGCTACTCAAATAATTTCTTAATTTTGTTTTTAAATGAATTTACACAAAGAGATTTCAAATCATTCGGTATATTATTATAAAGAAATGGTGCAAGGTAAGAGAAAGAGCCCTTAAATTTAGATTTTCTATATGAAGGAACAATGTATAGATCTTTCATCCGTAGCGTATAGTTGTACTGTTTTATTATTAATGTGTCGAGCAAATAATGTGGGGTACCAGTTTTTATAATTTTCTGTATTAGACAGATATACATCTTTGTTACACGATCATCAATAGAGAGCATCTTAGCCATTTAGCGATATTTGGTAATGTGATCGAATTTACGCACACCATAAACAAAGCGTAAACACGAATTCTGCAGTAGAGTAATTCTATGTTTGTCAGTTTCTGTTAAATTTGGTACGTATGTATGCAACCGCAGTAATCAAAGAGTGGTAAAATGAGAGAATTTATGAGGCGATTCTATGAAATACGATTATTTTTAATTTCCTCTGACAGTAATTCCAACTCGAGGGTTGCTTACACCTGAGACGAACGAACTAGAATTTGTGGTATTAAATTTTTTAAATACTTCCCTGAATCCTGTTGCTAAGGTAATTTTAAATACATAAGGATCAGTTTCCTTTCAAATCAAATATAGATAAATGTTTTCAAAAGAAACCACATCTATTAAATAATCTAAACGTCAACTTTCATTCGCTAGTCGTACTATACGACTGTTTTTATTTATTTGAGTGAAGTGTAAATATTAGACAATTATTAATTAAAATAGATGTTTATTGAAACGATAAATAACTATTTAAGAGGACTACGAATATAATTAATTAGTTAACACTAACACTATTTATTTAAATAATTAACACAAGTATTTATATACACGACATTACTGATTATTTATTTTCAATATATGTGTCACTTTACATTCACTTGTCCGACCTACCTTCTTCCACAGCGTCTATATACTCAACTGGCAACAGCATCTGTATATTCAACTGCCCGGACAGAATTCACACTATTCACCTCACTATCTGTCTATGTAACTAAGTGTCCTTCTGATGGACTAACACTCTATGTGACTTTCTGTTTATGTAACTGTCCTTCTGACAGACTAACACTCTATATTAATGTGTTTGCACACACATTTGTCGCTTATATAATGGCTCTTAATACAGTCTGGAACATTCTTGTGACGTCTCGAAGTATATAAAAATGCGCGGGTAATTACGCTTATCTCCTCTTATTTACCTAACTGCCAGTCTCACGTCGCCCACCTAAGGCGCGCTGGACTGTGTTATTGATTGTCTACTAGGCTCCTCTTTCTACTAGAAAGCTTCTATTCATAGGTGTCGGCTAAATATAGGTACTCTCACGTTACAGTACCATAACAGGGAATTACTTACATAAGAAAGATTTTTTTATTGATTTTTTTGGCAATTTTTTAAATAATCTTCCGAATATTCAGCTTTCTATTTCATATGTAAAATAGTTATCTACTTACAAATATATTGTACCTATTTTCTAGAAAACAAATTTTATTAATGATATTTCCAAATCCAAAACAAGGTAACTTTCAGTTTTTGGATACATTATTATACACTTTAGCAAAAAATAAAAATTATGTACGCATTCGTACTACGATTTTTAAGCCAATGTAACCTCTTTTTCTTTTGTATTCGTACGAAAAAATTTCTTACGAATTCGTTCGAACAAATTTTCGTACGAATTCGTGTCCGCCGCCTAACCACTTCGTTTTAAGACATCAAAAGAATCATATAATAGCAATAATCTTTAAAAACAATAATTCGGTTATCTCTATCACAAACCTTCTCGTTATTACACTATCCATATAACATGCATCCCAAAATCATCCAACAATGTAACCACTAGACAATATTAAACCTCTCCGTCAGTCGAGTGATTTGAAGCTCTATCCCGTGTCTGTCTCTGTCTGTGTTCCACTCTATATACGGCAATATCCACGGCTGAGGAAGATGAATGGTCGATTCAGCCCGTAAACAACGCTCTGGATTGTGGATCGAACCGCGACTTACGGACATTCCAAATGGAATTATAGAACGGAGAGCATAACTTGTTTTATTACTACGATAGAGGGTAATATTTTAGTGAACACAAGTTAGTTTTATTACGATGGAAATACTCTACGATTTGATATATGGTGATGCATTATAAGGTGCACTCCGGATATTATTTTGCGGATTACTATAAACAAAATTAGAGTAAGAAACTCACTTGCACATTATTCGTAGGTTACACAAACATTTGATTCAACAATATGTCTAAATTGCTCGACAGAATGTTGTTGTCGATTTTGAGAGCGTATACGATGCAAAACTAAATATTTAAATGAAAGTATTTATGTATACAGCTGGCGCGCGTTGATACTGGACCTGTGTAGGGTGTAGCCCAGCCTAAAAATATAACTATAATTTCTTTAGCTTCCGAATGAATCCTTTTTCCCTTTTTACCAATTATAAATGTTGATGGACTGTTTTTCTTGTTGAAATATTGGTATATAATAATTAATAATAGTTACAATTATTGTAAACATTCGGCTGAATGTCAATATACCTACCCTCCTTACCTTATATTACATTTTGACCCGTCCAAGAACGAATTTTTGGTTCTGCGCATACAACTTGCCGAACGCCAGCTATACATGAATCTATGTTTCTGAATCTATAAAATTTCATCTTTGTATATTGAAAGTATTAATTGTGATTCGTTAAGCCAAAATCTTTTTTTTTTTCAATATTCTTTGATGTTAATCTTATTTTGTTCTCAAGCAGTTCGTTAATATTTGGAATCACATAAGTTGATCTGTTTCAGCAGCTTGAAAATGGATTCCGGCCTCCCAAAAGCTCCCCCCCCCCCCTCCTGAATATGTTCAATACCATTATAGTGAGCATTCTACGCGTACGGTTTTGCAGTACGCACGCACTCTTGATTATTAATAAAAAATAATAATACATATACTTACGATTTATTTGAAAACAGGGTTTTTTAATAAAAAATACAATAAAAACATATTGGAATTTTAAGAGAGACTAGTATATCCACCCCTCAAGAATTTTATTTTCATTGTTATAGATATAGTTGCAAAACCATGAAAAATAGGTACTAAATTCCACAAATATTAAAACGTAAAGCAAAATTTATAGTAATTTTGGCATTTTGTTGAAAAAGAGTAAGGTTATATTTCTATAAAATGAATGTACTTAACATTAAGGTTTTTTTGAAAATTTGTAAGCGAAAATGTCACATTTTTCACAAATACAGCCTGAAAAACTAAAAATCATTTTATCGCGAAATGCATGCAACCACCCGAATAGAGATAACATATAGGTATATTTACATTACATTATATACCAGAATTTGCTCAAATTGAGTTATGTGCATTAGGCTACCGTTACATTAAAATATTTTTTTGAAAATTATAAACGAAAGAGTCATAATTTTCACAAATACAGCGTTTAGAATAGAGTCCGAAAGGGATGATTTCAAAATCGAGGGGGAATAACAAAAGTTGAAAGTAGGCCTCAGGTTTCTTAACAGTGCACGAACCGTACTAGCGCCAAATTCAAAGTAAATAGTAAAGGATATTCTATCTTTATACCGTCAATTAATAAAACCAACACTGTAACATTTGATTTATATGAAATAATGGGGGTACATCATATTCATTGAAGAATTTTTAATAAGCTTCGATGATTAATGATTAATTTGTAGCCTATAAGAGATTTATAAGTGTATTTGTTAATCGTCGAATGAATTGTAGGTCGTAATGTTTCAATTTTTATTTATTAATAGTATAAATATAAGAACGTGTCGGCCGTTAATTAGCCCATCATCAGTTATAAAAATATTTACGGTTACATCGGCGAGACTTCTCAGCCCTTAAAAAAAGAGAATGTACCAACATCAATATCATTTAAGTAGAAACAACCCAGATCACAGTGAATTATGCAAACACATATGCGAACCTGGCCACCAAATTGATTTTGAAGATCCAAAAATTTAAAAACACAAGACTCCTTTACTTGCCATATACAATTAAATAAAAGCGTTTTAAATTTCCAAACAGATTTTAATTATAATGTAAAACATTATAAAAATTTCATTAACTTTCAATAATATTCTTCTACTCTTCAATTTACATTTATTTTTATATTTTCTTACACCCCTACTATCAATTTGGCGCCATTTTTCATGCTGTTTAACTCTGCTTCGCGCAGACAATTTTAATTTCACCCACTTTATGATTTGCAAATTAACGTATCACACTTTTTTCGGCATGGAGAGTTTCTTAAATCTTTCCTGCTACGTTTATCAATAGATCCTGGATTTGTATTGAAACAATAATTGTAATTTTACTTTTATATAATGTAAAACCAAATTTGATGTTCTTTGGTTCACATTAATACTTGTTTTGGTGAGTTGAAAACTTTGTATTTTTAATTTTTTTTTTCCATTGTAACCGTAAATATTTTTATAGCTGATGTTGAGCTAATTACCGCCCGAAACGTCCTTGTATTTATACTATTAATAAATAAAAATTGGAACATTAAGACCTACAATTCATTCGACGATTAATCCCAAGGAGGCTCTCAAAGATTATTCCAAGAATATTTATTGTTAGTAATTTTTGTGAAATATAAAATTTGTACCTACGCTACGACTTCATGTTCATGAAATGATCACAAATATTCAACGACCTACTCCTGTCCATGTTACTGATATGGCATATACCGCATATAAAATTTTATGGAATGACGCGAATTCATGTATTGATCATATCACTTTTTTTCCGATATTTATAGCCATGTTCAGTGTTCACCCTTCCACTGTTGGCATTTTCGATTGCGTATGCCCTGTAGTGCATTCTAGTGCTATCTAGCGATGACATAAAGCCGATAACTCCTAGATGGCTAGTTCATAGACGTCCGATTAGCGCATTAATCACGGACTACCAGCAAGGCTATCCCTGTAATCATGTTCGATTCGACGCTGAATAATAAATAACATCCGAATTATTTATGCCCCCAAATTCATAATTATACACCAGTTATCAATTCGGGATGTAGTGTTTGTGGGTGATTATTATCTCCAGGGATTATGTCGATTATAGTCATTTATGGACATTTTGCTATAATGCGTAGTTTCATGTAAAGCAAATGATAATGCCTATTATTTTATCAACACATACACACATCTACTAAAAAAAAATGGTAGAAATAACAATTCACTTCAAAAATATTAATTTAGCTCATTTATTCATTCTTCATTGATTCAATAATTCGGTTTATAAAATTCTGACTACCAAACACAATCAGTACAGAATCAGCTGAAAAATACGCCATACTGGAAGCACTTAAAGAAATCCATAATATCTCCAATAACGACAAAACTTATACTCTCCTAACAGACTCCGCCAAATCCATCAAAGATATCTTGGATCCCTACCCCAAATGTAATTTAACTGTCAACATTAAAGAACACCTACATAAACTCCAAACCCAGAATATACCTATTAAGTTCATATGGATCCCCTCCCATATCGATCTAGAAGGTAACGAAAAGGCAGACCAGCAAGCCAAAGAAGCAATAAAATTGGATTAAATTCATCCTAGTCGTCCCCCAAAAAATGATATAAAAGAAATAATAAAACAAAAATTAGAAGAAAACAGACAACAGAAATGGACGGAAAACAGAAACAACAAACTAAGAGAATTAAAAGAAAATATACAAAGTTGGAAAACAAAAGAACCAAGGGAACATCAAATCATTTACACGAGACTCGGTCATACAAAAATTACACATAAATATAGATTCGAAAAAACACCACCTCCAGTTTGTGACGCCTGCAACACAATCCTAACAGTAAAGCACATCATCACAGACTGTACCAAATACACACAACAGCGAACAACATACAACATTCCAAACAACACCAAAGAAGCCCTCAGAGAAGACCCAGACCAACTGAGAAGAACCATAGACTTTATAAAAGATATTAACCTATGCAAACATATATAATCACATATGTATCCATTATAATAAATACCCATTAAGATATACCCACTCATTGTACCAACGCTATGACCTGAGCTGTTAAAGCGTTTTAAATAAATAAAAAAAAATAATAATAATTCGGTTTCCAAAAGCCGATTTTAGTGTCAATTGTACTATTTGTAGATAAAAATACATATGCTTTATTCACAGTGTTGTGTTTTTAAGGGCCAAGATAGTATATATATTGCTCGGGACACACAACTGAAATTAATGATCATTAACATTTAATACCTAATTAAGTTACCGTCTGTCATACTACCATTTATGTAATGATCATTGGGAACTTCATAATGAAGATAACTGGCGATGAAGTTTCACAACAATTCATCGGAAGGTATCGGTTATCATCGCCGACCAGTGGCGCACTCAGGAGGGGTGCAAGGATGCACTTGCACCCCTCTTGAAGCGGCGCAGGGATCAGAAAAACTGGGTAGGCGACAAAAGAAAAAACAAAGATAATAGGTTTATTCGCGGTAACATTCTCCGATGGATCCCAAACTTATTCCGTACTAATTCATGTACTGAAAAGTTGTATTAGTTCCTGATTTATAGTAGTTCCTTCAATCTTCGGACTGGTCTGATTATGCGTGTGATGCTCTAACTCAGGGGTCGCCAACCCATCGATCGCGAGCTACCGGTAGCTTGCGTGGATACTTTTGGTAGCTCACAGGAAAGGTATATTCCAAAATAATAGAAATTTCCGTAAATTATCATCATGTTTCGTTGCACAATCAAACAGGCCATTTTTGCTTTGTCCTGATTTTAGTACATCATTAATAAATATTGGTAAAGGAGGCAAATTCGTTAAATATATTCTCTTGTCTAAAGTGTTCTATCTGGCATTTTATTTTTATACATGAAAGGGGGAAAATCTGCAGCTTCACATTCCTTGAAAAAATGTAACTGCGACGCCCTTTTCCCTGGATGCTTTGCCTTTTTTATAGTGCACCCCATATCCAAATTCCTGGGTGCGCCGCTGGTGCCGACTGTTTTGACATTTGTCGTTCAGTGAATTGAAGTTGGAGTTGTTGTTTTGAATGAATTGACTGTTTTATTTTAAATATGAATGTATGCAGCGCCATTATAATTAATTTTAATCATCTTCGATTATTATTCAATATTTGACATTGAATTAAAAACTATAGCCATTTCTACATAAACATGCGAGTTTCTTTTTTATTTTCGGAGATTTGAAATATTAGTTTCCCATATGTCCAATAAAATAGATTCCAAATCTAAATTTCACTTCAATCTCTTTTTCGACATGTTTATTATAATACACACTACATAATACCCTGTATTTAGTTATACATTATTATATTAACAAAATTTATTTCAATAACTCTGTGAATGAATGAATGAATAGCTAATTCCCACTATAGTGCAAAAAATTAATTAAAACAATGTTTTTGGTGTTGCCATGAAATCAATTGTCATGATCGCTTCAAAATATGCATAGCCGCCCAAATAATAGGTTATATGTTAAAAAAATTATAATCTACTTCGTACTTAATCTAATTTTTGTGGATGCTTGCAGTGTTGTTTAGAAAACGTGATTCTAAAATTCAAGGCAAACTTGCATTCGTTTCAGAATCATTTATTTCCCGCACTTGTTACAAAAATAACTATTACACATATATACACTCATAAGAGCTCTTATGCTTTTAGACACGGATAAAATTTACTAAGATAAATTTATTATACGAGTAGTCATACTCATATTTATCTTGTATACTTTGTTCGCTTATTCCATAAAAATAGATTTAAACACTACTTTACTGCTATGGTCCCCACTGTGAATAAAGCATACCTATTTCTTATGGGGTCTCGTGGCCCTGTGCATGAATGTCTGGTCGCGAATCTGGTGACCCGGGTCCGATTCCGACCAACGCCAAAATTATTTCAACGTCTGGAAAACGCCCACACGGTACGAATATGTCAAAAGTTTCGGGAAAAAATGGATCAGTTGGCATTAAAAATCGGTTATTGGATCAGTTAGGACTGCATCATGAAAGTCAGTATAACACGAAGGCGTAAACTTTTTATTTTGGCTGTGGGTGCATAATTTTTATTTTAAATATGGGTACCTTTACCTATGTTTTTAAAAATGCAAATAATACAATAAAAATAACATACTTATTTTATTATACATATATTAAATTATGTATACATTTAACATAAATAAAATTAATATCTATCTATTACAAAAAAATTAAATAATAATACTCCTAATATTTATATACAGGGTATCTCTAAAACACGTAGACATGGCTTAAACACAGATTCCTGGACCCAAAATAACACAATTTAACCTGATTTACCAATATCCGAAAAACCGAAAGTGTACCGTTTAGTAAAAAAATAACGACAATGATACATTCAATGGAAAACTTTTCTGTCTACGTAAGTTGTGATATCTGTAACGATTTAGGCAGAAAAAAATTAAATATGAGTGAGAGTGCGCAGTGCAATTTTTAAAATAAATTTCATCTAGCCATCTATCCAAATGGCAAACAACTAAATTTTTATGACAGTAACATTTGTTAATAGGTTGCCAATAATTTTCTTCGCAATATCCTATAATTATTAGCATATCCGTTTGTTCGGCTTAATAGTAGTATTTTACTGCAATTATCATGACACGATTAAATAATGTCAACTTACTCTTAAACAACTTAAAAAGATTGACAACTCATTTTTATAAAGTATGAAATATAATTAAAATGTTAGAGCGAAATTATTGTAAGTGCTGCGCACCCACACTTTTACTTTCTGTGGGTCCATATGTGTCCGTACACCCACGTAGTTTCCGCCCCTGGATAACACACGTTAAAAATTATATCTTGTGGTTTTAACAAAAATAACAATAAAAAAGAAGATAATAAGAGTAAGTACCGCTTGTAATTTTTGTCGAAATAAACCGTCATTATTTTGCGGAGATTTTCTTTGTTTATGCTCATTCACCACAAAGAATTAAATTTTCGTTATAGTATTTTAATTAACAAAGTTTCTCCCACTAACTACAATATCACTTGGTGTGCTAGTGCAATGGGGAAATTATTCCTCCGCAACTGCAACTGTATGCACTCGGTGCGAGTAAACAAATGTTCTGGTTGCATGGGAATGAGGTAAAGCTGTCTGGTTTTTAGAACTGAGGTTACACTCAGAATGTCGGCAAAATCTCAAGGGTTATTCTAGAAATTTGAAACTGGTCATTAACCTAAATGCCAGTTTGTGGCTAGCTAAGCCACCAGGAATTTTAATTACTCTCGGGAGGAAATTCTTACGACGGTTGCAATAACTTTTATGAATTACATTACACGAATTACACGTTTATGCAGCTGTAAATTTTAGTTTAAGATGCACTTAAAAAGGTTAAAAAGTCAGGCAGGTTATTTAATTGAGGTAAAATGTGAGATTCTCTTTAAAATTTCATGACTATGTTTATCTGCAAATCTCTAAAAGGGTATTTCAAAAATATATACATTGTATGTTTATTTATTTGGAAGCAAATTTTTCACATTAATTCAATCTAAAGCCTATGTCTGATAGACAGTTTTTCCATCAAATCTTCAATGTTTTGAATATCAATCCTTCTGGCGTCTGATGTCAAATCAGTGAATTTACCTAGTTCTGTCATTTAAAAATAATACGAAATGTCTATTGATGTTTGTGATTCAGGTTAAATTAGTAAGTAAATAAATGATAAAGATATAGAATAATAATTTAATTTTTAATTTTTGTAAATATGGAAAATTCACTGCCCTTAGGTTATCATTCAAAGTTTGACAAATAAAACTGATAGATAAACTGACCGTCGGTTTAAAAAATACTTGAAAGTCCTAGATAAAGGAACTTCTAGATGGAATTTTGTAACTCGTATTTATCATATCTTAACATAATTATATGTTTGCCATATTTTCGTCGATGATCGATGTGATAGAACCCCCCAGCTCTCTTGTTATCTCCTTTGTCTACAGGAATTTCTTGAACACGGTTAGTGTACTATTCATAAACTCCTAGCTTCGACAGCCACCTCACCAAAATCTTTCTCCAATATTTATACCATTTTGCTGCCCTTTATACCATTTTTAACAAAATTTAAGACAGATTATTTGTTCCATTATTTTTAATTTTAATTTTTTTTTAGTTATTTTGGTGCAACCGTCCATAAAAGTGTCAAAATACTTTATTAATATGTAGTTATTAAACATAAACTACGCGTCCAATATAAATGAAACCTGATATACAATCATGATTTCATGATCTCAAAGTTATAAAAATATAAACTCAATCGAAAAAGAATAAAGCGCAAAATATAAAATACTCGTTATAGTTTTTATCAAATTTCAAATTTTTAACATTAACATTACTTAATACAATATATTTACATACGTTCTTTCCTCTTCTTTTCTTTGTTAGTATTATTACCTACATCCCAAATCTCTCCTAAACCACTGGTACGACTCTACCCTATACGTGTGTATTTGGATTTGGTGATCTTCAACAGGCTCGCTTTAGGCGTACGTAAGATGTCTGCTTAGGTATCTAGGTGGAAAGATTATTTGTTTTGATATCAATGTTAGTATATGAAAATTTTTGAAATAGCATTCGTTTAAAACCTTTTCCGGTTTAAATTAATATGTAAACATACAAAAAATGTAACTAAATCCTGATTCAAATTTAAATGTCCATTTGAAAAATACAAAACTATAATAATAATAGTTCTAAATTAATAAAACTTCTTAAACTTAAGTGTAACCATAATATATTGAGGCGATCGATAGAACTGCAAAATAAATATAATACTTATCTGGGTCAGTCGGTAATCGGTTTTTAGATTTATTTTATCTTTATTATTATTTGGACAGCCTTTTACGCAACAATATATTATACCACCCGGCATTATTTGTAGTAGTCTAGTCTGGCAGTCGTAATATTCTTGCGCTGAACCGCCCTGCACACGATCGCCGTCACTCCGTCACTGGCATAGCCTGGCGTACCGGAGCACGCCAATTCTTCTTGCTTTACCCCTCCCTGGTCCAAGTTCACGTACGCATAGCCATGAGCACACGGATGGCTATACATAAAGTGTCGCTCTTGTTGACGTTAGTCGTGTAAATATACTGTGCTTTAGTTTTATGGTTAAGATTTCATAAAAGTATAATGTTCTAAAAAAAAATAATTTTTGTTTTATTTGGTGTATTTACGTATTTTAGTAATTTGAACAAACTAGTATAAAGTTCATATCTTTTTGTAATGCAGCAGTCGTTGAAATCTCGCGGTATCACTTTGTTATATTGAAACATGATCGTGTTCTCTTCTCCAAGAAAGCTCCTGATCGCCCGGAGCCGAAGCCTCACTTCGCTTTACACACCCCCTGTTTGTTTGTGTGTTAACATGGTCTGTTTGTGTGCGCGTGCTGCGTCTGTGTGTCTGTGCCGCTTTGATGTGCTATTCCAGGCACGTACGTCATTTATTTTCACTGTCGCAAATTCCCCTTTACAAATTTGACCTTATGCATTATTTATGGACTTAATTTTTCAGACGTAAACATAGGCAAATTTTGATGAATATAAGCGGTATCTGCTTATTTGTGGACCGAAAGGATGCTTGTTTACCAGAATTAATCAAAAATTTCCGGCACAGTTTTTACGAAGGATTAGGATATCACCCAAGGCCATTTTCATATTCACATGATATCATAAACAACGTTTATTATTATAATACCGAATCACTTTATTGCAGTATGCAAAACCTGGTGATGAATCATAAACAACAATTAATTTTTTGTTAATTTTTATAATCTAAAATGTTACATTATTGTTATACTTGGAGTAACGATGATCGACTGGGAAAATGATGCAGAAAAAAAAGAAAATATTTCTCGGAAATGCAGTCAAGATAATATGTTTATTTGATTATGCCGACGTTTCGATCATACTATAATCATCCTCAGGGTTAAATCAAGTCAGGTGAAACTAAGAAATATTTGTACACAATATTAACCATTTGTGAATTAATGTGAAAATACACTCGTTATAATTGAAATAAAGAACAATATCCATATTATAAAACATATTGTTTTTTATTACAATTATAACGAGTGTATTTTCACATTAATTCACAAATGGTTAATATTGTGTACAAATATTTCTTAGTTTCACCTGACTTGATTTAACCCTAAGGATGATAGTACGATCGAAATGTCGGTATAATCAAATAAACATATTATCTTGACTGCATTTCCGAGAATTTTTCTTCTTTTTTTTCCTGCATTATTGTTATAGTTTTTGAACCCCTACTGTTTGCCTGTATTAATTGAAAGATATTTATATTAAGTTGCAAATAACATTGTTATAAATATTTTGTAGACATATATTTCAAAGATCATCATCAGCTCCTAAGATTACAGGATACAATCAATAGTTAAAATATGGAACTCAAAAATTATTTTAAAAAGTTCTAGAATCAAGATATCTTCATCTTGATTGTAATACAATTACAACTTTTTGTATCAACTTTTGTATTCCGTATTTTAACTATTTACTAAGTGGATTTAATTCTCTACTCTTGGTGTAATGATCCCGAACTTACAAAATACTTCATCCTGGTCTGCATAATTCTTCGTTACGGCTCGTGCAACGACGAATATCATTAACTTCGTAGTTGTTATGTGTGATGGAGCTGGATCCGGTGAATAAATATATCGGATCAACTTAATAACAAAGCAGCAAGACGGACGAGATTTGAAAATGATCACATTTCTGATCAACCCACAGAAACCGGCGAAGCCATCTCGCAGATATATTTGTCAATCTTTGTTAGAATCAAGTAATCACATATAAAAATATGTTGTTATAGATACGAAATATGAGTTTTTCATATATTGTAATTGACATGTAAAAATAAATATTAGTTGTCATTTTATATTCTTAATAAATTCATTTATATTGCGACTCTGTTAAATTTGTTAATCCAGGAAGAACATTATTCCAGGGAGCAGATTTCTTTAGGTTATGGGCCCAGAATTTTGCCTAACATTTTATTAATTATAAAACCTTTTGTAGAGTAGAGTATTTGTTCATCGTTTTGTTATATCGTTTTGTTATTTTTGGTATCATTATGCCTAATTCACCTAATATTACAACTACTGTTCAGTCTTTCTCCTCGTCACTACCTAATATAGAAAAGTTGGAGGGACAAGCAAATTATGCATCATGGAAATTTGCCATGAAGATGAGTTTAATGCTAGATGGTTTGTGGGAAACAGTAGAAAATGGTGTGAATAATGATGTCGCCATAAGTCCAGAAAGTGATAACAGGGCATTAGCAAAAATAAGTTTATGTATAAAGCCAACATGTTATGTACATGTGTATCATGCCAAAACAGCTAAAGAAGCTTGGAGTAATCTACAAAAAGCATTTGAAGCGAAAGATATGAATAGGAAATTTGATCTGCAAAGACATTTATTTCGTACAAAGCGTGAAGATTTTAATTCTATGGAAGAATACGTCAGTGATATCATGTCAACTGTTCATAAATTAGCAGATATTGACGTAAAAATTGAAGATGACTTTATTGCGTTTGTAATGTTAAATGGTCTTAGCTCAGAATATGAACCTTTAGTGATGGCTTTAACTTATAATAATAAGAAACTTTCTGCAGAAGAAGTCAAATCAAAACTTATAGAAGAAGGTTCAAGAAAAAAGTCTCAAAGTCAACATAATGAATGTGAAGCAGTTTTGCATTCAAATTCAAGAAATTTTCATAAAGGTAATCCCAAGAAAAAGTTTAAATGTTATTCTTGTGGAAAAGTTGGACATAAAATGTCAGATTGTCCTCAAAACAAAAATACAAATAATCAAGTATATCACAAGATGGGCAAGAAGAAATACAACAATCAAACATTGTTGAGTACTTCATCTGCTTTGATGGCAATGGCTTCAACAACTGATTGGATAATAGACTCTGGTGCTACATCACATATGTCAATGAAGAAAGACTGGATGAAGAATTATAACCAATCAGACAATGACATATCTTTAGCCAATGGGGAGAAACTATTATCTAATGGTATCGGAGAAGTGAAAATAAATTTTGGACAAAGCGAAAAGACTATAAAAAATGTAATGTATGTACCAAATTTATCTGCGAATTTACTCTCTGTACACAAAATGACTGAAAAAGGTTATATTGTTGTTTTTGATAAATCACAATGTAAGGTGTATGATAAATCAACATATAGAGCAAGTGGTTCAGTTGAATTTAAAGGAATTTTGAAAAATGGTTTATATATTGCTCAAGGAAATAATAATGAGCAAACGAGAGTTTTAACTGCAACGGTATCTAATCATATGCTTTGGCATAGACGATTAGGACATTTAAACAGAAGAGGAATGAGGAAACTAAAAGAAATAGTTAGTGGAATGAAGTTTGCTGAAGAAAGTAATGAACCGTGTGTAAGATGCATTGAAGGTAAACAGGCGGTACAAAAATTTCCTACAAAGAATAAAACAAGTAGAGCACAAGACGTACTAGATCTTGTACACTCAGACGTAGCTGGTCCTATGGAGGAAATGTCATGGGGAGGAGCTAAATATTGTTTAATTTTTGTAGATGATTTTAGTAGAAAAACTTTTGGATACATGCTAAGAAGAAAAAGCGATGTATTTCATAAATTTAAAGAATTTAAGTCTTTAGTAGAAAACCAAACAGGCAAGAAAATAAAATGTTTAAGAAGTGATAATGGGACCGAATTTGTCAATCAAGAATTTGAAAATTTCTTGAAAATTCATGGAATAGTTCACCAAACAACAATTCCGTATACACCCCAGCAGAATGGTGTAGCGGAACGAACTATTCGAACAATAGTTGAAAAAGCCAGATGCCTATTGTTTGATGCAAATATTAGCAAACGATATTGGGCAGAAGCATTAAATACAGCTATTTATTTAAAGAATAGGTCACCTACAGCGGCGCTACAAAATGCAGTTCCTGAAGAAATTTGGACCAATGAGAAAATAGATTTGTCGCATTTAAGAATATTTGGATGCCAAGCTCAAGTGCATATTCCAAAGGAAAAACGAAAGAAGTTTGACAAAAAATCATGTCAGTATATAATGGTAGGATATTGCGAAACATCCAAGGGATATCGTTTAATAGACATCAACAATCCTCATAAAATAATTAAAGCGAGAGATGTTATTTTTATTGAAAATAAAGAAGGTGATAATATTTCTAGTTCTCAAAATGTAATTGAAAATAATGTTTCTAAAGAAAATCATGATATACAGGAAATAAAAATAATATCGGAAACAAAATGTGATGACAATGATTTAATAGGAGAATCTGAAGAAAAGATTGAAAATGAAATAATAGAAAAAGAAATACAACAAGAAAATATTGAAAATGAAGTACAAGAAAAGAGATATGATTTGAGAGAAAGAAAAAGTAAGAAAAATGATAACATATCTACATTTTTAGCCAAAAATTTTGTGGATCCTGTGGATATTAGAGATGCATTATCAAGATCAGACAAAGATTTATGGGAAATTGCAATGAAAGAAGAATTACAAGCTTTATCTGACAATAATACTTGGGATCTTGTAACTCGTCCTCAAGGAAAGAATGTAGTTAAATGTAAATGGGTATTCAAACTAAAAATGGATGCTGATGGAAAAGTACAAAGGTATAAAGCAAGATTGGTAGCGAAAGGTTTCTCGCAGAAATATGGAGAAGATTATTTCGAAACATTTGCTCCAGTTGTAAGAATTTCTACAGTCAGATTATTATTCGGATTAGCCGTAGAATTGGATTTAGAAATAGATCATATGGATATAACAACAGCTTTTCTGAATGGAAATCTGCAGGAAGAAATATATATGGAGCAGCCACCTGGATTCATATCAAAAGGGCATGAAAACAAGGTATGTAAATTAAAAAAAGCTTTATATGGCCTAAAACAATCAGCACGGTCATGGAATACCAAAATACACAACTTTTTATTAAAAATCAATTTTAAAAGAAGTAAATATGATTCATGTGTTTATACAAGAAACAATAAAGACCAATTATTGATTATTGCATTACACGTGGATGATTTCTACATATTTTCTAATAATAAGGAAGCAACTCAAAAGCTAAAGGAAGAAATAGGAAAGAATTTTAAAATGAAAGATCTTGGAGAAATAAAAGAATGCTTAGGTATAAAAATAACAAGAGACAGAAAAGGTGAAAAAATCTCACTAGATCAGAGTCATTATATAGAGAAAATTTTAACGAAATTTGGAATGACTGATTCAAAACCGGTGAGTACTCCTTTAACACCTAATTTAAAATTAGAAAAAGGAAGTTCACAAAGTGAAAAATTTCCGTATCAAGAATTGATTGGAGCCCTAATGTATTTATCTGTTTGCACGAGACCAGATATTTCATTTTCTACCAGTTACTTAAGCCAGTTTAATAATTGCCACAGTAAGGTACATTGGATGGCAGCGAAAAATGTATTAAGATATCTGAAAGGAACAATAAAATACTGTTTAACTTTCAGGAAATCGAAGAAACCCATAGAAGGTTTCGCTGATGCAGATTGGGGTAGCAATATAGAAGATCGTCATTCATATACGGGATATATTTTAACATTTGCAGGGGCAGCTTTTAGTTGGCAGTCCAAGAAACAGCAAAGTGTTGCATTAAGTACAACCGAAGCTGAGTATATGGCGTTATGTGAAGCAGCGAAAGAAGCAGTCTTCGTAAAAGGATTATTTAAAGAAATTTACCAAGATTGTGAAACCATAGTAATCCATAATGATAATCAAGGAGCTAATAAATTAGTATACAATCCAATGTTTCATAATCGAACGAAACATATATCCATAAAATATCATTATGTGAGAGAACTAGCGGAGAAGAAAGAAATTTCTATGAATTATTTGCCGACTAGTGAAATGACAGCTGATGTACTAACGAAGTCACTACCCAAACCGAAGCATCTGTTCTGCGTGGAAAAATTGGGACTTGAAGAAATGCCATAAAATATTTTGATATTTGATTAAGTGAGGATGTTAGAATCAAGTAATCACATATAAAAATATGTTGTTATAGATACGAAATATGAGTTTTTCATATATTGTAATTGACATGTAAAAATAAATATTAGTTGTCATTTTATATTCTTAATAAATTCATTTATATTGCGACTCTGTTAAATTTGTTAATCCAGGAAGAACATTATTCCAGGGAGCAGATTTCTTTAATCTTATCCTAACTTATTGGTCAGAATGTTTTAAAACCGTTCATAGAAGATGCCCATACTCTGTTATTTCTCGACCTTTGACTCAACGATCTGCCATAACCACATTGTAAATTCAATTTCTGTTTTCTTCAATAATTACAGTTGCAAGTTTTCTACTGCGATGATTATAGATTATCTTCAGTGATTTGATTCTGATTTGGAATTTCAGCTACCCAATTTTTTGTCATTTTATATGAAGCACAAGATGTTTCCAAAGTATTTGTCATGTGTTCATGAATTTTCTTTGGTGTTAAGTTCTTTCTGCAGATATTTGATCATTGCACGGTGTTTCATTTTTTTCTATTTCGAAAAAAGTAAATGCATGCGTTAAAGAATTCAAATTGTCACAAATTAGCGGAATAACGTATAACTTTGCAGACACTAATGACAGTTCACATTTATTTATTTTTTTTATTTTAGAGATTTGATCACTCAACAGGATAAATCCCAATAACAGAGTGGCACTTACAAAAAAATACAAAGAAAATTTACAAAAAAAGCATAGGCAGTAATAATGTGGTAAATATATTAGATTGCAAACATTTACAGATTAAGTGCTAATAAAGAATTAGCAGATTTTATATATTCTATAAATGAGCGGTTATTTTCCTTTTAAAGTTTTTTAACGTTACTGTGAAAATATCTGGTAAAGAACTATCAATCATTGTTTTATTGAATAAAGAGGAAATTCTGTTAATAGGTGAATTAGCAGCAGAATGGGTACTGATATTTGGAACAGTGAACATATTATTAGATCTTGTAGAATAGGTAGGTACACGGAATG
This sequence comes from Harpalus rubripes, assembly GCA_963082715.1. Classification (NCBI taxonomy): domain Eukaryota; kingdom Metazoa; phylum Arthropoda; class Insecta; order Coleoptera; family Carabidae; genus Harpalus; species Harpalus rubripes. Next base: position 64,492,369 of record OY720450.1, read on the forward strand.
AGAACTGGCTGAGAATGTATGGGGTATCGATAAGGTTATTCGTTAATTTATAAAAAAACATAAAATCTGCCAACACTCTCCGTTTTTCTAGAGATAATAAATTAACAGAATAATTGGTAAATTTCCCAACAAAATATTCCAAAAACTTATCTTGAATTTTTTCAATTCTATTAATGTAAATACTATATGTCGGAGACCAAGACACAGAAGAAAATTTAAGTTGATTACGAACTAATGAATAATATAATGATAATATAGTATACGGGTTTTTGAAATTTCTTGCTGTACGTATTAAAAATCCCAACATAACCTTACAAAAAAATCATTGTCTAGTCTAGTGCAATCTTCTGTGTGTTCAGTCCACCCTCACATTTTGTTCTCAGCTGTTTTCGTCCAAAATTTTACTTTTAAAGATTTTATTTGTAAGTCTTTATACACTATATTATCCTGTACGCGCGAGTATTAATAATGATATTCCCAATGGGGTACTATGCCATAGTCAAAATTTAACTAATTTAGTTAAAAAAGTGAAAACAAGTATAAATAATGAGTAGATATTAGTCGTTTGAAAACTACAAGAGATTGAAAGTTTGCGCGACGTTTCGTGTCATAAGCAATTTAAATGGTTGCCGAGCTATAAAAACGAAACACGCGCTCGACCATTGAGGACATGATACGTCACACGCCATATTCCAAACTTTAAAAATTCATATTTCGTTTATATTGTAAAAAAATCAAGTCGCCTTTGAACTAGTTATATATGTAACTGATGTTCTAGTTTTTATCATGATAATGTGGAATTTAGTGGCCGAGGCCGTAAGTCCGAGGAAAATAAACCATATGAGTGATAAAAATGTACTTCAGTGCCGATGTACGTAATAAATTTTATTTGAAATCGAAAATTTGTGAAAATGAAAGGAATATTAATTTTTATAGGTTATGTTGATAAACCTGTCAGTTGCTGTCAGTCAAACAAACTAACTTATGTTCAGCGTTGCGAACCTCCGGACACTGAAGTTGTAATGAACACTCAATATTATGTGAGTTTGTGTTATTTCAAACTTTTTCATCGGAATTGTCTTATTCGTTCTTCTTGCACATATTATTTATTTTACGTGCAAATTTACTATTATACAGTGTATTAAAAAAATCTTAACCTGGAGTAGGCTATGAACAGAGAAACGTATGTTTCATCATTATTCAATTCATAAGTCAAGTTGTCAAAATTGAAATGTAATTTTGAGGAGAAAAGTTAATTAATAAGGATACAGTATATAGCCATTCACCGTTTTCTAAATCATATTCAAGAAGAAAAGCGTTGATTTCTTTAAATAAAATTTTTAAGAGATAGCTATATACAAATTTCTGCAGTGGGAGAACGATAGCAGAACGTAGACGCTAGTCACGTGGTACAACTGGGGTTTACGTTCAATAAGGGAATAAGAAAAGTTGAATAAAATAAACAAAACTAATGATTTTTTCGAAATAATTTGATGGATTATTGGTTACTGTTGTATTTTAATAGTGTAATAAACAAATTAATATATTTAACTGGTCAATTACTACTAAACTGCTTTATTATCAAATTAAAAATTTTCTTAATTATTAATATATAATAATTATTCGACAATACCTTATATTTAGTTACTCTCTATATTCAAAATAGTATATTAAAGAAAGTGTTTTATAAAACATGTTCTTTTTCGCAGGCGTCAAAATTTAGAAAACGAGCGTTAGCGAGTTTTCTAATTGACAAGTGCGAAAGAAAGTCTTATAAAATGAGTTCTTTATACTATTTTTTATATTTTGCGCCTTCTACAATAACATTTACTTACTCAATTTGTGATTATATTTGTAACCATTTGTACATTTTCTAGTAAATAATCTTTCCTAAATAAAAATAATAATAATTTCGATATATTATTAAAATGAATTATCAATTAACTAAAAATAAATTAGGTAAAAATGGGTTAAAGAAACGTCATCTAGTACCAACCGTCTAAAACAAAAAATTGCGTATCGTAATGACTTCAATATGAACGCAAAATATAAAATGTATATTAAGGGCCGATATTTCCATTTCCGGATAAAGTTCAGGATAACTATTCGTCAGATAAATGATAAAATATCGCATCGAAATAAAATCATAAATGAAGTAAATTATATTGAATGTCATTTTTTGATGCGATATTGTTTATTTATCCGACAGATAAGTTATCCAACACTTTATCGGAAGATGGAAATACCGGCCCTAAATAAAATACAGGAAATCAATATTAAATAAAATAAGTATTAAAACAGGACTATTAAACATGTTCAATATATTTTTTACAATTTTATTTCAATTCAGTAACTTCTTGTCATTATTTTAAATGTCAAAATGAGATAATATGAGATTTCATACTACAACTCAGTGTCAATATATATAAAACAATTTTTAGGGCAAATTTATTTAGAATAAATTTTACAAATTTAAGATATAAACATAATTTGTGCGAAAAACGCCCTCATATTGCAACTTGTATAAATAAAACTATGTATTAGCAAATTACAGAAAAACTTAGAAATGGAATACTATATAACCAAAAAATAAAGTACCAATAACCAATAAATGAATATAAATTTTTATCTGTGGAGTGTAATTCCGCCTTTACAGCAAGTTCCGAGCAATTATATGCACAACACACCTTAACCGTTTTAATTTATAGTATAATAATACTATATTTATAATACTTTTCATATTTAAAGAAATAAAAGACGAAATTTCAAGAGCGCTATAATACGTCTCTAAGCGGCAGTAGACCCTAGTCACGTGGTTTTCGCTCTATCTTTATAGCACAAAGTTAACCACATACTATCCTTGTCTACTCTCCTTCCATTTACGAAGTATTTATTAGTTCTATGGATTGGCAACACTGTTTTTGCATGAAATCGTAATATAATGGATTATTTAGTGCCAATTTCTGAACTTGTAATGATAATTTTTGTCCACTTTAGTGATGATTTCAAATAAAATGTTAGTTCATCCTGTTTTTGCAGAAAAAAATTAGGTGTAGTTTCCATTCTACAAGAATCATCCTGCAAATGAAATAGTTGCAGTTCAAATAGTTCAATTGTTAAACGAAATCACGTCATCATTAATTAATCCACCACGACAATAGAAAACATGTGACACAAACGCCGTTCCTTTGACCATCTTCCTGCCACAATCTCTTTAGCAATTGAAAGGGGGTGCAATTTCCCTACAATGCATTGTAATTGCTGTGCAGTCACCCCCTGCCACCCTGCTGCAATGTCAAGGTATTTTGATGGGAAGCAAATGGATTCCCATTGAGAACGAGGGACACAATTTAAGCCCTGTTTGTTGTAGTTGTTAGCGACTGATTGCAGTATGGAATTGAATTACTCAAATTCATTAATAATTTTTCGGACAGTAATTCCGCCTCTTTGTCCCTGGTAATGAATTTACGACGTGGGGTCATTATTTGCGGTATTGCATTTATTATTTACAAACAAATATGTTTCGCTTTCATGTTAGGTTTGTAATCATGTATAATGAATGAAGGATACATATTTCAAACGAGTTGAAATTGGTATTTAAATTTTAATATCTGTAGAATTTTTTGCTTAATGGAAATTAAAACAGACCTACCTGTAAAATCGTAATTATGTAATTAATTGTATGACACTAAACACACTACTGGCCACAAATTAATTTGACTCATAAATTATTATAATATGTAAAATATGTTAATTAAATTTTAGATCGATGTTTAGCAACAAATTGTAATACAAATATTGTTCTAATTATATATGCAAATATTTTTGTAATTTTAACAAGTGCGAGGAATTCTAAAATGAATAACATTTTTCACAGGAATTCCAAACAATATTTTTGTACAATCGTCCACAAAAATTTATTTATTTCACCTACTAGTGTTTTATTTAAATACATGTCAAACTCATACGATTCTTCGACATATTAATCAAATAGTACCTACTAGCTGCAATTCGTGATTATTTTGAAAATATTCCATATAAGCAGATTGGTTGGAAGCTTTTGAGTAGTGGAAGGATAGAATGGCGAAGTGTATATTATTGAAAATATTGTAACATGTGAGCCCCGCTGCTACGCTGAACAAGCGTCTAAGTATAGCGATGACGCAATCGCGCTAGCAGCCGGGCTACGTAAACAAACAAGCCGCGACGTGTTTAGTTACATCCGACCGCCTGAACCTTTTATGTTCATTGTTATGCGGTCGAACATTCTAGAGTTCTCTGGAAGTTAATAGCAGCTGTATAAAAGGGACGCAGCTATGCTCGGGAGTTAGTTACATAGGGAGAGTCATAGAGACATGCACATGGTGTGTTAAAGTGTAAAGTGTTAGTGAGAAGCACAGCAGTAGTATCGTAGTGAGCGTATGCAGTATCGTAGTGAGCGTATGCAGTTTGTGTCGAGTAGGTACTCGGGCAATTATTGGTAAACTGGGATAGCTGTGGATGTGAATACTCGGTAGTGTTGACGAGTATTGAGAAGCTAGGTATAGGGGACAGTAAGGGCGAGTGAAAGTGGATACTCGGCAGTGTTGTTGAAAATTTGTGGCATACGGACTGTCGGTGATACTGAGGCTGTGGAAGTGAGAGAGTTACATAAATAGACAGATAGTGAGGTGAAAGGTTTGACTTCTGTCCGAGCAGTTGAATATACAGACGCTGTTAAGTCAGTCAATCAGAGAGTTCAAAACTATGTTCTGTTTTCTATAATACTGTAACGTTTTTATTTATTTATTTGGGTGAAGTGTAAACATAAGAGAATTATTATTAATTAAAATTAAGTGTTTATTAAACTATAATGAAAGTTACTATTACTAATATTAAACAATTATTAAAGACTAAGTAAGACTAAAACTATAATTAACTAGATAACACTAACACTATTTATTTATTTAACCAATTAATACTACTATTTATTTCGACGATATTACTAAATTATTTATTTCACTACGCGTTTCAATCTTAGACTGCCGGTCTGTTGCAGACTCTTGTACACTGTTTACGCGATATTTATATCACTTATATCACGTTCAACTGTTCGTCTACCGACCTCCACAGAGTCTTTATACTCAACAGACTCAACAGCGTGTGCATATTCAACTGCTCGGACAGAAGTCACCTCTTTCACAACACTATCTGTCTATTTATGTAACTCTCTGTCTAACTTCCACAGCCTCAGTATCACCGACTCTCCGTATTCCACAATTCTTGAACACCACTGCCGAGTATTCACTTCAACTTGTCGTTACTTTCCCCTTATAACCTAGCTTCCCAATACTCTTCAACACTACCGAGTATTCTCTTTTACAGCCATTCCAGTATACCAGTAACTTCCCGACTCGCCGTTACTGTCCTTGCACACTATAGCTTCCCAATACTCGTTAACACTACCGAGTATTCACATCCACAGCTATCCCAATATACCAGTAACTTCCCGAGTACCTACTCAACACCAACTCCATACGCTCACTACGATACTTTGTGCTTTTCACTAACACTTTACTCTCTAACACTCCATGTGTCTCTATGACTCTGTATGTTACTAACTGTGTAACCGCACTAATGTAAGTGTCTGTCCGTCTTCACTAATGGAACTGCACTATGTAAATCAACCCCCGATCCCACAACTAATGTTGTGTGATCAGGGACTCCACTGAACTAACTGTGTCTCGAGCATAGCTACGTCCCTTATATACAGCTGCCATTATTTTCTAGAACATCTCTAGAATATTCGAACACATAATAACAATGAACACAAAAGGTTCAGGCGACTGGAAGTAATTAAACAGGTCGCGATTCGTCTGTTTACCTCGCCCGGCTACTAGCGCGATTGCGTCATCGCTATAAATCGACACTCGCTCATTGCTGCGACGCGGCTGCGACAGTGGCGGCGACAGCGACGGCGATGGCGGGCGTTCCACGTTACAATACGAATTGGTAAGGTGGAACAGAGTATAGTTATTTATTCAAAGACAGTACGCAGCCAATATTGGATAAGTTAGTCTTAATAAAAGTATTTCTAGAAGAACATAAAATTTATGTATCATGTAAACAGTAAAGTTTTATACTCAATTTATTAGAATACCGTGAATATTAAACACTATTTAATACGGTAATTCTTTTAAGATGATTCCCCGTCTTAAACTATCTCTCTTGGGACTTCGTAGCACTGCATCATGTTGTTGAAGGAAAAAGAGAGATAAATAGCAGTCTGTTTCCTTCCTTGAACGTGCATGGCATATCTGGCTTGCCATTTACATACGCTGCTCTATGAACTTTATTTAAAACTAATGAAAAATTATGCACCCTGGTGACTGTACTGCACCCTGCATCGACAAGTTAAATAAAAGAGTGATTCCTTCTGATCTCCAACTCTATGCTAATTAAAATGTTGATTTATTCCAGAATTCATTCACCAAGGAATAAATAAAATACTTATTAGTTCTCCAGAAGCTGTTACTTTATGGAGTAGCATATTGCAAAAAGTTGAAAATTAAATTAGAACTTTGCTCTTTTGACATTGCTTCATTTTACTGCGTTATACGAGCATTCCTTTAAAAGTGTAAAGTGTATTGTAAGTTTCTGACATTTTTAATAAATTCTCAACGTCGTTTGTGTAAATATTTTACCTACTATGCCACCCTCAATTCGTTTCGATAGGGTCATTTGAAACCGTCGTGGTCTAACCAATACATGGCAGTAGTGTATCAAATATTATAATATAATGAAGAGACATTTTTTATGTCAAAACTAACCTAAAGTCGGTATAATTTATTTTTATAAAATTTATTTATTAATGTAAAACTATATTTGTGTTTGTTCTTATTATGGATAACTCTCAGCACTGTGCAGTAATTAAGTTAATAAAATGAAAAATATATTGGGTGACAGTGCATTCTCATCCTCATATACTACTGTCAAAAACTGGGATCCGAATTTAAACGTGGCCATACCAGCTTGTGGTTGTCCAAAAAGAGCAACGACAAAAGAAACCAACAATTGCACGATATTGTTATACAGCATCGGCGATTGAAGTGGTTCGAAATTGCTAAAGAAACAGATAACTTAGTACAATTATTATCACCTGGGCCTGGATTTTGTAACCTTAAATTTTACTGGATTACAAAATCAATCAGAATTGAGATGTTCTTCACTCTTTCTCAGCGTAGGTTTTAAATTCTAGTGGACCGAAGCAGTAGAATTCGATGCTCGATATTTTTTTATTTACGTCGTTTCAAAAATTGAGTTATAATCATATTTGTATTAATGGGGCAGTTTTCGAATTTTTGATATTTTATATGTTAAAATATTTTTAAATCCTACGCGTTTTTACTTTTATATTTTGTAAAATTATAAAAAAATACCGGAGAATTTTTTTAAAACTTTGCAATATATTCTTCCCGCCATTACGGCGTACATAACATGAACTATGTGCGAATGAGGTCTCGACATATGTGATTCATAGAAAGAAACAGAAGCAAAACACGGCCACCTGTTTATGTTTACATTTGACACTTGGCAATTCAATTTCTGTGTTTGTCGTATTTTCTAGGTGTTACATTTACATATTTAAAATAAAATAATTTGCTTTTTGCGATTTGACCTTGAATATGACGTTTCAATTTTAAATATAGAAGACATACGTTCATGTTTTCATAGCGGACAACTACGGCGAACCAAAAATGCAAATATGTTATCGAATTGCGGGCGATTTAACTAACGATAAATTTAATATTGTTTGTATAAAAAATACGGTATATTTTATTACTTTTATTGCATTAATAGTAATATTGCATGTATAGTATTGCAGTAATGTAGAAAAATCATTACATTTCAACATGACTAAACTCCTCCATTATTCTTACCCAATTCTAGTAGAATTTGAAATCCAGTAGAATTTAAAGTTTCGAAACCGAGACTCTGAATTCATTATGATATTCTAGAGTCAAAATAACAATCTAAATAATGAAAACACAGTGGTTTTCTTGAAAAAAGCAAAATCATTTGTATCGGTTGAAAAAGTTGTGGCATCAATATTTTAGGATTCCAGAAGGAGCAATATTATTTTAATCTTTTAACTTGACTTCGCGGAATCCATATTGAAAAATAGAAGTAAACTCAACTCTAAAGTTGTATGTTTTAATTGTTAGGCCGCAAACTTTTTAAATGTCCGTCGCATAATAATAAATAAATCAAGTCATTGTTGCTATTTTTCAATAGGTTGATTCACCATTGGACAAAACATATATTTACTCTATAATAATCTCCATCTTTTTCGCTTTCTAAAGTTTACGATCTGTGCAGCATAATTTCGCGGGAATTTTTGTTTATTTTTTGCAGGCGGCGTGAACATTAGTAATTTTGTGTTTTGGAAACGTACCGTCGGATATTAAACTGTGTTATTTTTGAGTTTAATTCGTTTTGATATTTGAGTCCAGTTGTAATTGAAGTTTTAATATTAAAGAAGCCAAATTGTTATTTTCAGGACGCATAAATTTTTTAGATTTCATTTACTTTGTTCTGTGTTGCTTTGAAGTTCATGCCACCCTCGAAAATGTTTTAGAGGAATAAATTACGTGTTCTTTTTCAGAAATTATGTATTTTAATAGAGTATAATTACAGGGTATGTGGAAATGGAGTATAGAATTGTAATTTTTGAAGAATTTAATTATATATGCATGATGAGAAACAAGAAGAGAAATTGTTACTGCAGAAGTTTTTGTCTAAGTTAACCTAATATTGAGGAATGAGAAATTCGTGAAAACTTCTTTATACCTACACAACTTAAAAGTAAAATTAATTTGCAGTCTTCGAAAATTATTAAAATTTTTTTTTTTTTTTTTGATTTTGCCGATCATGCTACTCGGTTTCATGCACACGAGAGGATTGAAAATTTTTTGGTCGAATATAAAGAGAGCAAACTCTAGACGTACAATATTTTTTTTGTTAACTGTCATTAAACTATCTGTTAAGTACTACATTAATTTGCTAATTTGTGACTTGATTGAATTTTTTTCACATTGTCAATACCTGCTGAAAAAGTGCTTAACACCGAATCAAATTCATGAAAACATGGCAAATAAATATGTTGTACTTCATAAACAATGGTAAAAAAGTGGACAGTTGCATTTAAATATGGGAGGGGAAATAATGAAGATAATTCTCGTATTGGAAGGCTAGCAACCTGTTACCAGTGAAGCAAACATCAATTTGATTTACTATATGGTCATGGTAGATCGGTAAATCAAGGTTCGAGAAATAGAAGAGGTTGTAATTATCTTCTATGAACTGGTTCGAAATCTGAGTTACGAATGACAAAAATTTCTGCGAGGTGGTCCTCCGGCTTACGGTTGATCAGAAATGTGTTCGTTTCCAGACGTCAACTAATTTCCTTCTCCGTTATGAAGCTGATGCTGATATGTTTATGGAAAGGTTTGTTACTGTCGATGAGACATGGGTTCACCATTATCAGCCTGAAACAAAACAACTGTCGAAACAATGGAAGTAGAGGGATACACCATCTCTCAAAAAATCATTGTGAGCCATCTGATAACAAAATCATGGCAGTGACACGAATGAAATATTGATTGTGAATTACCTTCCTAAGGGTCGTTACAACCATTACAGAATAGTACATGTCGAAATTGTTACATCAACTTCGTGAAGAAATAAAAGGAATGCGGGAATGCTAACGAAAGAAATGCTGTTCCATCAGGATAACGCACCAACATACACATCAACAGTTGCGATTACTAAAATTCATCGGTGCAAATTTGTACTGGTATCTCGTCCTCGCTTTTCAACGAAAATAGCTTATTAAACTTCCATCTATTTCAGAAACTCATAAAACACCTCGGAGGGCAGTGATTTTTGTCCACAGAGCATTATATTTCCTCACATATCAAAAACTCAAACTGTCATCTCTCAAACTAACTGTATTCAGAATTTATGTTTAATTTTATTAATTTCAACAATAACAGAGTTCATGGTATTGCAGCATCGATGTACAATGTAGAGACTTTAATGGGGTCTAATAAATTCCTTAGGTTGCGAATTTTTCAATACTTCCTCGTATCTACCTACTTCGAAAATTTATTATAAATTTAAAATTGAAGACACTAAGTCGAAACAATAACACAATCTGATGTGGCCAGCACATTACCTTCCGTTAGTTCCATACATTTTAGCCGCTTTTTTTTTATCAAGAAGATCAACTCCGAGTAGCACACATCTGCGGTAAATCGTTCTTTTTAAAAGGGGATAAATGATCTTGTACTACCCATTTTCTTCGTCCCCGACCTCGCCCTCGCGAAGCACCGCCTTTGAAACAGGATCAAATAGATCCTGAACTGATCCCGAATGTCAATGTTACGTCAATTTGACTGACGGCTATGTATTTTTTTTTTTTTGTAAGTATTTGATATTAAAATGACATGAATAGAAGAAATTAATTAGTTTGAAACGTTATATCATGTTTCATTACCATAATAAATACATTCTTATTTAAATACTCAAAGGTGAAATAATATAATATGTCAAAATCAAATCACATATACAACAGACTATAACCACAAGCAAATTCAGCATATTATTATATTATAAATATAATGCTATATATGTTTTTATCTTCTACTTCTTATTTTTAAAAATATACTGTTCTTTTGAGAAGTAATTCAGTTCAGTACGAGGTAAGATCAGTTCATTTTACACCAAAAAAGAAAGCGCCTTTTGTAGAAATTCGATATAGAAAGTTTCTTACACAAGATTCCATATTTCAAGTACATTACCTTATGTATTATATTATATATTATGTGGTCTATGTTCTATGTATTTTGTACAAATTCCATACAGAAAGTTTCGTATACCTAAGATATTCCATATTTCCAGTAAAATTATAACACAAACATGTCAATTACACTTGACACTGACATCTGTCAATCAGCATTATCTTAATATTGTAGCGGTTTCCATGGTTATAGCATAGCTAGCTGCTTTATGCAATTTCTTTATAATTGAATATGAATTATAAAATGTAATTAAATCTTATAGAGAAGAAGAAAAATTGTTCAGATCTTTAAATGAGGGTACTTCCGATTGACCAATTATAACCAAAATCTAATCATCTCTTCACATGGATGTAAAGAAAAGGATTACGAAAGAATCATAATTAATAATAATTGTAGTATTTAAGTTATCGAAACCGAAAAAAATCGTCATATACACACAAACATACGTACAGACAACATCGTAAAAATAGTAAAATTTTATTCCAGGGACTCTAAAACGTGCTTATTCATCAAAAACTCACCAATGAACTTTTTGACCAAAGACAATACCTTCCTTACCTAAAGGTGACGGAAGGTAAGCAGATTACAACTGTGTGTTATAGTTCTGGAGATCCGTATTTTATTTATAGAGGCTAATAATAATAATGTTGGATAAGTTATCTTTGACATAAATTTTCTACTTTTCTTCTGACTCACCCTGTATGTGTATGTTTTTAAGTTCGTGTCTTGTTAGTCAGAAAAACCTTCCGTTTGCCAATATTTACCAATATTTATCTTGTCGTCGATTTCTTCCTGATTCGTTGACATTTCTCCCAATCCCTGACATATGTTCGTGCATCTGTCGTCCAGAACCAACAACCTATCCTCCTATAATTGTTGCTGAGCAACAAATCCTCTTTGGGGTAGAATTAGCACGAATGCATCTGTGATGCCGTTGCTCTTGTTCAGCTCTTCCTCGCGTACATTACTAGTTCTGCAGGGGTTGATGTCGCAGCCTAGGCTGATTGCCTGTTATCCTGGTATCAAAGCTACACAAGGGGCTTACGTACAGACGCTTTCATCTTTTAAATTACTGTCCAATTTCAACTAAATTTCATATTGTTGTATGATGGAAAGATGGCGGAGTCACTTTGTCAAGTATTGTTTGTGGAGTACTTTGTAGGTTTATTATAATTGCTAATTACTAATGAGGGGTTTTTGTTGCAGGTATGTAAGAGAACAAGGCAATTATGAAGGATGGGAGTATAAGAGAAATATGTAAGTAATTAACAAACAAACAATGAGACTACTAACAAAGTTATTTCCTATTGTCAGTGTACACGTAAACCGGGACATCATCGGCTTTTTTTTTTCATAAAAGTTCAGTGGAATGAAAAAGATTAAAATCTTGTTTGTAATATTTTCGATCTAGCGCAGTGCTAGATTATGCAATAGGCGCACTAGACAGTGCATAGGACTTAAAAGGTTTGAGGGCCTACAAAAAGTTGTAGGTAATTTATTATTTTAATATTATGAAAATTGTAAAACCAATATTTTCTACAGTTGTTTTTCGAGAGAAATGAAGGGCAAACGTCTCGACTGTGGTATAGATTATATATTAACAATTACTCGAACTCTCAGTCATATACCATTTATTCTTACAAACCAACGTTTCGGTATACACCTATACCCAGAGGGGTAAGTGGTAGATGGTTTTGATTCAAATTTTTATTTTCAAATAACTCTTAAACAATTAATAATCTAGTAATATTAATGTACGGTAGCAGATGTTTACCTAACCATAAAGAAAAACAATTAAAAATACATATATCATTCCGGCTTATTACTCATTGATTATAATTCACACGGCCACGTAACCAAATAAAATAGTTATTTATGCTACAAGAGATGTAAGTACCATTCACTAATCGAGAACGATTTTGCGCCCGAGTGACAGTTAGCAAATAAGTTCAATAGTTGTCAAATGTGCCTACATCCCGTGTTGCATATAAGATATTTTCCACTCCCGATGATTTATTTTTTAACCTGTTCATTTTTATTCTCAGACGTCAATGCTGTACAGAAATACAGTTGAATATTGATACATTAAAAAAATAATCTAAGTATTCCATGGAAAATTTAAGAAGAAAAACTCTGTCATCTGTCACATTTGTCACATTTGTCACGTCAACGGTAACTTTTGAATAGAAATATTTATGATATGAGGACATTTTGGTGGAAATTAAATTCAAAATTATAAATTATAAGAATGAAATACAGATGAATATTGATACATTAAAAAAAGAATATAAGTATTCCATGGAAAATTTAAGAACAAAAACGCTATCCTCTGTCACATTTGTCACGTGAACGGTAACTTTTGAATGGAATATTTATGAAATGAGGACAATTTGGTAGAAATTAAATTATAAATTATAAGAATGAATAAATATTTGACAGAAGTTTAAAATATCTAACTGTTGGTATTTCACAAAGAGGGAGATAATTTCAGTTGTAGGGAAGTAAGAACAATCCTTACTTCCCGTCGCTAATAGAAACCGATATCTTGACAGTAAAATACACATACATCCCTACAAATAATGTCCTAATGGTTCAGGTTCAGGCGACCGGAAGTAATTAAACTCGTCGCGGCTTGTTTGTTTACGAAGCCCGGCTGCTAGCGCGATTGCGTCATCGCTATACTTAGATGCTTGTTCAGCGTAGCAGCGGGGCTCACACGTTATTTTAGAACAAAACTTAATTAAATTACATAATGTCGGTAATAATTGTAATGCATTACTGCCCACCTCTGCCAATATCCACAGCCTTCTGCAGAAACTATGAAACTTTTTAAATTTGAACCAAGAGGCCGTATTATGGTTAAAACTGCTCGGTTGCAGAAACGTTCATAAACACATTGTTCGGTTAGCGGTTCATCAAAACGAACAAATGAATCGCGATTTTTTGTCAGCAATGATTTAAATGTCATAAGAACAAGGAAACTGATTCGAATTTGTTCGTTTTGATGAACCGTTAACCAAACAGTGCGTTGATGAAAGTTTTTGCAACCGGGCATTAAATTTGTAAATAGTGAACAAATCGCAACGAAAGCTGCCACTCTCGGTTTAATTTTATATTAATCAACAAAAATAGATGTGTTTTAGTAATTTTTTTTTACAGATTTAGGCTCACAGTTTTTGCCATAATACAGCCATAGGCCAGTAGGTAAGTAGACAAATATCGCAGGAACCTGACAGCAAAAATATACCTACGTTTGTGATATGTTATTTTCGTAGATAGCTATAGATTTTATATAAACATCCTATCCCGGAAACTATTAATTACATATTTACTTTTATTAAAAATATTACACCCCTGTTATTATTAATAAATTCCTGACATAATGAAATATGTGTTATAATTAATATACGCTTTCAGCACAGGCGTTAAGGAATATAGTAAAACAAATGCAACAAAACTATGTGCTTGTAACATGGTTAATAAACGAAGAAGCAAGTCTGAAATTATTAAAACTTTTAGTAATATACATAGAAGATTCCTGTACACAGAAAATTAAATATTGGATATTGCATAGATGCATGACTGTAATTATTAAAAAAAATTAATATAAACTTAAGTTAATTTGGAATTCTTATTTTTAATTTAAAGGAAATTTCCACGAAAGATCAAACGAAAACTGAATATTAATTCTATGTAAATATTTTCTTTAAAATGGACAAGAAAAATAAATCATTTTATAAAGGCAGCAACGTTTATAACATCTTAAAATGGAGCAGGCAGTATTTGGCAAGAAATATTTTAAACTATATTTTATAGTCCTTTGTTCGTAAGAATAAACTCGTAAATCTGTTTCTGAGAAAAAAAGTTAATTAAGATAATAAAGTCTAGCAAAATGTCAACTTGTTCCACCATACTACCAGCATGTTTAGTTGAGTATCGAATAGCCGTAACCAAAGTACAGCTTATTTAGGTATACGCTATTCGAGCATAGCATATCGTTTACGTCATGGCTGACATCTAAGAAAGAACACTAATAACCATTAGGAAAACTATACTCTAAAATTAGCTAAAGTTATAATATCCTCTTTAGGGAATGGATAAAGTACTTGTATCATATTATCAGAAGTAATATCACAAGACTTCCTGATTTTATCGATAAATTTTTATTTTGAACAAATATTTTTGCTTAGCAACAAACACGAAAACAAACTGCATGGTAAATCCCGACTCCGAAGGAGGAGGAGTTTTACCTAATGTCAGTTTGCGTGAGTGATTTTGCTTGAAAACAATGAGTGCTTAAAAATAAAAGTTTATCTGAGAAAATCAGAGAGGTCGTGTGGTATTTAATGAGATAAATTCCAAAGACAACGCAAACTGAAACAATTTAATTATTATTATTTTATTTTTAAATTTGAAATATTAATTGTCACACTGACAGTTATAAACAATAACTTTACTTGGTAGCAGAAATTTATCGGGGCAACGGAGTTTTTTCACATATAATGGGGCCTATTCTGTAAGCCAATAGTTAATTTTTACCCAATGGTTAAATTTTTTAATCAATCAAATATGTTGACATGTAACAAAAAAAGGGATTTTTAGTTGTCAAATTAATACCTATTGGATAAAAATTTTAACTAATGGTTAAAAATTAACGACCGAGTTACAGAATAGGGCCCAATAAGTGGTAAATTTTTGCCGAAAATTTTTCAGATTATTACGAGAGCTGGCTGCCTTGCAATTAATTGAGTGGCATTGACAAAAAAATCACGAGTTGTTAAACGAGTAATTTTTGATCAATGTCACAAGATAAATTAGCAACAGGCTCGAGTAAAGCAATCAACGTTTTAAATAGATTCCTGTCCGAATCGACCCGTTTTTAATAAAAGCTGATAACACTGAAAATATACACACTTTGACAGGTATGGAAACAATGTTTCTAAAACGTCAATAAATTTTCGCTTATCAAAACTCACTTACTTGTAAAAATACGACATCTTATTTGTTTAAAGGGAGCGAAAAAAAATTTGACGGTGGTTTGCCGAAATAAAACTTGGTAACTAGGTAGAATCCTGCATTTGGATTGGCTTATAAATTTATGAGTGAAATAGTCAGTAAAATACTGTTCCCATTCGTGAATTTTCAAGTAGCATCATGATTGGTTAAAATCTAGTCGTTTGAATGTATCTTTATAAAATACTCATTTCTTCTTGACAAAGGAGGACAATGGGCCGAATATTATTCATGGAAGAATGATTGGCGTATTGTGGTAAATGAAGGCAATTTCAATTGGACCGGAAACGCCATGATTAGTTACAAAAATTGTATTGCAATAATAAAACATCTTTTGCAATATTTTCTTCTCGCCGTTACGGCATATATAACATCAACTATGTGCGAATTAGGTCTCGACATACGTGCCCAAAACGTGCTTCATAGAAAGAGACAGAAGCAAAACATTTTTACATTTGAATCTTGACAACTTAATTACTGTGTTTATCGTACTTTCTAAATTTTACATTTACATATTTAAAGTAAAATAATTTATTTTTGCGGTTTATCATTAAATTTAACGTTTCAATATCAAAAGTAGAAGACATACGTTCATGTTTTCATTCTAAACTAGCGCTCTTAGCGGATAACTACGGCAAACCAAAGATGCCGCAGACAAAGAAATACGCTATATTTTATTACTTTTATTGCATTAATAGTAATATTGCAAGTATAGTAATGCAGTTATGTGGAAAAATCATTACATTTCAACATGCCTAAATTCCCCCAATACTATCTTTCTCTCGCAGCCTGCTATAGAGTCTGGTGTGAGAGTAAAATGGTATTATAAATGTCGCCGTAACATTGACTAAAAACCAAATGCAGATACAGTAGAAACAATTAAGACTTTTTGATACTACGAATAGGGGATTCCACCATTTTTTTAATATAATTTTATCAGAAAGTATAAGTAAAACTAAGACTATTGGTGAAAATCCGGTGAAAAAATGCCTATTAATAAGCGAGTTATGGTCCCCCGAAGTTTGAAAATATAGACGTGACGTCACGAATATAAGTTTTTATATAAAACTGTTTTCTTCGTGGATCTAAAATGTTCTTGAAATGTATGCTATTTTTAAATTGTATTTATAAAAAACAAATTAATATTTCAACACTGTACAAGTCTACATGCTTTATAGTTGCAAGTGTATCAAAATTATTAAGTTTAATGCAAGAAATTTATATTCAAATAAAAACTGTTTGAGAATTGCAGTACTGGACTGGTAGCCACGGATCCGCTATTTGAATTTGTCTCCTTCCATTGGTAGTAGACTCCACCCCTAACTCCGTATTCGTTATATATTTATAGGTGGTCTTTGAGTCGCCAATCACAATAATATGTATGGATTTCATATGACTGACGAGCTGCTTAAACAAAAACCCCCTTATTTCCGAAGTATTTCAATTATATCATTTTATTTCTTTATTAATATTCATTATATTTTACTAATTTCTCTTAATTCGATTGAGCTGTAATCCCCTATTGCATTAAAATTAAACGAACTTTCTTTAAAAATAATTTAAAAAAATAACAGTGGAGGATGTCATTGTTTCCTGTAAACTATAAAATGACACTTAGATGCCTTTGAATATAAATGCTTCAACTGCTGAATTCTTAGGGCCCTACCAACCCCTTCTCAATATGTTCATTCTCTGCATCTATCCCCCATTTGAATTAATAATTCTGTGTAATTGGATGAACGGCTCATGAGCCACAACTTGCGGAAAAATAGGATTACACATCGACAATGCTCCATCAGAGTGGTGTACATTTAGTCACGAAGGGGTGCTCGCTTCGCCTATCTATATCTATAGGCGGGTTCGCTGATGTTCTGATTACAGGCTGATGGCTTACCAACCACTAGGGATGTTTGCATGCGGTTTAGATTGATTGCGAGAGCAATAAGATTATGTTTTTTGTAAAAGAGACCACGATTGGGTAATAGGACTAGTCTAAATTTTGGGCTGCGTTGCGAATATTAAAAGGAAAGGGAATTCTAGATTTTTTGTCAAAGTAAGGGTGATTACTTGTAATCATGGTGTATAAATACTATAGATATGACAATTTACTATTTTTTTTAACATATTAATTTCGATGTTAAGTACGTCGTGATTCTAACCTTATATACAGCGCCACCATTCACTTTGCATGCTAGCCAATCTAAAAACATCAACTACAATTTTTTTGGTTTCAGAATGAATCTCCTTCTTCTTTATACCAAATTTAAATGATGTAGTGTTTTTCTTATTATAATAATAGCATGTAATAATTACTAGTAAATAGGTAATAATTATTGTAAACATTCGACTAAACGACAATATACGTAACCCCCCTATTTATGACATTTCGATCCGTCCAAGAACGAATTTTAGATTCTGCGTACACAAAGTCAGTCTCAAAATCACGCGCTCCAGTTATACCAAAAAAAACATTCTGAAGCTGACATCATAAGTTAAATGTCCTTGAATAATGCGGGCTTATAGTTGTACTATCAAGGGTATAGATAATTTAGTGAATATAATATTTCTCTGTTAAATCCCTTTATTTTATGTAACAATTTTTTTTTTTTTTTGATTTCAACAAAATCCATGCTTAATTGCCATTAAATATAGATTTTATTAATGTATAGTATGTTTTTACACTAATTTCTGTAATAGTGTATGCACGAGGCTGCAGATAATAGGGGATTCCACCATTTTTTTAATATAATTTTAAAAAAGAAGAAAGTATAGTTAAGACTAAGACTATTGGTGAAAATCCGGTGTAAAAATTCCTATTAAAAAGCAAGTTATAGTCCCCCGATATTTGATAATGAAGATGTGACGTCACGAATATAAGTTTTTATTTAAACCTCTTTTCTTCTTGGATCTAAAATGTTCTTGAAATGTGTGCTATTTTTAAATTATATTTATAAAAAACAAATTAATATTATAACACTGTACAAGTTTACATGCTTTATAATTGCAAATGTGTCTAAATTATTAAGTTTAATGTAAAAGATTTATATTCAAATAAAAACTGAGAATTGCAGTACTGGACTGGTAGCCACGTATCCGCTATTTGAATTTGTCTATTTCTATTGGTAGTACACTCCACCCCCTAACTCGGTATTCGTTAAATATTTACTGGTGGTCTTTGTGTCGCCAATCAAAATAATATATATGGAATTCGTATGAGTGAGGTGCTGCTAAAACAAAAACCCCCTTATTTCCGAAGTATTTCAATTATATCATTTTATTTCTTTATTAATATTCATTATTAAGCATCTACTTTTACTATTTTCTACTAATTTCTCTTAATTCGATTAAGCTCTAATTATCCCTTTAATTTATTGAAAAAGAAAGATCTTTGATTGCAACCAAAACATTGCTTAATAACAATAAAAAGTATTTAACAGTAATTACAATAATGAAAATGAGTAACCAATGCCTTTAAAACGACAACATACGGAAATGAATGATAAAAGCCGGTGTTATGAACGTTAATTTGAATTTAGTGCCATAGTAATTTCAATAAACAAATGCAATTAATTTAATATGGAACTATATCTAACTGAATTTTTACAATACCGGCCTTATTACAATTCAAATCAAAGAGTTATATATCGGGAAAATTATTTTATTTTTTATTCGCTGCGTTGGATCAGATCGATCTTACATGGATCAGCATATTGCATGTTCTTTCGAATTCTGATCAGTATATCCACTCCAAGACTTAAGGAATCCAGATCAGTGCCATCTACTCCAACAAAAACTTCGATTAGAAGGATCAGATCACTTTAGATTCAAAAATTGCGGAAGCTGTGGAAGAAACTGTCATATTTTATGGTAGTCAATCATGACAAGAAGTTACATTTAACCATTTAAGGTTCCAAAAGAAATTAAAACAAGAATAAACAATTGTAAATATAGAAAATATTAGAAGTATTTATATATATTTTTTATTATTCGACTTCTTGTAAAATATAACCTTTAACTTCTCAAACCATAATAAAAACTTGTGTTCTTTCGAATAAACTAATCTGCGTCCACGTGACCTGATCTGCTCTAATTCGTACGATCAGTTGGATTTGATCCAACGCAACAAAAGAATACGACTTTACACTCTGCATGATTATGATTCGTTATTATCTATATTTCGTGATGAATTGGACACTCGGCGAATTAAGCAACAAATTATATAAAGTTGTTGAAAATAATATTATTAAAGCTCCTGATATTCTTAGTCAGCTTAATTTTTATGTAAGACCATTCCTTAGTTTTCGCGTATAATTTTGCTAGAATAAATAATTATATAACTAGACTTTTCTGTTGCTTTGAGTATCACATTTTTTGTATATTTTTCTTCTTTTTTAGTGGGTACTGTATTTTTCTCTTAATTCTCACATAATTTTTAATGCTCTTATTACTCGGTAATTGAATTTATTCTGTAATTGGAGTAGTGATGAGTCAATTTCCGAAATTAAATGATGAGTAAAAATTCCCGGAAATTTCCAGGGAAATTCCAAAGTTTTTTTTTTAATTTCCCAAGTTATTTCAAATATTGCGTTGCACCACAATATTTGTTGACGGAGTAAGAGTATGTAACAGGTAGGCATACAGTACAAACATTCAAAAAAGAACAAGCGTCAAGGTATGATATCTTAAATAAAATTTTTAAAAAAATCCGGGAAAAAAGTCAAGATATTTTCCCCCGCATATCGTAATTGCAGGAATATCCGGGAATTTTCGCGGGAAAGAACAAATTTCCTTGCGGGAATTTTTTAGTGGCACATCACTAAATTGGGGTATCTCTGTTGAATAAATAAATAAAATAAATGAGGCATCTAGGGGTGTCAACGTCATAAACCTCACAGTTATAATTAGTTGGCACACCTATAGTATTTATACACCGTGCAGAAACCAAAACTGAAACCTGTCCTCTGAAAGAGTCGTATTTTCCATTCTGTAATAAGAGCCACATTAGTAAGGGACAATTTATACCATCCCTTATCGTCCGCAATGCGATACGCACGTAACGGTCCACATGGCCCTGGTAGGGTAACGTAACACTAGAGCCTAATGGTGATGTGGGTGAAAATGATGCGGTTCTATACACTCGTAATTTTACTAAGGGCTAATTTACCTATTTACTTCAAACGGCTTTGTTATGAACTTTAGACGGTGTTGTCGTCTTTATTATACCACTAAACGAAAACGTTTTCTCAGAATATGTACATACATAAACATTATGGTAACAATAATTTTATTTACTAAGGCACAGTTAAAAACAATTCACAAGATGAGGGTATTGAGTATTGACTGTTATGTTCAAATTCATTAAAGACAGGGTGTTACTCAATTACTTGTTCTTCATATTTGGTTCTAAGGTAATAACATCTTATACAGGGTGTCTCACAACTCGCGCCCCAGACTAAACTGACTTGCCGACGACAATAGGTTGCCAACAAATAGAAGAAAATAATTTGCGGCTGCTTGCTTAACGGAGTTACAAGACTTTTTAATCCACCAATCCCGGAAGGATATCTTGAGGGGTGATGATATTATTACAAAATAAAACTGGTTGCTAGGTTTTAAAAATACTACTAGTGGTTACAAAATTTGTTTGACTTACTGTAATTTTGACACTCTAGAGTTGACTTTTCACTGTCAACAAATTTAGGTTAGCGAAGGTGTCATCCGAGATCATCATTTATATCGTACAGTGCAACGTGTTGTAGCAGCTGTGTAAAATGTGTTAAACGAAAATATGATTTTCATTTGAATTCTTTGAGATTAAAACAAGAAAACAACTTTATGATACACTAGATTTCTATCCGGAAAACGTTCCGAATAGACTCGTGCGAGGCACTCTGGCGTTATGTCCACATTATCCGAAAATTATAATCATTTTTAAGTAATCAGCGGCTGATTACATGGTAAGAATTTGCCTTTTTTATTCACCTTGTCAAATTTAATTTGACACTGACATTTTACGAAAACTACAGTCGCCCACACATTTTAAAGAAGATTTGATTTGTATAAAACCCTAGTAACGTAAAATTACGGCAAACACACGTTAAAGGTGTAGGTCTCTGATTGGTCAATTTTAAGACGTCTTTTTTCGAATATCTTTTAAGCTACTTTTTTTTTTCTTCGAAATTACACATCCGAGTGCAGTCTCGTGTTTCCTCATTCGCTCTGGAGCGCGAGTTGTGAGACATGAAGGTCACACTAGAACTATATTTTTTGGAGTTTAATTTTAAATGCCTACATATGTTCCCTTCAACAATAATATGCTTCACCATTCCTATATTCTACTTTTTAAAAACCAATCTTTTTTTTAGAATGCTTTTTAAATAATTATGACTTGCAGCATCAATTTTTCATCAGACAGCAACCTTCCGCTTCCGGCCCGTATTTTTTTAAAATCCGAAAAATAGACAAAATTTGCACTTTACTTTGGTATTGTTAGCTCTATGAACGCGCTACAATTTTATTGTGATTATTTTCTGGTATAACGTAGCGTTCTCGCGAAATCGGCCAAGGAATTTTTCTCCAAAAAAAAAAAAAAAAAAAAAAAAACACAAATTGCTATGTTCAAGAAAAAAATGGATAGACACATTATATGTAACCCAACTTCTTTTTTGTACTACATTATCGAAGATCGTGCCATTACAATTAATATAAAAATAAAATCAGCTGTGTAGATCTAATGGTTTGCTCACCGCTAGGATTATAAGAAAACAGCGCCAATGATGTATGTAACCCGAAATAACTCGTTTCTACGGGCATTTCCTAATTTGCATTTTTTTTCCAAATTTTTAACAATGAAAATGTTTGTTATAAATAAATATATGGACTAAATTTTGATTAAGCGCCATTCCTCAAGGCTTTTATAACTAGGCAATTAAATATTCATATTAATAATTTCATAAACAAAGTTGAAAAACGCTAACTAGCAAAAATGTGTGTAGCGCATCAATCTCGTCATTCGAAAGGACCCTTAATCACTAGGGCATGGTCCTAGAAATATATAAACCAAACGGCTTGCTTGTACGATAAAATACAGGGTGTAGGCAAATTTTCGCCCTTAACATCACGACTACATCAATATTTCTGCGATATGTGTGTGTTTTGTTATTTCCCAAAAATTCTGATACTTTCACTGCACTGTGTATTTCAGTAAGTATAGCTCTTAGAAAAAATTCGTAAATACAAAAGTTGTAGCAAATTTTATCTTCTACAACAGGGCTTTCGTTTGTGCAAAATTGGCTTCTTATCACAGGCTTTGTTGCTTACAACATATCCAAAAATTACAGATACCCGAACTTTTGCAAGGAAACCAGGGTCTATTGTACATATTGACAATTTTACTTCGGTGGAGAATCTTATTAGAAATAATTCAAATCCTATTCTATAAAAATATTGACTAAGATGTTACAAAAAATTCTGTTACTGTTATCAGAGCAATGTTAAGTATTCTTTTATCCTCCAAGTTCATATTTCACTTCATAAACTTTTCATCTTTTTTAATTTTCTTTCATCTTTCAATTAAGCAGGACAAAATGAAAAACACTAACGATCTGCTCTGAATATCGACAGCTGGGTACTTAATAAATAATAAATCTACTTCAAATACATCGGGGCATTAAAAATATCCTTCACGAGCAGTGTCTGGGAAAAAACGCGCGTAATCACTGGGGGTTGGCAGCACTGCATAGCCTCCCACTCTTACATCAGCAGAATTCACGCCAGATAATTTCTTACCCTCGTATTTTGCTTTACACCACATTTATTATAAAATGATAATAAGAGAACTTTGCGTAATTTCCATTAGGAGACAGACATTATTTTACAAAGACCGGATTATTGTTACATACTATACTCTACAATAGAATGGATGTAAAGTGCATTCAATAAGGTTTTTTTTGTATTCTGTCTAGTGATGCACGACGAGGCGAGAGTAGTCTCGCATCTCACCTCGTCTCGTTCCATTATGCGAGACGAGAACGAGAGCGAGATTGCAGTTTAAAATTCGAGGTGAGATCGATATTATAACTGCGAGAAGTGAGAAATCTCGCGAGAGTTTAGCAATAAAAATTATTTGTAACTTTATAACTTTGATTCATAAATTCAATAAAAAATGCACCGTACCAGGGTCAATGCTAATTCGGGCATAAAACACCTGAATTTGAAAATTATAAGAATTCACTATATTTTTTGAGTCTATCTAGAGTCTATCTAGAGTCAAAATCGGTTTTGCATCTAATTGAACTGTTTTTTTCGAATATTTCAGCTCCTAATTCATCCCAGTTAAAACCACGGTTAATAAAATTCTTGCCGCCCCTGAAAAGTAAAGGATTAGTTACATACTTAAATATTTATTTACAGAGTAAAAACTATGTTCTTAAAAGAATACAATGTTTTACATTTTTATATGTCGTTCGGTAAATTAATGAATAAGATACAACAGTTATAATATGGATTATTTTCAAACAATTTAGTTTTTTGTTTCATTAAAACGAAATTTTGTCTATTTCTAGTATTGTAATTATGTATTTGTTCATGTCGTTGAAACTTACCATCATTTATATGATTTGCAAACGTAAATACGCGTATCTCATATATGTAAATGCCAGGAACAGTAAGAATCTTATTGTGTTTGAAAACATTTTAACAAGAAGTGTTTCTAGGTAATCTAAACAAGTGTCGTATAGCACATTTTTGCAATTTGAAAATTTTTATTGAAGACGAAGAATAGTGTAGAGATCGCAATTTGCGGTGACCCTAAATAAAATATAAATAAACAATATGTTAATATTGAAATAATTTGGTGACCAGAATTTAGTGTATCGTCTCTTTATTATAGTTATACGATTGCAAATACACGGAAGACAGTGCGAACTTGTTCCTTGTAATTAAACTGTTACGTAAAAACGTAGTGCACAAGCGCTTATTTTTATAGCGAGACTCTCGTGCGAGAACGAGACGGGACCCAAAAAAATGTGAGAGAACGAGAGCGAGATTACAGATCCGAAAACGAGACGAAATCGATATTTCATATTTCTCGTCTCGTCTCGCCTCGCGTGCATCACTTGATGGTACAAAGATTTAAGGATTACTACGCACACGTATTAACAGGCCTTTGTTTTTTCATAGAAAGAGATTTACATGTTTCTTAACCATTTTCTGGGAAAAAGGGCAGCTTTTACATACTTTTTCTCAAGACACATTTACGTACTTTTATAACATTTGTGACGTTAATCATCCTCATCATTAAAGTGCAACTTTAGTAATAAAAATTTCAGTGTGTAAATTGTTGGAAAAAATTGAGCTTTAATATTTGCTTATGCACTGAAATTTTTGTAATTGTCTTGTTTTCTCGAAAAACATTAATATAACTTAACGTTCAAGTTCATATTTCTTCAAAATTCTGCATAGAAAACTATTAATCTTGCTTACATTTCCAGTGAATGCAGTGAAAATACAACGAAAAAATATATAAAAGGAAAATTCATAAAATACGATAACGAGGCATTATAAAAATATAGAGCATGCAAATTACAATTTGCATGCTAAAAATTGGAAACAGAAAAAATGCTTAATTGAAGACCACACAACTAGAATAAAAACCGGGACCAATCACCTTTTATTCCGAATAATGTTTCATTTGAATGTTTTAGTTTTTTTTATCTACTATATTACTGTTTTACAGGATGTAATAATTAAATATCTCTCTCTTGAGGTTGCAAGGCTAATTTGTGTTATTCGCATATAAAATCAGATTGACGCAGCCAAAAGTGAGTAATAAGACGTAATGATATTTACTTATTATTGATTCTCAATTAATTACTTAATTATATTTATTATCTTCTTCGGTCAATTAAATCATTTTATCCTCAACAATAATAGAAAATCTGATGTGGCCGGCACAATACCTCCCACCATTTAATTTTTATTAATTTAAATAAATACATACCTACTATGTTGATGCTGGCAACTGTTAAGTTACTTTGTTTATAACACAACTATTGCTCCAATTTTTAATATATCTACCTGTTATCAATACTTTCTACTTCAGAATTGTCCTGTTTCAATATAATTTTATTTTGTAATAGTGACGTTAATTTCCTTTCATTACAAGCATATGAAAATTGATTTATTGATTAAGTAATTTATAAACTGATATTGTAATATTCTTAAAATACTACCTGATACGAGTTTTTTTTTTTTTATTAAAGCTTTTGGATGACGTTTCGGCTCTGGTTATAGACATTTTCAAGTCAAGACGATGTGATAGTACATTTAGTAAAAAAAAAATTCAATGAGTTACATAATCGAAAATAGCTATTTGTGTATTAAGAGTGAAAAATGGGACATTGTCGATTGAGAGGTTTTTGCCGCGCTCCTGTGTCGCTCGGCATACTCTCGAAATCGACAATGTCCATTTGCGCTCGAAACACAAACAAGATTTTTTCTACAGTCGCGACAATGGGGTCCTCCACCATAACAAAAAATGATTACATTAAACTAGTGCAGTGAAAAAGTGGATGTCCATTGGGAACGTTCACGCCAAACTTTTGCAGGTGGCAGCAGATATGTTCACACAATTTATTTTATATTTAATTTTAATTTATCATTATTTTCCATTCTTCTTGAGCTATTCAATCTAATCTAAGCATTATATAATTTCGTTTTTGTAAATGAATGCCCTATTTTATTTTCACAGCAGTGCGGCATTTTGCTTGGTTATGTAATATACCGATAGAGCACCTATATGTCAAATTGACTTGTGAAGGTGGTAAATGTATAACTACAGTGCCATTAGTTCCTGGCTAAACGTTTCCATTTCTTAACATGGTATAGTTAGAAATTTGGACAGAGAGCGATTTTTCTACTTTGTCGCACAAGAGCGGCAAAGCGACATTTTGCGTTGACAAAATAGAGCGCAAATGGCTACTTTGTATATAGACTGCAGAAAAATATTTTTTTGATTAAATGTATTATAACATCATTTTGACTTGAAAATAGCTATAACCAGGGCCTAAACGTCATCCAAAATAATATTATATTAAACAACTTTTGATAACTGAACTGTGTAACCCAAAAAGTATCGTTTGTCTTTAAAGAGTACTCTGCGAGATTAATAAAACAGATTATCGGAGTTATATTAATGCATATCTATGTAGAAAAATTATTTTTCTAAGAAAGTTGTATAGAGCTACAAGTAAAGTTACATCCGGTTATCCAATTGATACCAAAACCTAATGGGATCTTTCCATATTAGAATAGCGTATAAATCAATTTCAGTTATAAATATAGTTAAAAATATTCAAATCAATGTTGATAAACGTAATAGGGAAGGAATAACAACTTTACTATTTTCAGTATAAATGTTGCCGCATATTTAAATGTTATTGGAACGTATTTTAATTTGAAACATTAGAATGTATTTAGGAGAAACTGTTATGACGAGGGGCTCATAATTTTTGAGTTAGAGCGATAACACATCCACGAACATCATCGTGAGAATAATAAAATTGGATTCTAGAGATATTAAAACGTGTTTATTTATCAAAATTTCAATAATTCAATAAGAGATTTGTAGCATGACCCCTATACTTCCCTTACTTTTGGCGGGGAGAGGAAAAAAATGTACGTGAAGTAAATAATATTGTTGAAAATGTCACAGATAACATAATATTCAAATCGACTACCATTTCCATAATCAATTTTCCAAGAAAATACACAGTTGCGCATTTAAACAATTGCATTCCGCCTACATTTTTAATTCATTATTCTAGTCTAGGAAAGTACTCGCACTCCAATGATAGTATCTCCCGTTGGAAGTATAATTGCTAGATATAGTATGAAATATCACAATTTAAAATACCTCCATGCAAACAGCATACCTCGGTTGTCTAATTTAAACTGGAACAACTACAAGAGATATTTATCATGGAGTTCATAGAGAAAATTAGAGCTACTCTGTTCCATAGAACGTGTTTTATTGTCCGATATCATCTGACTCCGTTGGGTGGTAATTTAACCACGTGGAGAAATATTACTGTTACGGTGTAATATGTCTCTAGTTATAAATGAATTCATTTTTCAAATAATTAAATTGTGGAATGGATAGGTTATCTTACAGACAATCAGATGAATAAAATGGAAATTGTTTTTAATGTTTCTTACTGTTAAATTTAAACTGGATGAATAAAATATGAGCGAGAAAATTAAATTTAATTCTTTTATGTTCTTTTGGTTGTACTACTATGATGCATAAATTACGAGTAAAACATAATTAATTAAAAATGGGGTATATGACCACAAAAAAATACTATATTATACATTCAGATTATGAAAAATATCATTATTGACCAAGCGAAAAGATTTTAATCCCGAGGGAACCGAGGGATATAACCCAGAGAACAACAATAAATAATAAACGCTAGTCATTCTGTAATATGCGCCCAGATTATCAAACCTTTGTTAACTTGGGGCCATTGTCATCATTTCAATAATCTATATTGAACTTTAAAACAACCAAAGGAATAAATACTATATGTCTAACTACAGATTTTTATTTCACCAAGCTAAGTTACATTTAACAACGGTATAAATGACACGGTTAAATTAATGCTTCCGATTTAGGTGCGAATAAATGTTTAACTATGTAACAGATGAATTAATTATTCGTTTTATAGTACACGTTGTCAGGTCATGTATTTTTATATTGTATTTTAAGAGCCTGTAGCTCGAAATCGGTGCGTTTCCGGATATGAGTTTATTGGTAAAGTAACGATGATGGCATATTCGTATAGTATGACTAGCGAATGAAAGTTGTCGTTTAGATTATTTAATAGATGTGGTTTATTTTGAAAACATTTCCCTATATTTGATTTGAAAGGAAACTGACCCTTATGTATTGCGTTACAGAAGATTAGAATGAGAACCTTAGCACAATATTTCTCCCGATAGGTTCGCCACTGGGCTAGTTACTTTAACCTTCAAAAGACTTTGAAACGTCAAACGAGCGTCAAACGTGGTCAAACATAACTATGAATAAAATAAAAATAATAAATTTAGACTACGTATTTGTTAAAAACGTTTGTTTTATTGCACCTATTGTATATTATTCTATATTTTGTGTTTATATAATGTGCCACAACCATGGAAAGTCACGGTTACACACAATATGTGTGTATTTTTACAAAAGTCTGTACATTGTAATACGTACTTAGGAGAATGTCCATATGCTGCCATCTACGCTAAGCTTTGCGCTAAGGGACCTTAGCAACAGGATTCAGGGATGTATTTAAAAAATTTAATACCGAAAATTCTAGTTCGTTCGTCAGGTGTAAGCAACCCTCGAGTCGGAATTGCTGTTAGAGGAAATAGTTTAAAGATCAAAATATTTTGTTACAATCAACATAAACGAAAAATGATTAAAATGTTTTAAACGCACCCCTGTTTTGAAATTCAGTTACCCTAGTCGGCCATCTATTTTCAGCCAGACATAGTAATGTATTTCTTTGCTTTCCTAGTCCAGTATTTAAATGGGTTCATGCAAAAATTTTATACCTGAATATTTCGTATAGTTCTGTGCTTTTCTATGGTTTCAAAAGAAACCACATCTATTAAATAATTTAAACGTCAATTTTCATTCGCTAGTCATACCATACCGTGCTGGCGTTTACCAGGCGATATCACAAGAGCACTCATTGCTGGCGTGGAGACTGCACCCACAAGGCCCACTTTTGTGCAATTCAAAATTCGAAATAATTTTGGCATCGGTCGGGATCAAACTTGGATCCTCAATATCCTCAGATTCGCGACTTACATTATTTGTAGCTTAAACAGTGGCGTAAATACCAGTGTGCAAGATGTGCTGGCAAGTAATTGATTAATTAATACACTTTAGGTATATATGGCCCAAAAGAATTGTTTGCACACGGGCCCCGTTTATCCTAGTTACGCCACTGAGCTTAAATAACTATTATTCACTACTAGCACGAAATTATAATAATTATTTATGATATTGATCCCATCATAACGTCATTTCTGTTTTATGCCACAGATGACTTACTAAAAGTGTTTATTAAAACAGAATACATACAACAATATGTCGAAAACACTTTTAAATATGTGTCTCATCACTGTTAATATGCAAAATTTAATATTTTTATTGGTCAAAAATTATTTAATGTTAAAAGTATTATTGATTTTTATATTTCAGCTTTTCATTAAGACAATTATCCTTTATTTATTAGGATTATTACTTAGAAAAATTATTGGAATAAAACGGGGATTAAATTTTTGACAGTATTATAAAACTTGGGTTGTAATTGATCATACTAGATAAGATATAGAAAGACATTTACTCAGAACACGAACAATAATGAGACGATAATTATATGATCATAGGTTAAAAGAGAAAAAAATGTATTTCATATTCGTCAGAGTAACGTTACGTTCTCACATTTATAAATATTAATATCCAGTAATGGCGTGAATACCCGAAAATATTCGCCATATCATTGTCCGCCACATGGCAGCGAAATTGCCTCTCAAATTTCATTCCCATATGGGGCCTAATCATCCACTTCCACATCCCAAGTTGCGGAAACATCGTTATTATTCCTCGTCGCTCATCGCTGCATCCCATAATGTTCGTTCACCGCTCGTACGAGTATTTTTTCACATCATGTCGCTTATTTTGTGTCTCTACCACGGCCATTTTTCACTCCCCCACGTCCTCTGATCGTCATATGTTTGTCATAACACCCTTTGATCACGGGCTGTGTACTCCTAGACAGGGAATTATAAAAAGCTTTTTTAATTTTTTTTGAATATTCCTGATAATGTATTCATATTTGTTACGGGCAATATGCAAACAGATATTTTTGTTGATGTTCTTTTTTATCTCATTTTATTGTGTTTTTTTGTTTTAATTATCTTTCTGATTAGAACTTTTTTATTTGCATTGTTTATTCTAAAGCTCTGCCATTTATAAATGCCTGCGAATAAAGCATGTAGTATTATAAATGAAAGTGGCATTTATAAATTGACAAAGTGGCAGTATTTAAAATAAACCGGTAGTGTTAAAAAAGATTAAATTGTATTACAAAATATTTAGGGCGTATTTGCAGTACGTTGATAGGCAGTGTTATAGCTATTAACATACCTAGGAATGTTATGTATATCATAACTGCGGTCGGTTTGAAATCCGAGCTTGTAGAGCGAGGATTTTAAGACATCTAAGGCTTTTTATGATTAATAACATCCGTGGTTTGTTCAATAGTTTATCGGTTTCAGAAAATTAAGACATTATTGACAAATACCATTTTTTGAAATTCTCTCATTAATGCTACTTTCAGATTGCTATGGTTAACAGAACAATTATTTTGACATATGACAAATATTCAAATTATGTGCTTTATTCCTCATGTTTGTTGCTTTAGAATAAAGTAGACCGTATTTAGAACGATATGCTAACGTTATCTGTAGGTATTAATGAAGAGCATTATATTTTCATTTTATTTTATTTTCATTTTGTAGAGCGTTGTTGACAAGTCAGTATGGTAATAATATTACCATACAGATACAGTTATTACTTAGTTACCAGCCTACTTTTTTACATGTAAACAATGGAATAATATCCTGAAACCGGTAAAAATAAAAACGTGCAAAATAACAAATTAAATTTGGGGGTATCAAGTTCAAAAATGCCGGTCTGCTTGCATCAACTTTCTCTTACGGTTCTTTAGAATTGAAGTTCCCGAACTAAATCACAATTATTGATAACAATTTTCAACAAACTGTCAAATATCTGCTGTCTAAAGCCTGTTTTACATTAAACTTTATTTGACTAAATAAGATACTAGATTCTAGAATTTTTTTCGGCTAGAAAGTAAACTAGATTTCATTCAGTTAATATGGCGTCGTTGTAACTAAACTGCTGATGCATGTAAACATTTAACCAAATATTTTCACGTTGTTTTTGAAATGTATTAAAAAATTAACAAGGAAGCGAATTAATATTAATTTTTGAGCGACCTTATTACATACATATGGAGATAATATATAAATCACTTTACAAGCGTATACTTCTTTGCATTTCCATAAAAACATTTTGACGTCAATACCTACGATGACATTACTATTCCGTGCGCTCACTGCGTAAGTATAGTCTGAAACTTAAATGAACTAGGCTCAGATCTAGTTTTAGGAAAAGTCTGAAAAAGTTTCTATTATGAAACTGGCCAAAATCTATTTTCAATTTAGAAACTAGATTTTATGATTTTAGCCAGACAAAGTGTAACGTAATTCAGACTTAACGATTTAACTGTTATCAAATTTCTGGAATTGTTTCAAATGCTTATTAAATGTGACAATAAAATTTTGAATTTTTTTATTCTTAAATAAATAACGTTTTCCACTTCTCGGTCATGGAAAAAATAGTTCCTCAGGAGAGAATGTTATTTTTCCTCTGGAAAAAATCATGCATTTCTTTTCCTTGCTAAATAAAAATAATTTCGTTTCTGTTAATATCGTTCCTGCTTAATTTTTTTTTCCGAACCGTTTATTTCGTTCCATATATTTATACATAAAAAAAACTTTTAAAAATGTATTTTTACAATAATAAATAACGATTAAAATATACTTATAAATCTTTAAAAATAAATAGGGTATTCTGGCATATTATTTTTAATTTTTTTCTTGAAGAGTATCTGTGAAAACCCGTGTTAAAATTTCTTACGTACTATTACTAAAAAAACTAAAGAAATATCATTCTAAGTAATCGATTACCCCTAGAATGGCCGTGCCCCTCCCCCCCTACTACATAGTAGTGTATTTTTTTATATTTGAATAATTGATATAATTTGTGAATGGTGCGGCTTAAAGTTTATTGATTAATCAACAGGAATTTAGGTGAGTAGTAAAAAATTTAGTAATTTTTCGATGTGAAAAATTCTGATTAGGCAATAATTATTCAACAAATTATGTTCTATTTTTTTCAACAGTAAAATAAACGCTTTGTGCTTTACATACTCACCACATTATTCTTAAATTCACTGTATTTACTGACTAACTAAAGTAAAAAAATCCATACTACAGGTTTACTTAAATATTCTGGAAAGTTCGAAAAGGTTCTAACATATTCCAAAATGGTCTAAAATATTCATAAAAGTTTCAGACATTTTTTCATAAAGTTCCATTGAGTTTAGGTTTATATGTATACTTACTTTTTTAAATTGCCAGAAACACGGCTTGAAAACATTTTTTTTTTTTTTTTTTTTGTATTACACATTCTTTAATTCGTACTTGCGACAAAATGTGATTTCCTATCTACTTAACATTTCGAACTCAAGTGCCTGCCCCTCCCCCACAAAATTTTCTAGTTACGCCCATGCTGTTATCACATTCGAGCATGAAGTAGGGATTTCAGCTGGCCTCCCATTGGTAGTACAACTAGTACATCAGCAAAATTTAGATGCTTTATCTTTTACAAAAATCAAATCAGGTTTTTTTTGGTTTTTCCCTCTGGCTTACCAATCAACTTTAATATTTTTAATAACTTTTTAATATTTGTAATCATGAGAGAATACCCTATTTAAAATAAAATGTGAGGAACAAATTAATAACGTTATTAAGTGGAATAATTTTTTATTTCGGTTATATCGTTTTCGTTCCAGCAATAAAATTAAGAATTTCGTTTCGTTTCTGTTTCTGTTCCGGATTTTTTTTTTCGTTCATTTCGTTTATCGTTTTCGTTTCTGTTCCGTTCCGTATCCCTGATACTAAGTGTGGTGTATTTACTCACAGAAATTGGGTTGTGAATTGATACACGTAAATAAACCTTTTATAAGTTTTATTGAACTCGACACTGACCGACGAATACAACTATACAACCATTTACATGAGAGACCAATTATTTACTGACTAGCTTCAACAATTTTTATATTTTAAATTAAGCAACTCTTAGAGTCCAGCAGATGCTGCACTCTATGAGAATTAAATATTGTCATATACTACACTAAGTATTGCCTAAATACTCTTTTTACTTCTGAAATATTATCGTACTGCTATTAGATACTGCTCAAACGAATGCAGAGTTTATAAATTCATTGTTGAAATTTTCGAGTTCATGATATAAAATTTAACTTCTCATGAAACAAATAATTCTTTGTGTTCATGATTTCAGCAATTAATTATAAAACAATAATTTCAGAAAGTTATTCAATTCAGAACAAAAATAACATCCAACCGAAACTTTGTTTTATAATTCGTGTAGAAAGAACATTAATAAACTAGAGCAGAACTATTGTTAATTAAAGGCTGTCAAAAGTTTATAATTACGTTTTAATTGATGCATATAACAGCGTAAAATTACAAGCAAGACGTTGGTCTCACAAATGATATCTTATAAAAAGTGTATGAGGGTGGTTCATCAATTATTCTACGTGACATAGTATGAGCCGGCTTGAGCTATTCACACAATTCATTTTTAAACATATGACACGCCAAACGAGGTTAACGTGCTCTTTTATTGGAGATTAAAGCTAAAATTCAAATCATAATAATTGCAAATTTCTTTTAAATGTTGAACATTATTTGATCATCTGCTATTTTTTATAATGTTTGTCTTGAAACTTTAACTGGGATGTACATTTAATAAAATCATTATTTTTCGTTACAATAAGCCAATCTAGCTTTTAAATTCAAAGGGATCTAAGTGTCATTTTAATATTGTTTTAAGGCAGTTAATTGGAGTTATATTTATGAGCACCTAACCAAAGACCACAACTACGCATTATGTGCAAAAGCAATTAATTTTGAATTATTAAATATACAAGCTAAAACTTATGATCTTTTGACTTTACATTTCAATCACGTTTGGTATTTTATGACAACGAATCCTATTTGAAACTCTGTAACTACGGAGTACATTGAGATATCGATTTTACATTTTTATCTCTTGCAAACAAAGGGTTAAAAAATGTTCCTAGCAAATTTTAAACATTTATATAGAAAAACATGCGAACAGAGATTTTCTAAATTTGCCATTCAAATCTACTATTACACGATAATAATATTATGATCTGCTTAAAACGATGTAGTCTAGTGGGAGGCTATTATTGAAATAAATAGGCGATTTCGGGTGACATACCCGTTCACTTGTTAGGATTAGTTACGGCATGATATGGTCAATGTTGGCGCCAAAAATCATTGGTTCACTTGTTGACACCGTGCTTAGTGGTTATGTATATTCTGCGACATTTAAAAAATAGTATCTGACAATTAAAATGCATTAACGGAGAAAGAGAGTTTATCCATATTTGTTCAAAAGAGAGTCAACGAAAATAATGTCACTCTGTTTGACATAAAGGCCACGACACCGACTTTTGACATTTCAGAAAAAGACATGATAAAAAGAAATAGAAATAGTGAACAGAGAGCTGACCCGACTCGCAAACCCGTTCAGCTGTGAGCACTGATCCAAGCATACCGGGTATGTTGTTCCTAGCGCCCGAATGTGTGAACATACCTGAACGCAACATATTGCAACTGAACGGTTGTCGCCCGAAATCGCCTAATGTAATTATCAGTGACATTTCGAGTTATAATACAGTCATAAATATCTTAAGGAGGTTCGAGCGAATCTCCTCGTGAAAAATTAATTTCCTACTTTATGGTTCAAAATTTTATAATTATAATGAAGGATATCTTATCCAAATATTCTCAAAATTAGAAAAAACAATCCACCGTCTAGTTCCTTAGAAAATCGCTTATAAAGTTAACGTTTTCAACGTTATAATACAAAACTCTTATGTTAGAAATATTTCCGTAGATACTTTTTTGTTTGTGTTACATTGATATTTCCAACTTTGATGAACAAAAAACTAGTATAATAAAACTGAAGACTCGTACTCGTAGTATATTATAAAAGGTTTATAAAGAATTCTTACCGTTCAAATTCACTTGAAAATGAATGTTAAATATTCTTTGTTCATTTTCGTTCGATAGTAGCGGAACAGATGAAGAAATTGACAAAGTTGCACTAATTATTTTTGTTATTTTAAAATATGTTTTCATGTTAAAAACAACTTTTATTACTGAAATTGGTAGATAAATTTAATATAATAATTTTACAATAAGTAAATAAATATAAATAAACGAAATCGAGCTCAAAGGCCAAGATGAGCTGTTGCCGTATAACTTTCTTCGACATATGTACAAAATACTGAAGTCATTTGAGTATCTTTTTTTAATAAATACAAATTAGTTAGGTGTTTATAAGCTCAATATACTTTTACTAATTAAAAATATCAATTTTAGCAATTACTTTAGATATTAAAAGAACAAAAAAATATATATTCTTTTGATTCATTAGTTTCGCTAGAACCTGCTTGAGAGAATGTTAATATAATTCTAAATATTTGTAAACACGAAAAAACTAGATGTACCTATTAGATTTTCAAGATATGAATCTTTTTATTCAATATTGACCTAAAGGTACATTCACAAATGGAAATTAGGTTTAGATTTATGGTTTATACTTTAGATTTAAAGACTTTGGCCGCATATTATGTAATGACTCCATTCACACTTCAGAATTTAGGGTCTCTAAATCCAAATCATAAAGCTAAACATTGCAAGGTCCAAACTTTAGGTTTATGATTTAATTTGACGTTACAAACTTAAACAATTAGAACGAGTCTGAAATGATATAGATAGATACACCTATCTTTATTTATTATTCACTTGGAGGATTCGGTTTTTTAACAAATGCGAGAAGAACATGGAGACTGTCATAATTAAATTGCTGAAATATAACCTATAATGCCAAGCGAATGACAGTTTCAGGTAATTTAAACTTACATTTATGAATGACTTACTTAGACCTAAACAAAAACCATAAACCTAATTTTCATTTATGAATGCACCTTAAAAGACAACTTTTAAGACAATGAACAATTTCTGAATTAATTATTGATCATGTGTGTGTGTGAAAAATCTTTTGAACATATAAAACGAGGTACGAGTTCAAAGTAACAGAAAAAATTAAAATATGAAATGCAGGTGAATAAATACTTGTAAGCGCCAGTGTACGTCCTTACACTTTTCATTCCAACGCATTTTTTCAGAGGACATATCATGACTAAAAACCGCAACGAAACATTGCGACAAAAAAGTTACTGTCAAAACAAAATGACAAAAACTCCGTAGAAAAAGTTAGGAAACTGCGTACATTTAAAACCTTTGCATATGAGTATATCTCGTAGCATTTAAATAACAGCACCAAATTTTATATAGTGTTCATATATCAAATTAGATAAAATTGAATTGTTTTGCAACTAGCATTAGCTTTGTTCATTTGACTACTTTGCGTCTACGGTTTACTGCCGCGTCCATATAAAATGTATCGGCGGGCAGTAAACCGTAGACGCAAAGTAGCAAAACAAACATATCTATTACTGTATTTAATTATTTACATTACAATAGACCAATCGGTAATTGTTAACAAGTGTTTTTAATTAATTATTGCTTTCGTAATCAGATATGGCTAGAAATAATTGAAAACCCAATTATACGAGGACTCTTCTCTTTATTTCGAGCCTGATATAGTGAAGCAGGGTATGTCATTCTGAAATTTTTATTACAACATCACCAATTCATTGATTTGTGTAAATACACTACTGTTCGAGCGGGTGAATACCGTACCATAATCATCCAGGGCCATAGTTGAAACATGTCCAGTAATACCAAACACCTTTACGCCTGTTAACCGCCCGCACGGTGCAAATATTTCATTATTACCGATATCTGTATACAAAACAGATTGACACACCCAGCAATGGGTAATAAGCCGTGATGATATATTTATTTATACTCCGAAGCCTTGTTCTGTTACATAATACACCCTGTATAAAAATCTACCTTCGCAAGTTATTTAATTTAGTCATTTTATTGTACTACTAGTATCTTAACATAATCTTACCATTTGCTGTCACAAAAAAATAAATGGTATAAACAGCTCCTTCTGGATTTTCTTTTTACAAGGAAAACGGAGTCTCCACAAGATTGATTAAAGCTATTTACGTGGTCGCAAGACAAAGAAAAGAATATCAAGTGTCAGTTTTTTAACTCCGAGACAGGAATTCAATAACGCGATAAAGCGGTGGTCGCTTCGTAGGTCGAGGGAACCATTATAAAGTCATCGAATATGATAAATCGAAGACGACTGATCTCAACGGAATATCCTTGTTCCTAGTGTACTTATTTTGGTTTATGCTGCAGATTCTCTCGTGATTAATTTTAGGATTTACTACTGGTTGAGATTGATTTACTAGATGCTGAAGACATGATAGTTTGATCAGGAGACGTCAGTTAGTATCATAGAGTAATATAAATGATAGATTTATTACGATAGGTGATATGATTTCTGCACTCATATTTTTGTAATTGGCTATAACATTTTCTTCAAGTATAATAGCTAGCCAGGATCATTTAAAAAGTTTTCCGTTAGGGTTATATACAGGATATGCAACGAAACGCGGAACATGAGGTCAACATAGGATTTTAAAGAGTGCAGAAATTGGCTCTCCTGTTTATTTTAGAGCAAAAGTAAAAGAATGAAAAGTTGTTTAAAATTAATTTTTACTTTTAAAAAGTCTTCATATAATGCAATAGAATATCTGTAGCACTATATATATATATATATATATATATATATATATATATATATATATATATATATATATATATATATATATATATATATATATATATATATATATATATATAAAGTAAAATATGACATTTTCGTCAAAAATCAGATAGCTGTGGAAATAAAAGAGAAATAAAACAAAATATCGATTAAGATTGTTATACTTGAATATTTAATGCTGAATTATAACATTAGACCTTTAATCGCCGATCCTGTAAAACATTATCGTGAACTTTGTTGACTATTTCTTATATCGTTACACCTTTTGGATGTCCACTAAGTACGCGGATCATCTTCCAAGCTGGTACGAACACAATTAAATTCGGTTGCCTATTTTTTGACAGTTGTGTATGAAGGTATATTGTCATCTACGACATTTATTATTTCATTAATATTTCTTGAGGTCATTAGTCTTATTTACAAAAAAAATTACTGCACGGTGGTTAATGATAGCCTTGTTGAGAATAAACACAAATATAGTTTCGTTTCTGAATTTTATTTTTTAAAAGTGTACGTCTCAGGACGCCCTACAGAAGTAATAACTTTGTCTCGATTATTTTAAGTTAAAGTAATTTTATCGTTTAAGTTATTATTAGGTTTGAATTAAATAAATATAACTTTGTCGGCAGCTAGAGAGGACGGGAGTTGTGCGCGTGCAATGGCTTGCCATCTCTCAACGGTAGGATGGACGCCGGAGTGAGGAAACGTCTTAAACTCCAGGTCTGCTTTCCTTAACGGTTCACTCTCGACTATCTCATAAGTCATCACTTAAAAAAAACTATTTGAGAGGAATGCAAAATTTTTAGTTTTCGTTTGACATAAATGTCGCTTCACGATGTACAAATAATGTTTAATAAAAATATTATTTTCGTGCGCCACTGGGTAGACAATAAAAAAATCTGATGTGGCCAGCACATTACCTTCCGTCAGTTCCATGTATTGTACAAATTTCGTCAGAAAGTTCCTTGCAAAAGATTCTAGTTCTTGTACATTACATGCCGGCAGTTGTATGTGTTTTTAAAAAATACAATACAGAAAGTTTCTAGCAAAAGATCCTATTTTTCCAGTAAAATTATAACCCAAACATACTCTGTCAATTGCACTTGACACTGACATCTTTTAATCAGAATTTTCCTTAATATAGTAGCTGTTTCCATAGTTATAGTTATAGCATAGCTGTCTAATTTATGAAATTTAATTTCTTTATAATTTTTAACTCTATATGCATTTAATATGAAGTATAAAATGCAGTCAAATCGTATGGAGAATAAAATATTCTTTAGATTAAATGTGAAAAAATGTTTTTTATCATTGTTTTTTCAAGAAAAACTGTGAAATTCTTCAATTATGGGTACTTCCGGTTGACCAATTATAACCAAAATATAATCAGCTCTGTAGCGAAGAGAAGTACGAAAGAATGATAATTTTTGGAATTTTCGTATTAGAATTATCGCAGAGCAAACTTTTGTCACACGCACACACACTCACTCAGACACACACGCACGTACAGACATCGTAAACCTAAAGGCAACGGAAGGTAAAAAGGTCTAACTTTTATATTTGTAACATTTTTCTCGATTACTGATAGTTTAGAAGTAATTTCAAAATTAAAAAATCTGATGTGGACACCACACGACTTCCTTGTACGCAAGACCAACATGAAAAATAGATAATTATAAAATTGCACGTATTTGACATTAACAATTTTTTTAAATTTTTTTATACTTTTTTTGTCCTAATCCATAGCAAGCTTTATTACAAAAAACCAAAAAGTATATAATTTTTAAATTTACATAACTCGCTTATACAAAGGGCTAATTTAATAATATTGGATGTGCTAGACGCAGAATTTAATTCTTTAAACTATTATTTGAAGCATTTATTTCTAAAATTTTATTCAAGAAAAACAGTTAACAACTTCATGTAATATATCACTTCCGGCGCTTCCGGTTAGCCTATTGTAACCAGTTAATATAAAAATCATATATACCAAATTTGAAAAGTTTTGGATTATATTTTAAAATAGTTTTTCAATAAAATCTATTATAGGCTTCAAGTAAAGTACCACTTCTGGAAATTGACCAAGAAGGAAGATGCACAACTAGATGTTATAGTAGTCCTAAATACATAATTTCAACTTTCTACGGCTTACCGTTTTTGAGTTATGCGACATAACATACGTACAGACGTCACGACGAAATTAGTCAAAATCGATTCAGGTATGGTCAAAATGGATATTTGCGTTGAAATCTGAAAACCGAATTTTTCGCGATTACAATACTTCTTTTCTATGTACAAGGAAGTAAAAATCGGCCAAATTCAGTTTTCCGTCATTATCTAGTAACCTTCGAAATCCGGACACTCCGTATTATTAATTGGTCGGGAGGTATTGTAATTACCGAAATCTGCAAATAGAAACAGATTATCACACCAAGAATTGGATAATAAGCCGTGATGATATTTAAAGAGGTTTACTTTGACAAAGAGATTTTATGAGATAAGGTTTATCTGTATAAACAAATATTGAAAACAGCATAATACAAGATAAATTTAAAATTGAATCATCCTACAATATCATTCTCAAAATTAATCTTGACATTTGGAATACTGTATAAAGCTAAACTTGTTATACCCACGTATTTCATTGAAAATTTATTACCTTCCTATATATATTACATTAAAAACAATTCTATAAACCTCTATAATTAATTTAATTCACCCCAATTTATCATTTAGAATCCTACCGAACCCGTCTCCGCGTAATTTCAATTTAAAGTTGTTCTATTTATATGAATCTCCACAAAATGGCAAACAAGTCTCGACAGGAAAGAGGAAGGAAAAATAGAGCGAATCTCGCAACGTTGATCCTTGACATTTATCCCTGAAATACGCGATCCGGTTGCACGATGTATGTTGGTACAAGTGACGATATATGTATTCCGCAGATATCTACATCCATTCTCGTACTGCTCTGATTCTGCAAGCGCGATACTCATATAAGATGACAAGAAAAAGGAAGACGAAAAGTACAAAGAAAGAGTTTTATTGAAAAAAAGTGCAATGCGCGATGAGGAAGTCAAACGCGGTACAGATTTCAATAGAACTTGATAAACAAAAATAATATTGCAATGAACTAAAAATAATGCTCTAAACATCAAGGGAGAGAAATGCAATTACGAAACGCCGAGTGAAAATAAAATTCTCTACTACGGCCTGATTCTCGTGACACTTGTTTATAAAACAATATTGTATACGAAACAATTATTGTTTTTAATACAATAAATTATAATATTGAAATTCAGGTGAACATTGATTCTGAAATAATATTGTATACAAAACAATAATTGAATTGTCAAAAATTTATTGTAAACTATACAATTTTTGATATTCAGATGACCAAAATTACATTGTATAGAAAACAATAATTGTTTTCTAATATTGTAATCTGAACACGGAACTCAGCTACTTGTTACGAAAACAATAAATTTTAAAATATTATTTAATTTGTGAATAATGATTAATACAAATTTAATTATGCTAATTAATGATTTATTAATGCAGACAAGAGCAATTATGAGATTTTGAAATAAAATATAGCCCATATGCAATCTACACTAATGAGTTATTTTAGACATAATAAACAAAAATATTTAAAGAGTAAAAATGATTCTTTACTCTAGCGAAAAATAACTTCTAGAAACATTAAGTTTCATCTCCGTTGAATTAACCAAATCCATATCTGTTCTTATAACAATAAAACTAGCTTATTGAACTGTCTATTCTTTATTCACTTTAAATATTACATTTATTCATCAAAGAAGTTATTTAAAAGTTATTGGTTTATTTTTCATAAACTAGTTATTAGTTAGCGGATGCTTACATCTAGTAAAAATGTAATTAATGATTACAGTTTTAATTTCAACAAATTTCTACTTTATGATGATTAACAGATAGACGTAAATGTACTTTTTCAGCGGATTTCGAAAATGAGAATACATTTGTCGTTAATAGTATTATTAGTTTTTAAGATTCATGAATATTACATATGTATGTGTCTCAAGAATTTAATAATATAATCATTTACTCGTATATGCCGTTTGCCAGTGTTCTTTTCGTCTTTGAACGGTCCATCTCCACAAGAATCTACTATTTCTTGTCATAGGTATGAACCTAAAACATATTCTGCAGTTAAAGTTGTTGTTATTGTACCGGGTTTTAAATATTCTTATACATAATCTGCACCTTTCATTAATGTATGCGAAGATTTACAACCCCCACTAATAATAAATATAATATTCTTTTTGATTTAGGAAATGTCACTTATGTCAAAAATTAAATAAATGTCAAATAAGGAAACTGACTAACTTCATACTTGTATACATTACAATACAATAAATTGCATAGAGACAGTTTACAAGGGAGTCACGTGAATACGAATTTTATACAATATCTTAAACTACATTTTTTTCAATATTGTATATGAAACAATATTGTTTTGTAAACAAGTGTCACGAGAATCAAGCTATTAGATATTTTTTTACCACCGAAAGTAGAAACATCACAAATATCTAATTTTTTAATAATTAAAAGTTAGTGACAAATTTTACTGCCATCTTTAACAATTACATGAATTAGTAGTGTTTGAGAGTCAAACTTTGATAACACTTCATAAACAAAGTTGAATTTTCTCAAATTTCGTTTCGAGAATATTGAGTTCTACGTCGTTTTTTCCAAAAAATACCAAGATTACCAAGTATACGAGGTCTGTTAGAAAAGTATCCGACCTTTGGCCAAGTCAGTATGTTGTCTTTACAAATTATTGATCGGTAAGTGATTGTGATGACATACCGATCAGGAAACGAGGCGGTAAGTAAAAAATCTGATGTGGACACCACACGACTTCCTTGTACACAAGACCAATATGAAGTATAGACCCAAATATAAAATTGCACGAATTTGACGTAATTTGACATTAACTTCTATTTTTTAATTTTTTGTTACTTTTTGTCCTAATCCATAGCAAGCTTCATTACAAAAACCAAAAATTATATGTTTTAACTATACATATCTCGCTTATACTAAGGGCTAATTTAATAATACTTGATGTGCTAGACACAGAATTTAATTCTCAAAAAAATTTATTTGAAGCATTTATTTCTAAAATCAAAATGAAACCATTTTATTGAAGAAAAACTGTTAACAACTTCAGGTAATATGTCACTTCCGGTTAGCCTGTTTCAACCAAAATCCACTATATTATTCCAATTGACATAAAAGTCTTATATACCAAATTTGTAAAGTGTTAGATTATATTTTAAGATAGTTTTTCATTAAAATCTATTATAGGCTTCAAATAAAGTACCATTTCTAGAAATTATGTAATGACCAAAAAGGGAGGTGCACAACTAGATGTTATAGCAGTCCTAAATACAAAATTTCAACTTTCTGCGGCTTACCGTTTTTGAGTTATGCGAGATACATTCGCACGTACGTTCGTACGTACAGACGTCACGACAAAATTAGTCAAAATGGATTCAGGGATGGTCAAAATGGATATTTCCGTTGAAATCTCAAAACCAAAATTTTTCGCGATTACAATACTTCCTTTACTTCGTACAAGGAAGTAAAAACAACGATCAAAGCTTACTTTAAAAATGACAACTACTATTTTTTTAATATGCCAAAATAATTTTCGAATCTTTTATTTTATTATTGCGACGATTGTGCAAAAAACCATAATAAGTACTCGTATTGCGGCCAGTATGTGCTCTACCGGTATCGGGATGTAATGGAGATCTCGACTTCGTCTCCATGTCCAAAATCATCCTCAACACATAGTAAACACTTACTGCACTTCTTCTTCTCGCTCGTAGCTCCCGAGTGGAGCAAGTAGTGATGCACGCGAGGCGAGACGAGACGAGAAATATAAAATATCGATCTCGTCTCGTTTTCGGATCTGTAATCTCGATCTCGCTCTAGTTCTCGCACATTTTTTTGGGTCTCATCTCGTTCTCGCACGAGAGTCTCGTTATAAAAATAAGCGCAGGCGCACTACTTATTTACGTAACTGTTTAACTACAAGAGACAATTTCGCACCAATAGCACCGTCTTCCATGTATTTGCAATCGTATAACTATAACAAAGAAACGAAATACAAAATTCTGGTCACCAAATTATTTCAATATAAACATAATGTTTATTCATTTACGGTCATCACAAAATGTGATAAGTTAGGAAATAATTTAATTTACCTCTAAAATATCCAATTTATCATCAAATTGTGATCTCTAAACTATTTCAATACGAACATCTGTTAACACATTCTGTCTGTAATCAGT
Source organism: Harpalus rubripes (assembly GCA_963082715.1). Lineage (NCBI taxonomy): Eukaryota > Metazoa > Arthropoda > Insecta > Coleoptera > Carabidae > Harpalus > Harpalus rubripes. Next base: position 64,537,317 of record OY720450.1, read on the forward strand.
AAAACAAATTAAACATTAAAATATTATTTTTTTGTGACTAAAAGTACCTACACTTTTTCATTAAATATATGCCACTATTTAAGTAAGATTAAGTCATAAAAACCGCTACATTATTAACCCGCCAGCAACCAATCACTCGGCTTCTCTCCCTGTTGGCTCCCATCGCGCTTAATATAACATCCTTTACTTTTCAGGGGCGACAATAGTTTTATTAACCGTGGTTTTAACTGGGGTGAATTAGGGGATGAAATATTAGAGAAAACTAGTTCTGTTGGATGCAATACCGATTTTGTCTTTATTTTTGCATTTCCTCGCTCTGGGAACGATACTAATCGAATCGATTCTAGATAGACTCAAAAAATATAGTGAATTCATATAATTTTCACATTTACGTGCTCTATGCATGAATTAGCGTTGACTCCACTCCTCGTACGGTGCATTTTTCATTGAATTTATGAATCAAAGTTATAAAGTTACAAATACTTTTTATTGCGAGATTCTCGCGAGAATCTCGCGAGATTTCTCACTATTCGCAGTTGTTATATCGATCTCGCCTCGAATTTTAAACTGCAATCTCGCTCTCGTTCTCGTCTCGCATAATGCAATGAGACGAGACGAGATGCGAGAGTACTCTAGTCTCGTCGTGCATCACTAGGAGCAAGAGGAGCCTTGCGGCGTTTCTTTGCCTAATCCCTGATATGATCGTGCGTTGCTAGCCACTCGCATCGGGGTTTTAATCCTGTTACATTTTTCTTTTTCTTAGTCCGTTTAGTTTTCTGTTGTGAAGTCATTTACTAGTTTTTTCCACGCTGTTTTGTCTTTAGCTTTCGTTTTGATTTCATTTCATGACGTGCCCTTGTCGTTTCTTACTGCACTTAATACTTAAATAACAATTACGTCCAAAAAAATATTACCACCAAAAAATAATATAAATTATAAGTACAAGGATGATTCAAAAACATTCTTGAAGAGGGTGTTCTTATTTGCACCGTAGAGGAGCAGTAATTAATCATTAGAGTTTTGTAGTCAGAAGGTGCAAAGCCTTCAAAATTCATTATATAATACTGAAACTGAAACAATATTTAGTTATTTTTATTGCTAACACTATATGCGAAATATGTCTTTAACCCTCTCTCCAGAGGGTCACGGTATATCTGTCAGATATATGAGCTTGAATTTCTTTCGTACTTTATAAATTACCAAACGTAATTACCTATGTACACAATTACTTATATTAAATCCTAAAGAAGAAACAGAAAAGATATATAATAAAAATGGGTAGTGATCACATACGAGTAGATACAATGCGATCCACCACGTTTTTATGACCGCAACCTCCTGGGGGCTAATGGGAAATTGAGTAAAACAACGTATATCCAATTTAGATTCAGATAAAGATCGTAAATTGTATATGTATAACCCAATTTCAGGCGTTCGTACTGTATCTGAGACAGAATTATGCAATAACTACAAAAAGTAGTTATTCTGAATATAGATTACAATACTGTTTCAATACCGAAGAATTTTTTTCTGAAAAACTCATGGACTTTATTGGGATTGAACTCAAGATCTTCGTATAATCTAGAAGGATTCTCTACCAACTGGCCTACAAAATATTGTTGAAATCAATGAATTCATACTCTCAATACTCTGAATAAAGCCGGATATTACATTAAACAACTTTGGTTGATGGTAACCGACAACTTCGGTTGTGACAACCAATTCTAACTAATGTAATTTAGTAATTGGCAGTTGATAGGAAACCCGCAACCGTTAAACAACGGTCAACTTTAGTTGCAAGTTGCCCTCAACTCGGGGTTGCAATTGCTTAGTTGAGAAATATTGCAACTGCAGTATTTAGTTCGTGTTTTAAATAGTTATTCACTTCTTTAGACGGTTTAGCTTTAAAATTAATTATGGCAAAGTGGAGCGCGGACGATATACCTACTCGTGAGTCAATTTCAGTATGTTTATGAAAAATATGATATTCGGCCTAATTTACTAATATAGTTTTGTTAATATAATCGTTAGGTAACAACTGAGAGTTAACAACGATGTTTAGCAACTCTTGTAACAACTGTTATAATTGGTATTCAGTAAATACATAATTAACGACATTGTTAAAAATGGTCGTGAACAATAGTTGTTAAATATAGCAGTGAAGTTATTAACAAGTGAGTGAACAAGCATGTCGATTTTCAATATTTGTACATATTTCTACTGTATTGACATCGTAAAGTGACATATTTTGATTAGTTTGACGTTTGAGTTTTTAATAATGAGTGTCACGAAATTCGGGGTGCAAGATGTTCCGCGGAACAATATTCTCTAATGGTAGATTTCATGATGATTTTGGGCTAATTAAATAACTGCTAGTTGGACACTTTGCAAATCGTTGATTGACTTCACGGAAAATTCAAATTTTGCCCTGTAATCTTTTTATAAGATCCATAACCACGCGTAGAAATGAAGTGTTAGTTCTGCAGTTATTAGTATTAATGTTTATTCAATTCCTATGGTTGAATGCGCCGATTTCGAAGTTCTAAGAATCTCATCATCAGACATGACCATCAGCGTCTAGAGGTTTTAGTTTGGAATAAATGTAAATCTTTCATCTCGTTACATGAGACCTTCGAGCATATACTGACTCAGTATGCTTGAAGCATATAAGACCATCCAATTCACGAATTAAATCATGAACGACACCTTGCTTAGTTTGAATATTTTTGTAAATATTTTATTCCCGATATTGAGAATGGATTACTAACATCTCGCAAATTTCGTTTCACAAATCGTGTCTAAAATATATATATATATATATATATATATATATATATATATATATATATATATATATATATATATATATATATATATATATATATATAATTATTGGTCAAGTAGGTATATATTGTCCTTCTTCTATTTCCAATAAAAGTTTATTTTCTAACACAAAATTTTCAAGAACCTATTTTCTATCTATCTATTTTTTACCAACGATTGTTCTATACTAACAAAGGAAGAAATGCAGTTGCTAGATTAACAACTCGACGTAACGGCTAGTTGTTAAATTTTAGTAACTTGTGAATTGGGAATTTGAACTTAGCAACAGACATTCAGTTTAACAACTGAAAACAGTTGTTAATTTTAACAACTTTGCTTAGAGAATTAGGCCGATTCTGTGGATAACAGTTGGTCCGAATCTTATTCATAACGCTCAAAGTTTGCGATGTGAGATGTATGATGTCAGAAGTGACGTCAACATTTCATGCTAACAGTGCTCACGCCCAAGAGGATAGGCAGTGTAAGCACGCTAGATGTTTTTGACGCCATTGCTTGCTGAAACAACGAAATTATTGTTGTTAAAATTGAAGTTGTTAACGTAGTAAAAGTTTTTTAGAGGAAATTAATGAATTGATCAAATTTAAACTCACAAGTACCACAATCTGAAGAATTTTTTTCAATTATTTTAGACCTAACTACATAAATATATCGTTCTTGGACATATGCCTGAACTAATCTGGTTGTAGATATAAGTTGACTAGTGTAATTAATTTTTGCAACTTTGATTGAAGAAAAGTAAGTTGCTTCAACCAACGTTGCCAGTTCCCATCAAACAAAATTGACTAGTGTAATATCAGCTTAATAGAAGACATGTGAAGAATTCACTGACTTCTAGAGAACTTTGTAGCTCAGTTGGTAGAACATTCTACTACACATAGGAAGGTCCTGAGTTCAAATCGTAGCAAGGCAATGAATTGTTCACAAAAATCTTTCTCCAATATTCAGCAGTAACTACTTTAGTCGTTCACGGTTCTGAATGTGATAAAAACTGTTTAAAAACAGTTTATAATATACTTATATTGTACATATACTGCTAACACGTTGACTGCGTCATTGGTCACCGGGGACCAATAACTTGCATTTGTCTAGTGCGGTACATTTTTCATAAAACTTCCCCAACTTACGGATGTTATATTTTTTTAACTATGGGCCCTAGAAATATTTTTAACGTAGTTATTAAAAGTACGTATCATATGTTTTACTAATTTCAAATAATTTCTTATTGATCTGCGGAGACCAGTACCGCACTGAAATAATAAGTTTTATTTTAGTGCAGCATCCGGCGACTTATACAAAATATGTCAGAGGTGTTACAAAGAACTTCGTTTAACACCCACCCGACATGAGGTTAGCAATAAAAGTTACAAAAGTAACTAGTTATTTCGATGATTTTACAGAAAAACTCGGATTTTGTCTTTCATGTTTCAATAAATTGCACAAAATTTAATAAATATATATTATATTTAATAATTTTATTTGTTTTGTCGTTAAATCTTCGTTTAACACCCACCAGACATGAGGTTAGCAACAAAAGTTACAAAAGTAACTAGTTATTTCGATGATTTTCCAGAAAAACTCGGATTTTGTCTTTCATGTTTCAATAAATTGCATAAAATTTAATAAGAATATATTATATTTAATAATTTTATTTATTTTGCTGTTAAATATTACGAATATTTATTCCCAAAATTGCACTCCTCTATTTTTGTCAAGATTGTTTCAATAAAATAAAATATATAATAAAATGTGAATAATTTACCTAAAGTATAGCCCATTATTATAAATATATACCTATTTAATTGTACTTGAAACATATGTATTTAATATGTTATTTCGCCATTAAAATTAATTCAATATTATCATAAATATATATATTTTTTTTAGTAATTTATTTGGTGCGGTTCCGGTCTTCGGAGACCGTTCCTGCCACAGACCTAGCTACATACATGACAAAATAACAGTTTTATGTATAGAAATACCCAGGTTTAATACAACTAATAGCCAGAAGATGGCAATTTATGTTCCAAACACCACTGGTCGCCGGAGTCCAGTACGTCATATACAGAAAGTTTGCCATTGGGCTTCGGGGACCAATACCGTATGGAAATGAATACATCACTTTCAACTTCCGCAGCCAACATGTTAATTAAAAGTCAAATAAAATAGTAAAAGGAAATAATGAAATTGAAAATTCTTGTTTAAAGAGCGATTAATTTCGAAGACTTAATTCAACTGTACATTAATTCCTCTATTCTATGCACTGCCGTAATAAAATGCAAATTAAACTAGAAAAATACCATTTTAATTCCTTTATAAAATGTATGAGTCAAAGAACAAAATTAAAATAAATAGTTAAAGCGAAATAATGAATTTTTTCACAAAAAAGTACACAAAACGAACTTGCTGTAAGTGCTGTAAAAGCGCAAAAGCAATTAACCTAACAAGTGTGAAATGCAAAAATCTTAAATTGAAAATTTCCAGATGGAAGATAATCGATAGTTTTTGACGTAGGAATTATACAATCCGCTTGGTGAATGAAACAAAGATGAATAAAGTTTTATCATTAGTTCGTGCCTGTGGAACTTTTAATTAATGTTGTTTGTAGCGAGGGACCCGGAAAGCGATTCTTCCTTCCAACAATTTGTAGAAGAACAGCTGGATTGTTTTCTGGCTGATCGTGATATTTAACCGGTTAATCGACGCTTCTTTGTTTAACCTTCCTTGTTTCCATCGCCAGGAAAGGATTATGAATGGAGTAAATCATAATTGTTTTCTGTTTCGTTTATTTCATTTTATTATATTGTGGTACTTTCTATTAGCTTTATGAAAACCGCAATTCGCGAGGAAAACTTAAATAATGGATACAATTATTGTTGCTATTTCTATGAAGCAATAATTATTTTTGAAAATCTCACTCGTGGGTTAGCCCGCCAAGAATGTTTCGATGAACCGAAGAAAGTATTTGGGTATGAGCCATGACTATTACCTAACGTAAAAGATGTAAACCATGTATACATCATAAACGTCAAATGTCATTCGATAATTATTATACTTGAAATATGAAATATGAGATGTATATACCAATTATGCACAAATGATTCACGCTATAAACGTTTAGATAGAATGAAAAATATTCGTTTGTTATTTATTTCCACATGTTAACAAAAATATTGAGAAATGTAAACTGTGGATTGCGTTACGGTCGAAGTGACTTAACATTAAATAAAATAAATAGAGATAAATATGTTTGTTTTATTTTGGGATCACAAACTTGTTTATTCGTTCAAAAGCGGGCGCAATTTGGCTTTTATTGCCCGAGGGCCTATATAGGTGCTAGGCAACAGCTATTCAAACATCAAAATCTTCGTTTGTGGATAAATATCAGACAACAGAATGACAGGTTAGTGCTACGGAGAGGGACGTAAGACAACGAGTGGGGATTTGTTTGAACGCAAGAACTTCTATCTCTTTCGCAGCTCTCTCGCGTGTTACGTCAGTTCTGTGTCTAAGCACACTGCTTTTAATAAAATTTATTTATTTATAAATTTTTTGTGATTATTGAATTCGGCTTGCGGGTAGTTATCATCAGCGTCTAGTAATTACGAAGATGATGAAATGATACGTTATTGTAATTTGAAACAGATAGAAATATTGTACTGCAAAAGTAATGGGTTTGTACTGCGTCATGCGTTATGTCATTTTTCGTTCGATTCAATCACATATTTAAGTGTACCTATACGAGTATAAGTTATGTGCTCCATGGATTCCCCATAATAGGGGATTCCGCAATTTTTTTTTATATAATTTCATCAGAAAGTATAAGTAAAACTGACTATTAGTGAAAATCCGGTGAAAAATTCTTAATATAGCATTTTCAGCTTACACAGTGCAAGTGCGCACTGAGTGCAACTTATCATGTGACCACACAGAACGAGTTCTGCCCTCATTCGATGGCAGTGCAGTTTAAGCTGAAAACGATTTTGTTTAACCGCCATATTTGCACTGACACTATTGCATTTGCCTAGGGAGTCAGTGCACAAAATCGCACCTGAGCCAGTGCACGGTGCAACTTTTTCTTAAGCCGAAAACGCAAAACAAATTAATATTATAACACTGTACAAGTCTACATGCTTTATAATTGCAAGTGTATCAAAATTATTAAGTTTAATGCAAGAAATTTATATTCAATTAAAAACTGTTTGAGAATTGCAGTACTGGACCGGTAGCTACGCGTCCGCTATTTGAATTTGTCTACTTCCATTGGTAGTAATCAAAATAATATGTATGGAATTCACAGGAGGGACGAGCTGCTAAAACAAAAAACCCCTAGTTTCTAAAGTATTTCATTTATATCATTTTATTTCTTAGTTAATATTCAATATTAAGCATATACTTTCACTATTTTTTTACTAATTTCTCTTAATTCGATTGAGCTGTAATCCCCTATTCAACATCAGCTCAAAAATCATATCGTGTCAAGTGGTGCAGAGCCACTCTCGTATGCTTTGGAGAATTATAGTACGGTCAATTCCGAACGGTGTAACTATGATGTGCGTGTCTACAGTCCTTCAAAAGTTTCTTCAAAATCGATAGTCGACTAAGAGGAAGAGTCGTACTTCATACTGCATCATGAAAACACTTGTCCACATACATTAGCTCGAACAGTAGCGTATTTAAACAAGCAAAACATTAAACAAAATTGGCACCCAATCACTTCTTATTTGCCCAAGTCAAAGATAAATTGTAGGGAATGTGTTTTACTTTGGGCAAGAAACTGTGGATGCTTTCAAAAGATATCTTCAGAAACAGGGAAAAAATGTTTTGAAAATTAGTTCTTTGGAATGCAAAAATGTATTGACACTATAATGAGGTATATTTTGAGAAAAAAACTATCGAATCCATAGAAAACTGCCCTTGTAACACTTAATTTTCTAATCAACTATTTTCTTAAACTTTGTTAATTAATATTAAGTTCTCCACTCTGTGTTGATTATATGTCGATTATATTTAGGGGTAATCCGGCCTTATGGCATTCCAATACAAAATCGTATTCCACTGAGAATATCCTGTCAGCGTACCCGTGTCACAGATTTTAGAGGGTCCCTCGTGACATTTATGTGACGGTCCGGTCTACTGCGTGGCCTACGTTTGTTTTTGATGTAGTTGAGGAAACTGCGTTATACTATGTTCCGCGTCCTGAATTTATTATGATTTTCTAATGAAATTTATAACGTAAACTGCGTGACGTTACAGACGTTACAGACGTTTCAGATTGGGATGGATGGTTGGATGCTAATACAAACACCAGGTATTTTGCAGAAGATGGAGGTTATGTTTATAGAAGTGGACAACGGATAACGATGTAAAATATGGTGAAGGATAATATTTAGTGTGGTATGTAGGGTCTTATACATAATTAATTTTAATGTATGTATCTCTGGCCGTATTTATCAAAAGTTTGGAGTAATGTTTTGGAGATACTCGTATATGTTCCATAAAGGTTCACTATATCAGATTTTAGAACGAAATATACAGTGTATAAATTCTAATTTAAAACGCATTTAGAAAACAGGCGGTAAGGAATATAAATATTGAGATTTTAAGGAATAAACATGTTCTGAATTTTCGAGAATGCAAATTTACTCTTTTACAAATCGGACTTGCAATTTTTGTGTCTTTAAGGGTAAAAATTGTCACTTGACTAAAGTCCGGATGGAATGGCATGGACAATTTCTGATAAGTAAATTTCATTGCAATAAAAGGCTTTAGCGTCCCCTGCAATGATTGAAAATGGCTGGCATTTATTATCGGCTACCATTTACATATACATAATGTCATTTTATGCAGATATGATCCAGAGGAAAGCTAAATTCTAAAATATCATTTTTTAAAACATTTTAAAGTGCGTTGGGCGTATAAGTTCCATTTATTTAGAATTACATCGAAGTTCTAGGACGTTTCGGCCTAATATACAGCCATCATCAGCAGGGTTGGCCTGATTTAAATCATTTGACTTAAATCATGAATTAAATCGTGATTTAAATCAACTGATTTTTTAAATTAAAATCATTGATTTTATCAAAGATGAAAAAATGATTCAAATTATAATTAAAATGTATTTATTTACTACGAAATTATTAATAGCAACAAAAATATGTTCTTTATTATAGTAATATCTAAAAATTAAATGATATTTTATCACTTTAGCTTTCATATTACAAATGCGCGCGCGCGTGTACGCGTTATATACAGCGTGTTATGTAAGTAATGTGCCATACTTCATGGTATGATAAAGATAAATGAAAGAAGTTATAATCTGAAATTTATTTTCCTCTATCTATCGATTTGTAAGACTTATGGGACTGTAAAGTCGACCAATTACAAATCAGCCTTATTAAGTTAAAATATAAAAATCAAGTTGTTCCAAAAACAATATTTGTCAGTTGTCATAAATAACGTTGAATTTGTAATCAGTGGAGTAGTAATTTGTTATTTAGAAATGCCTGTCACTTTCACTAACCACAAGAATACACAGATATACACTGGCTTGCAAAAAAATCGCGTACACCTATTTTTTGCTGTATTGAGTCGATCTTGATTTTTAACTTGGCAATGTCACTAGTGTCAATTAAGATGTCAAAATGAACAGAAATTCAAATACATACTTGGTTGTTCTTTAATATTCCGGAATATATTTGTAATTTATCAGTACGTAAATTAAACACAATTAAGAACTAGCTTCATAATAGATCAAATAGTAATGACAGTGACAACATTGTCAGTTTTTACATTATTTACAGAGCTAAAAAATTACAAAAATTCGGTTACTTGATTTTTAAGGTGTACGCGATTTTTTTGCAAGCCAGTGTACATTGGGTGTACGGAGAAGTGCGCCAAAACAGCGCTGCTACTCTTAGACCCTATAGGGAGTTTTACCCAAATAAAAATGGTGAAAACTTTGAACATTTGTATTAACTATTTTTGTCATTAATAAAAAATGTTTTATCCATACTTAACCTGACACACATTTCACAGAACATTATACCATCGTGATAAAAAGGAATAATGCGCAAATTAAAAAAAATTCGTTATTTTTTGATAAAACTTATTAAATAAGCGCGTCAAATGCGTCTGCAATATGTAACTATCAAACACAAACTATGCGTCCAATTTGAATGAAACCTGACATACACCGAATACACCCAGAGATCGCTGTATAAAAAGTGTTTTTTTTTCGGAATGACGCCCGGAATACAAAAATTCTCTTTACTTTTTGATCAAACATCGTAAGCTTTTTACTTTTGCATGTATTATTATCTGCAAAAACTTTTAAATTAAATACAAGTGGGGTCCTATACCATTTTTTTTCATACTAAGAAACTAAGAATTTTAGTGCAAATGTGCAAAAGCGACTTAAATATTTTACATAATAAGCGAGATATAAATTTTTAATGTTCAGAATTTGATGCGTGACAGCTCGTCTTCCCCAGTGGTCGACAAATTGTTAGTTCTAGAGTACACATGTTTTATGTTCGCATAGCTGAAATATTTTTATATACAGAGTAATCAAAAATTGCTGAAGTGTGCCGCCCTATACAATTTTGACATTTGCCACTTACTTAATATGACAGCATTACTATTTCCATTTCCAGAGTAATTTGACAGCATTACTATTTCCATGGGCGTAACTTTAGAATTTTGCAAGCTGTCAAAATATGGTTCAAGAAGAAACAGGTATATCACGCTCTTCATTAAAAACCATAATCAAATCAGATTAAAGTTTTTTTACGAAGGTATCCGACACAAATATCAAATTAATCAACGTAAGGCAATGATATTAATCAAACGTTAAGCATCTGTCATATGTGGAATATAGTTTTGATGAATTATGGAATATAATTTTGACATTTTCAAACAAAAGTGATCACGTGACCATTTAGAAGAAATTATTATTAAGCATAAATAACATAAATAAAATGTGTTTTTCCTAAAAATTCTAGCACGTTAAACTATGGCGGGAGATGGCATTGTTTGACAATTACAAACTATGGCGGGAGATGGCGCTAGTGTTTTTCCATTGATGGTTTTCACGGTAGGAAGGCCAAATAATAGCGCGAGTCTCACTTTTAAAATTGGGCAACCAATCAAATTGCAAAGACCTGATTCGTCATCCTAATTATTAATCGACTTCAATCAATTGAAGTTTGCGAACTAATTAATATTGAAAGAAAATTCTTTCACTAATACTCATTAATTTACGTATATTTTTGCATTCTTATCTAAGATAAGATCTAATTTGACTACCCCGTTGACCACATCAGATTTTTTTTCTTTCATGATAACAAATATTAGATATCCTTTCTTATATTTATCTAATTGTTATATAAAAATGTATCAGGGTTTTTAATGAGTCCGCAAAATAATATAGCTTTTAGAGTTTCCAATTTTCCGTATCATGATTTGATTATGTACAATGTCTTTTCTTGTTGAGCACAAAACTTTTTAAACAATAGCCATTGTAATCAGTCTGGAATATTCCTGAATTCCTGGTTAGAGATCTGTCCCCAATCCCCGTCCAACCCTTTGGAGAATTCAGAATTCGAATCCACGTAACGCACTTAGAAATTCTCTCCATCTCCTTGGTATCACTATCGCTTTCTCTCTCTTGGTGGCATCGGTATTGCCATTGGCATTTGCACATCCCCGTGGACAGCGTTAAGTGCTCCTCATAGTTCCGGCAAGGCAAGGGTAATGGCGTCACATGAATCGCAGAGTAGGTTAGCCTGCTCTTGCTCCGGGTTATTGGATCAAGTGAGCTGGACAGGACCAGAAACTGGAGGTGATGCCCTGGGACGCATCAAGGAGGAGGGGTAATTGAAAGTATTATTGGGGATTGAGGAGTTTCCAATAAAAATAGGTACGGGATTGTTGGGAATAAATTACTTATAGGGGTATATTGAATATAGATTGATTTTAAATAGAGAATGGGCAAAATCAATAAAATAAAATGACGAATTATATACACTTACGTGCATAGAAATCGACCACTTTGCAGTTTTGAATTTAATAGCAATTTTTACCTCCCGCTACCCTTAGTAAGGGAGGTATAGGGATCGTTCTAAAAATCGCATATCGAGATTTTGGTAAATGACCACGTTTTAAGGCCCTTAAGCCTGCTTCAGAGTTTACATAACGTAACATAACATATCATAGCATAACATTAAATAACATAACGTAACATAAGGAATCAGTGAAGGTTTCATTAGCCGTGTTCCTTCGAGCTGTGATTTACAATCTAAATGATAAAAGTGATCATGATTAAGAAGAATAATGTTTTTACGTTTCCTATTTGTATCCCCACTTTCTCATTTTGAGATCACTAGACAACCTTCGCCTTTCCCTTCTGAATCAACCATTTTGAGTAATTCACACGGATTCGGTTCATAGAAAATTTAAAAATGGCTTTTCGAGTGTAGAAATTTATGAATGTGGGGTTTGTGGCAACATGGGAAATGTGATTTTCCTACAAAAAAATGTAATAATAGTAAATTATTTATAAAATAAAATAGATTACTTTGCATTTGTCTGCATATGACATTTGACGTCTAAGCATTTGACGCTAGATGGTGTTCTATTGTTTTTTTGATATAATTTTTAGATCATGATTCAAAATGATCACGATTAGCCCAATCAGGATTCACAAAATCAAAATATTTTGCTCATATATTTAGTTTGATGTTGACATTATTTGTTAGTCTAAAAATCAAGAATACTATTATGGATATACGGACGATATTGTTGCCATTAATAATTTAGTGTAATCTTACAGGACTGGTTCATAATTTCGGATATTGCAATCCATGCATTATTTTTTTTAATATTCTTAAAATCTAGTCGAGATTTATCAGATATTAAAGCGTATTTCTCAACAAAAGGAATTAGTAATGCTTCATCCATCTTCACAGCAACTTAAATGTCAAACACAAATTGGAATTGACAATTCAATTGACAGCTATATTATGTTGTTTTGAAATGTGGTACACGACAACTCACGTACGTGGCCGAACATAACCGATTAACATAACGTATCCGTAAGGAAATAAAATTTGGCCATATTGTATGTTTTCTTAAGTTACGTTATGTTATGTTTGTTACGAAAACTATGAAATACTATGCCGGTTTACATACATCCATATTTTCTTTATGTTATGCTGTGATATGTTATGTTACGTTATGTAAACTCTGAAGCAAGCTAGAATCCAATTGTAACATTTTCACGATGATGTCTGTGTGTATGTGTATGTATTGATCCTCCACTCTAACTCTCAGGAAATTTTGAAACCTTATATTTCTACTTTATTCTAATATGGAAAGAAGCCATTATATTTTGGTGTGAATCAGATACCAGGAAATGGCATTTTACTTGAAGCTAAAACGGGTTTTCCTCGAAAAATACTTTTAAATGTATTTTTTTCGCAATTTATATTATTACGAAAATTAAAGATTATTAAATTTTCAACAGGTTTTGTAAATATATTTTATAGATAGATTTATAAAATAATATATAATTTAAATCCCGGAGCCTACGCTTCAAACAAATCTCCTTAGTTACATAGTTCAAATGTATGTAACTGTATGATAACTGTCACTGTCAAAATACTAATGATTTCAATTCAAATTAACAGTAGTAACGTTTTAAAAAGAAAATAGTAAATTGAACAATAGTTATATGGAAAAAAAAACTAAATATAGTTTCCAGTATGAGTAAATATGTATGTACCTATGTATTTAAATTATACTCTCCGTCAAATGAGTATGAACTGATGCTCAACTTTTCCCCTTTCCGCACTCTGTCCCTTGCCCTGCGGTGTTGCCGCTTCTTCATAACTTCGCATTTTCAACATTTCCCATATGAATTGGCAACAGTGTAGAAATTTCCAGTTCATACTTATTTGACGGCAAGTATAATATAAATTAAATGGAGGGAGGTATTGTGATGGCCACAACAGACTTTTTTTAGAAACTGAACCTCACATTAAAATAAAACTTAAAAAATAAAACTTATGCTTATGCTTTAACATGAGGATAAATTAATTAGAATTTATTTATTATGATTCAACACTGAAAAACGAATTATGTGCAAATTAATGCAAGTACAATAACTACAGTCTGTCAAAACTGTATTTGACTATGTTATACTCGTGATAGCAACCACCACAGCAACCACGTAAATATGCGCTTTTTTTGACATCGGTGTCTGCACTTGATAAAAAAATAGCACTCTTTGATAATGTAGGCTCATGTTAAAGCGTAATAAAAGGTCTTTCAAACAGCATAAGTTCTGTTAAAGCACATTTAACAGTATGGTATTATGAAAAATTTATTACCCCGGCTTATACGAGTATTACCTACCCATTACTGGGAGAGATAATTTATTCTTAATTCGTTAATTCCGGTAATGACGATATATCTGTATAGTTGAGGGTGTTTACCAGGCAGCTCTTCAATGGGCACTCAAAGCTATCGCGGAGAGACCACCACTAGGGTTACTTTTATGTTACTGGAAATAATTAACATAAGATCTGCAACGCACTCAGACACGCTTGTATTATTTAGATGTTGAAAACAATTTTATGAGCATTATTAAAGTTAAAACTTGCACTTCTTTGAAAGCTTGTAATAAGAATAATAATTCTCCATCTTCACATATGCACTCTCATATAAAAGTGACTACATCGTAAAAAAGCTACAAATTTAAAAATAAAATACATATCAAGAGAAATATCTTTATTATAAACACCATAAACCAGTGGAGTATATTTTATTAGCTCAAAATATGCTGGTGTGTTGGAAAAATATTTGGACCAGTACAGTATATAAACTCCACTTGTATGTTTACAGTATTTCACTGATATGGTTCTGAGAAGTTATTACACGAATATCATATTTTATAAACACTGACATCATGGGAAACTAATTTGTTTGGCATTTCTTCACGACTGTTCAATATGACACAAATTATAGACTGGATTTCAGACACGCATAAGGATGTAAACAGTCCAGTCTTAAATCATTAAATACGCAGAAATAAATTAGTCTTTGATAGAATTAATCATGCTTATAAGAAGCTACATGTTGTATACCCATAACATTGTTTAACAAGAAATAACATAATTCATATTTTTATTTCAAACCAGAAGTAACCGAGTGAGGAATATATGTTGTACCTACGATGTCAGGTTAGTACGAATGTTGTTGAAAGAGAGACCGATTATTTTTTGAATGATGTTATTGTTATTCTTGCGGGTTTGTGCTAACCCATTAAGTGGGAAATGCGTGATTTTATGTTGTATGTATGTATGTATGTTTCTATCCGCGAAAACTGAATTGATTTTTTTAAAAGTTAGGTATTTATCTAATTGTGTTACATAAATATGAAGAAAAAATAAAAAAAGATAAGGAAGTAGATTTGAACCTACTACCTCTGACAAAAATCTGGTGTGGCCAACACAATACCTCCCGCCATGTACCGCTCGAGTCACAAAAAAGATTAAGCTAATCTTTATTTTTGAAACCCCAGGAGGTCTCGTAGCCGCGTGCCTGAGTGTCGCGAATCTGGGGAATCTCGACCAACGTCAAATATTTCCAATTTTAAATGACACAAAATTGACCCTGTGGTGCACTCTCCACCCTAGCAATGAGTGCGCATGAGGTGACGCCTGCTAAGCGCCCGCACGGTGCAAATATTTTATCATTACCGATGTCTGTGTACAAAGCAGATTGGCACACCTAGCAATGTGTAATAAGCCGTGATGATATATTTATTTATTTATATACTTATTTTTCTATTAGCCAATTTTACTCTAATTTTGGCAGTTTATTTCTTAAAATATAGTCTAATCAAATACCGGTAATTACATTTTTGATAATAGAATGAAGATTAAATTTTAAATACCTGGATAAAATAGAATTCATTAATCCAAAAAGCATTTTACACTTCACGATTTTCTATCAATTTATTGTTGTTGGAAGAAGGGACTACTACCGCATTTAATAATCAGGTATGTTAACTTTTTGTTTCGAATTTTGCGTGGCTTTTTGTGTTTGCGTTTCTTGTACCAAAATGACATACATTTAATAAAAAAGGTGTTAAATTATTAGTTACACATTATAATTACATTATATTTTACAACCATCAAGGCAATATGTTATTTATTTGAAATTTTCGGTTCACCTTTTACGCGTCAAACATTGAATTCGAGAATAAAAAACTTTTTAGTAATGAATACCCTAAAACATTAAACTGAAATAGTTCAATATGTCAAATATTATACAGTTGGCACTCGAAAAGTACCTAATTTTTTTTTGAAAATCGGGGAAAATAGAGCACATTCTAATTTTCACAATTTATTATACGATTTATTTTCAAAATAAATTGTACGATTTTGCTGTATTATACTTGCCGACAAATCGCCGATAAAGGTCGGAAATTTCTACAATTTATTGTTAACTGTAATACAGCTATTATACGGTATGGCTGGTAGCATGAGCGTGATTCTAACACAGGAGTCAACTAGAACCATGTCAATGACTAGGCACATACTTCAGGGTTGTTAAAAAATCAGTGTTCCCAATATACTGATTAACCCTTATCCTGCCATTCATTTTTTTTACTATACCTAACTACTAGCGGTGGGACCATGCCATATTGTAATTGATATTGACTTCATATATTAACCGACCAAATCATAGTCAAGTCAATTGCTAGTTTGTACTACGCCGTATTGATAAATAAATAATTGATAAATGATTCGGATATCTTCGGCTTGGATTGATAAATCTACGTACATTTCAAAAACATTGTGTAAACACGCCTGCGCATACAAACATTTGAATAACGAAAACCGAAAACGACTATTACGAGACTTCAATTTAATTCGCAGAGTAATGAGAATTCAAAGTAGGTACCCAATTTACTTTAGATGATATCCTTTTTATTAGTTTATTTCGTCTTAGAAACACATATACATAATTTTATTCATCAGCTTTTGCCATATATGTCAAATACAAACCATCCAATATACAGGGTGTCTGGGAAGACGCCCCCCCCCCTTAACTTTTTTATTATAAGTAATAGAAAAAAATGGCTCATATAAAAGTTTTATTATTTTACATATACTATTTGATGGCAGATGTAGATATTTTTTATAAAGTCAGGTTTACAAGACACAACTATCAACTTTTATTTTTCAAATGGCAACCTATAATTATTTTAATATAATTGAAACCGCCATTTTTTTCTTTTTTCAACGATGTATTATTTTTTATTAATGTATTTGAAAAGTTTCGAGAAAAATGAGATAATTTAGAAATATTAGAAATAATTTTTAAACAAATATTGTAGGTGGCTATGTGAAAATAAACTATGTGCTAAGTTATTGAAATAGTTTTAGTTGACACCGGTGTCAATCACGTTCGTGTTACTAGCCTATCTAAAAGTTTGAGAAGATAAAAGTAAAAATTTTGCCTTATATTTATCAAAATCAAAAATTAAGAATGTCGGGCGCACTCACTCTTGCTTTGGCCCGATATCAATTCACTCTTCCAAGTTTCTTATTTTTATGCAATCTTCAGGTGATACTGGCATATTTTTCTCCGGACCGAGTAGGATCAGACTTCATACTACGATAATGCCCTGCCCAAATGAATCCCTACTAATAATTTCGTCACTTTTTCGAATTTTAATATTTTGTTATTTAAAGATACATAAGAATCATTGCTAAATTTGAAGGTGTAAGAATTATTTCCATTCCAATTTCTTTATTAAAGTGTTAGATAAGAACTAGTAATTTGAAATCAGTAACTTATAGTTTTTTCAGATTGCATAAATATACGAAACACCAACATATATCTTTGATATTTTCCATCTCGAAGCTATAACTCCCTCCAAAATGTCATCCTCCATCCAATCGCTAACTAATCCATATTCATAATGCATCTCTATGTCACAAGCTTGCTCAGTGTTCCGCTAGGATGAAAGTCGCCGATGCGTCATTGTTCGGTGATTGTTTCCAGTCGCCGGGCGTCGGGACGACGTCGCGCTTCCAGCCAATACGGCTCTTTATGGCGCCGTCACGTGACTAATTACCCAGGCGCACTGACCGGACTCATTGGATAGGATACATAGCGACCATACGTTACAATGGGATATTGCGTTCAAGCTAGGTAAATATTGTACAGGGACAACATAGGGAAATTAATGAAATTTGGAGTTAATATGTATTTAACATAAATGTAGATAACATAAGTTTTCGGAAAATTTATGAATGGACGATACTTTGGTTTAATGAAAATATATTGGATCTACTTACTACTACAACAATAGGGTATTCTCGCATATTTTTTTCATTTTTTATTTTTTTCTAAAGAACATATATCTAAGTGTACCTGTGAATACTAGAGTTAAAAATTCTTTTTTATAAGCGAGATATTAATTTTTAAAATTTGATTTTGTTGTGTCACGTGATAGTGACGTACTAGTTGTACAGTACCAGCGGTGTGCAATCAGTGGTTCATGGGTTTTCGAGAAGGTGTTCAGTAAGTATTGAAAAAGATGGGAAATAAAATTATATTTAATTGTAATCTTACCTACTATTACCAACAAACATAATAAATTTATAAGAAAAATCATTCTAAGTAATCGATTACATAATTTTGCTTATGCTGCAAAAACATTCTTTAATTATATAGGTGGCGTTTGACAAGATACTTTTATTGGCCTTATTATACTGTGTATAAGAAAGTTTAAGATTGGAGGTTCCACAGCATGGTGGTAACGTTTTTGCTTTTTACCTCCCGCTACCCATGGTAAGGGAGGTATAGGGATCGTGCTAAAAATCGCATATCGAGATTTTGGTAAATGACCACGTTTTAAGTTCCCTAGAATCCAATTTTAACATTTTCATGTGTGTATGTGTGTGTGGATCCTACACTCTAACTCATATAGTATAATTCAGAAAATTTTGCAACCTTGTATTTTGAACTTTTTCTATATTGGAAAGAGCCCATTAGATTTTGGTGTAAATTGGATAACCTGAAATGACACTTTAATAGAAGCTCAAAATAGTTTTTCTTCGAAAAATACCTTTAAATGTTATTTTTTGACATTAATGTTATAGAAATTAAAGATTATTAAATTTTCTACAGATTTGCATTAATACTTTTTATACATATTATATGGATAAATTTATAAAATTATCTATAATTTAATTCCCGGATCTTACGCTTTAAACAAACAATATTCCTTGGCAGTTATTCAAATGTATGTAACTGACAGATAAATGTCACTGTCAAAGAACTAACCATTTCAAATTAATAATAGTAACGTTTAAAAAAAAAAATGTAAATAGAACAATAGGAAAGGAAATCAATAGAGTTTCCAGCATATGTAAATATGAAGGTATGTATTTAGATTAATAAAAATTAACGATTCGCCAAAAAGTTTTTAAAATATAATGTAATTATAATGTGTAACTAATAATTTAACACCTTTTTTTATTAAATGTATGTCATTTTGATACAAGAAACGCAAACACAAAAAGCCACGCAAAATTCGAAACAAAAAGTTAACATACCTGATTATTAAATGCGGTAGTAGTCCCTTCTTCCAACAACAATAAATTGATAGAAAATCGTGAAGTGTAAAATGCTTATATTTTCAACGGAAATTGTGCGATTTATTGTACGATAAATGGTACGATTTATCATGAAATGTAGTACGGGCTTAACACTGTAAACTCAGTATAGTTGGCGCTCGTTGAGACTGGCCTTGTATGCGCAGAACCTAATATTTGTACTTGGTCGGGTCGAAATGAAATATATAGTAGGAGGGTTAGGTATATTGACGTTTAACCGAATGTTTACAAATGTAACCTATTTATTAGTAATTATATGTTAATATTTCAACGAAGAAAACACTCCAACAACATCTAAAGTGGTATAAAGGGGAAGAGGATTCCTTCATTTATGGGGTCTCGTGGCCGCGTGCCTGAGTGTCTGGTCGCGAATCTTGGTAACCGGGTTCGATCCCGACCGACGCCAAATATTTTGAATTTTAAATGGCACAAAATTGACCTCTGTGGTGCACTCTCCACGCCAGCAATGAGTGCCCGTGAGGTGAAGCCTAGTAAACCTCCGCACGGTACAAATATGTCATGATCATTACTGACATCTATGTACAAAGTAGATTGGCACACCTAGCAATGGGTAATACGCCGTGGTGATATATTTATTTATATTCTTTATAGGTTTCATTCTCAAGCCAAAGAAAATGTAGCCGATGTTTTGAGTTTGGCTAGAATGCGCACCTCCAAAAGCGCGCCAGCTATACATCATTGTTCACGTTTCATCAACAATTCAGAAACTGAAAAAACTCTACTTCTTTAAATAATAAGTTTTTAGCAAGACATTTTTCCTTACAAAAATTACAGACATACGAACACTTT
This sequence comes from Harpalus rubripes, assembly GCA_963082715.1. Classification (NCBI taxonomy): domain Eukaryota; kingdom Metazoa; phylum Arthropoda; class Insecta; order Coleoptera; family Carabidae; genus Harpalus; species Harpalus rubripes. Next base: position 64,557,665 of record OY720450.1, read on the forward strand.
GTTTACCATAAACATACGAAATTTTGTTCAATTTTTTTAACAAACCTTGTACGATCTTTTGCTTAAGGATTTTATCCATAATTTTAACTTTCTGTTAAGTAAAATAAGTTTATTCCCTTTTCTATTGAACTGAAATGTAAAGGGTTTTTTTTTATTAAATCTTTTGATCCTATTTAAAATAATTAATTAAAATTTTGCCACTAATTGTTTAGCAGTGTGTCTAGGTATAGTTTTATTTTGAAAAGATACAGGTTAATTAATTGCATATACAAAATGCTATTGATTAGACAACTATTAGCTTTTCTATTCATTCACTAAAAACGACAAAAGCTGCAAATACATTTTTTGTTATTAATAGTATAAAAAAGCGAATTGGCTGCAGCATTCCCGATGCCGCCAACTTTTTTAATTCCTAGTGTTTTATTTTATTTTTTGCGTAGAATATACCATAACGAATTTGTGTTTTTTACTATCAGTCAATACACGAAATTGAAATTTCTGCAACGGCAACGGGAGTCGTATTGATTTGACTTTTCATTCCTACCATCCTCTCCGTAGACAGGTCAAATTAATCCTGAAACAAATGATTTGAGCAAATAACTAACTAGAAATATTATTCTTTGCAATTTTTCGCGCTTTATCCGCTTTGCCGATTATTTTTTTGCTAAATCTTTTAGAGTAATATTTGCACAGACAATTGTTTTCCTTTCCATTTTGCATTCGAGCAGAGTAAATAGTAGCTTGGGAATTATCTATATTTCGTTGCAGTTGTATTTGCGAATATTATGCTATAAAATCAGAAACACCTAATCCTTTGATTATTTTTAAATATCATACAGAAAAAATGGACAGTAAAATAATTTTATCTCATATTACGAAAGTACTTTAATAGTTCATCAATGTATGCGATTTTTCGATTTTACGTGAATTGGACATTTTAAAAAGGGGTCAACGCAAGTGTACAAAATTTTAGAGGGGAAATAATAAGCAACTTATATGCTTAAGTTAAAAAAATACATTTTTCCGAAATCGACATTAAAGTACACAATATCACTCCGCGAAGTTACCCAGCCAAAATAGTAGCTAAAGTAACACTTTACAGACTCATGTCGTAATTTTACTTTATACATACTTAACTATCAAACTTGAATTAACATAAATTTCTAACTTTTGTAAAAAAAATGTACATATTGCAACTTTCGTTCACTGGATATTCTGGATATTCGATGAAGACTTCGTCTAACTAATCATTTTTAACGTAGTGGTAAACTGGAATGTCTAAAGAAATGAGTGATGTTTTGCTGTTATATTATTTGACAGACCTTAAGACATTTGACTCTACTTTTCATACCACGGCCATATCTGTCGCAACAGCTAGCATTCAATTGATCTAACATCTTACAAATACAGAAAATAATGCTATTTATTTGAAATTTTATTGAAAATTAAAGATATACCGACGTTTCGATCACAATTTGATCATCATCAGGGTAACGTTTAAGGATAAATTTAGAAAAACATGAAAATGAAAAATTACAATAAATAAATAAATAAATAAATATCGTGCGTACATATCAACATTGAATATAAAACGAAAGGTTCGACCCTAAAAAAAGAACTTTTTCATTTTCATGTTTTTCTAAATTTATCCTTCAACGTTACCCTGATGATGATCAAATTGTGATGAAACGTTGGTATTTGTTTAATTTTCAATACTATTTATTTATGTTTTTAATTATTAATTTAACGATTTCGGAAAAAATATAATGTGTACCTGAGCACTAAATTATTTTTTTTATTACTCGTATTGTTTATTCTCCTCGGCTATCGCCTCGTAGAACAAATTCCATATTCGAAATAAAAAAAATATACTTTAGTGCCTAGGTATACAAAAACTATTTCTTAAATCATAGGACGTATTGCCGAAAAACTGGATTACAGAATCTAAAAATTCCGGTGTAAGATTTGTCGAATTGCTGGAATTCTGGTCGTTGAATCGGCAGTTATTTTCATCAAATCGGTTAGTTTCCGGTGTTTATCTACATTTTATTCTTGTAAGATACGGTGTGTTGTATAGGTTTAGAGAGTAAGAGCGAAAAATAGTCTAGTTTTATTATTCAATACTTATAAAAATGACGATATATAAACTATGTAGATTCATTACTCAAATTACTGGAAACCTACAAAATTATGAGAGCCAGAGAAGAAGGATTAGAATTAATGAATCAATACCTTGATCTCGTTCAATCTCCAATTCGAGAATGTGTAGTGGCTAGCATTCCTCAATCCCTTTACTATTGTAAAAATGATTATGGAAGGTCTCTATCCAATTTTTTTTATGGTAAATTTTATTTATTTATTTATTTATTTATTTAATACTTTGAACCCTGTTTTAACGTGAGACTGTCTACAACATAGGTCGATATTGTCCTGTTATGCAACAAAATATTTGACAGATTAACGTTTTTAATGTTTCCGCCAAAATTCCGGTTTATGGCCGAATTGGCAGGATTCAGTATTATAACCATATCTTCGATCCACACACACACGTATATATATATATATATATATATATATATATATATATATATATATATATATACATATATATATATATATATATATATATATATATATATATATATATATATATATATGCATACACATGCATATACAGGTGTCCGTCTAAAAATAAACCAGCAAATATCTCGCTTATTATTACTTTTAGCTATTTCAACTTAATAACATAAATTATAGTACGTTAACTCTTCTATAAAATTCCAGAAGTAGTTCAATAATATTACTTCCGGTTTTCAAGTAATGAATAGCAACTTTTAATTTTCAAATGGAACACCCTACATATTTTTCCAAATTTGAAAAGTACATCAAATTTGGTATCCAACTGTATAAAAACAATCATGTATTATTAAAAACAGAATGGCGAATGATTAAAGTATTACTTTTTTGTTAAATGTAAGAGGCTTTACATTTAATTTATTTTACATTATACTTTTCAAATATAAAATTTTTTTTAATTAAATGTTTAAATTGATGTTCATTTACTTTAATACGATATTTAATTATTATATCTGTTATTTCATGTCATTAGAATATGTCTTATTCAAAAAATTGTGTTGCAAGCTGCAATGCTTTCTACATTTAATAAAAATGTAATATTTTAATCATTCGTCGTTATATTTTTTATTAATAAAACATAAGGTTGTTTTATACAGTTGGATAGCAAATCACCCTGTATATATATGAAAGAAAATAAGATAATTTGTATAAAAATATGTAAATTTCAGAAAAACTATATTTTTATGAAAGTTTTAGTGAATAGTATATTAAAATAAAGTTACAGATGGCAACGTATTCTAGCACTAGTTTTAACTTAGCTCACGAGCGCGCAGCAGCGAGTGGACGAAGAAACGAGTGCTTGAATTTCCTTCTGTAACGTGTGTTTTGTACTACTAATAATATATATATATATATATATATATATATATATATATATATATATATATATATATATATATATATAAATATATGACAATTTTCATTAAGGGAATTATTTGGTAGAATTGTTATGTTGGTGACAGTGATTTTTTGATTTTTATTCTGTCCGTTGTCTAGGTAGTGTATTTATTGTAGTCATGCCAATCTCAAATAATAAAGTATCACCAAAAGTCGTTTAAAAATGAGCTCCTACTAACATGAATATGCGTGCTAAAATGTAACATTCTAATTCCGAAACAGAGAAAATATTTGAAAAACAAAAAAAAAACTATTTAACTATTCTGTTGAAAAATAATTAGGGGACGTAATATTTAAACATTTCAAAATTTACATTGAAATAACTATTGTGATCATTCTGATATAATATCTTTTAAATATTGATTGATAACCTATTTCAGTATAATATACGAATCACATACCCAAATCAAAAGAATACTACACAAAAAAATATAAATAGAAATCATGATAATATATTAATGTATATAAAAGATTTTCCATGTCTTTTGTCAAATCTGAATTTATGTCACCTTTCTTTTGACATATTCATTTTGAATATAATTTGAATATAATTCTGCGTGACGTTGTTCCTCATATAAAACAATATTGTCGAATTGTGTATTCCATTCATTTATATCTTCATTGAACAATATGTAAATGCGACAGGAACAGATGATGTGATAAACAGAATTAGATTACATCATTTAATTCACGCAATTTGCATATTCAACAATGAAGAGCTTAAATGATTCAATACAGATCTGGAAGATAAACTTTGATTCCATGTGTGTTCCGTTGTCGCTGCTTGTTGGAATCGACGCATTGCCTAAATTGACATATTAAACTATTTAGTCAAATGCACAGTTTACGTTCGTGAAATAAATCTAATCACGTACATACATATGACCGTAAAAGCTATTGTTTATCCACTAATTGTCTCGGAACTACAAATAGAATATCACAACTATTCTATGTTCTATTCTTCAAATACTGGCGAGATATAAATTAGAACTCCCAGTTAGTCCATTAATTTTAGCATCCATATTTAAAAAAAGGCCAAGTGAAGATTTTCCATTGGGATTTTCTTTTTATCGCTAGCAGAAACACTGTGTAAAAAGTCCATTACAAAAACGTGTTGGCAAAAAATTATTACAGGTCAAAGGTCGCGAAAATCAATTTTTCTATCTATATTTCGTGAAATAATGGTTTTACGTGAATTTTGGTTATTATAATATTTGCTTCTTATCAAAATCTGCACAAAAGGGTTCTATACAAAATTTACGTGGAACTAATAGTTTTCGAGATATGAGGCTAAAAAAGTATTTGTATTTTTTTAATAGGTAGGTAATAGTTATTTGTATATCGGGGCCGCGAAATCACTCTTTATATAGCGTATAGCAAGAGAAAAATTGTCGCTGAAGCCGCTTGCGGCCGAGGCAAGACAATCTCGAGGACGCTAAAGGATTTCGCGAACAAGGTGTACACAATATTTGTGCAACCGTAAAAATATGCAATTACAAATTTCTTAATTTTAAACTGTTTTATTGTAAATAGAAAGTTAGCTTTCAAAGTGGCTGTGGGATTGACATTCTTTACCTAATTTCGCGGCCGTTACCATAACAACGGTCGCGAAATCCAATTTCGCGGCCTGTATTGCGGCTGCGATATGCTTACTTCGCGTCCGGTTGCACAAAAATATATGTTGTTAAAAAAACTGAACCGGTTTCACATTGTTTAAAAGGTATTTTACGCAATATTTGACATAGTATTAAAAATAATAATGATAATTTGTTATTTTCGTAAATAATTAAATAAAAATATTGGCCCAAAAAATAATCATGAAAAACATCGGCTCGTACTACGAGCACGGTTTTAACTAAAACGCTGTTTTAAGAAATGTCTAATTTCATTATTTAATATTAATAATAAATAATATCAAATTTATCAAAATATGATTTTGAAGCAGAACATGGTTTGTATTCAAATAAATATTTTTTAAAAGATCGTTCTTTAAACATAAGGGCGAAATTAAAATTTGAAATTTGAATGTGACATTTCTTAAAACAGCGTTTTAGTTAAAACCGTGCTCGTGGTACGAGCCATCGTGTTTGAATTTCTCTCCATTTCCGCTTCTCCAGTGGCATAAATATTTCAATTTCATCTATTAATATTATTGGCCAATCAGAAAGCAGAAAGTAGCGTCATATGTACATATTTGCTATGTTAAATGTCAAAGGTAATTAATCTCGTAATTAATATAAATACACTTCATGCTATGTCTGCAATGTTTAATTCCACATAAACAATTTATTCTAGTAGAAGCAATGAACATGTTTGTAATTGTATTCTGTCCATTAAGTAGATATTAATTTGGGCGAACCCTGGACATAACGCGGGTATACTGCTAAAGTTTTAATTGTTAATTAATTAGTAGGTGTCCGGAGTTTAGTTTCAATTAAATTGCGAATTAACCAACTCATAATGATAATTATAAGTTGTCTCGTCATATTTTAGAAGCAACAATAAATTAAAATACGTCTAAGTAGTGATAATAGATGATTGTATGAACAATATGAAAAACAGTAAATAAAGTTATTATCTGCTTGTGACGAATTAAACTTACAATTTAATGGTACAGGGTACCAATGATAGCCTGAGCACAATATTTCTCCCGATAGGTTCGCTACTTGGCTAGTTACTTTAACCTCCAAAAGACTTTGAAATGTCAAACGAGCGTCAAACATAACTATTAATTAAAACAAAAATAATAAATTTAGACCATGTATTTGTCAAAAACGTTTGTTTTATTGCACCTATAGTATATTATTGTATATTATTCTATTTTTTGTGTTTATATAATGTGCCACAACCATGAAAAGTCACGGTTACACACAATAATATCTGTGTATTCTTTCAAAAGTCTGTACATTGTAATACGTACGGGAATGTCCATATGCTGCCATTTACGCTAAGCTTTGCGCTAAGGGACTCATTCACAGCAAAAAAAAAAAAAAAAAAAAAAAAAAAAAAAAAAAAAAAAAAATGCCACTGCAAATGATTAACTGATGTTTTTTTTAATTCATCTTTTTTACCAACTAATTACAAATTCATCAATCAGAATGTATTACTAATTTGAACACTTATTTAATCCTAAGATTTGATTTGTGAAGAAAGGAAGGGCAAGACCATATTTTGACTATTATAATAATATAGACGTCTTATATAATCCTGCATTCGCTAGCTATTCGTGTATAATCCCCAATAAAAATATTTGCCATTGACAATATCAGACAATACATACAAAAGAAAAATAATTATCAATAAAAAATAAATAAAATTAGTACCAATATTAGTCTATTACTTCCTAAGCCTTCTAATCGTCAAACAGAATTTTTAAAGTTTTCACTTCGCATGTTTAGGATTTGAAAAATATTCTCCCTAGCACGAACTGATAGAACCGTTCTTTAAGAAGTTGAATTCAAAATTCTAATCTGTCCGGACTCCGAATTGATAGTTTTCAAATTTCGAATTTATAAGAACTACAGAGTCCGAACGCTTTTAAATGAAATGCGCAACTTATTGTTAATGTTAAATGTACTAAATTGGTTTTGAATGTTCATATACCATTAAGAAGGTATAAGCGTATATCGATATACGTTGGTTTTGTAAGAAATGCTGTATGACTGAGATTTTAGGTAATTGTTAACACTTACTCGTATGTATGTCTTTATTCATTTGTACACGCTTGTACCCTAAATATAACTACGTATTATCTTACACATTTAGTAGTTTGTGATAATAGTATTTGAAACATATAAAAAATATTTCAAATATCTGTGGAATGATTTTAAAATTAATTAAAAAAATGTATGTACTTTTCATATATGAAACTGAATAATGGCAAATTTACAAAGCATTTCATATATGCAATCATTTTAAATACAAAATTTAATCTATAATATAGATTTTTCGAGTTAAGAAAGTAGGCCATAAGTTCCGTCGTTATTTAAGATATTAGTCAACGTCGTTTATTTATTGTGGACGTATCGGACATTAATTTGTCCATCCTCAGCCAAATATTTTAAATACAATATAATATAATGCTAGTCAATTTACCATAATGAACTACATATTTATAAAACAGTGCTCGCCCAAAATTCTGTCAAGAATTATTGAAGAATATAAAAACAAGTAAGCTGCAAGGCAGCAAGCTGGGCACAGTGCTCATATTAATGTTTGAATTATTAAAGTTCTTGTATGTTTTAATTTCAGAAAAAACATTACAAATTACTGCTGTTCCTGTACTTGTATGAATTACGAATATGATTTTTACAATTGAGGATTTCCATTAGGGATTCCGTATATTAGATTAATCTCGCAAAGTGCTGTAATAAATATTCGGCTTAGAGCCATTCTGGCTGATGCATTTCACGTTTTAGTGGAAACCTCAATTAACGGGATTAACCTCTAAATGTTTTTAAATCCTTTGGTTTCCTACGAATCTCGCTTTTCCCTATATTTATTGGTTTGCTCATTGAAATAACGCAGCGAGCAAAATAACCTGGTTTTATTATGAATTACATTTACCTTTATTTGTTTTAAACTTAATTCGGAATGTTTGTCTTCATAACCACGAAAGTATCAGCAAAACAGAAACGAATTTTGGATTTGTCAGCTTCAATTAATCACTTTGAAAGAATAAAATCGTTAATAAAATTGTCAAAACATGAGAGCGAAAACTGATATCGGTTTATATCTAATTTCAATATATAATAATATTCAAATTATGAATATGTTAAATGTTGAGAACAAAATTGATATGATCATAATAGATCTTTCCAATTAAAAGACAGAAAATATGCACAATGTGATATGCATATTGTTGAGTCATGGTTATTTGAATGTCATGATATCCATGGCGTTTGTTTTTTCAAAATTGAGATGTAAAATGTGAGAAAAGTCTTTTACAACTTTAAAAAGCTTTTCAAAAGTAGTTTCAAAAGCTTTTATTGAAGCTAATATGTTAAACGATGCAAATTTTCACCGAGAATACGGGCCGTTTAGCAATATTTTTCGTTTGTCAGCCCAGGTGGCAATTGCAGACGTCATTTTTCTTAATAAGTGCAGAAATAGAAAAGGATAACTGCTAAATTGAAAAGGTCTATAGTCTCATGTTGTAATTTGTTACTATGGTCGATGATCCTACTGATATTAAAATATATATTTTATTAATCTTTTTATTTTGACTTTTCCGAATAGGGCTGCTGCAAGTATTTTTATATGCCATTCTAACTATTAAATTTAAAAAGATATCATTATTTAAATAGCCTCAAACTTGAAAATATCACCAAATATCCATTAGATATTTTACAATTAATTTTTGAAATTTGGATAATATTTTGAAAAAATCACGTGATCCGAAACAGAATGTGACGTCACAGCACATACATCTTCATCGGCTCCAATTGGTCTCTTTATAGTGTCATTTCTTTGTGTTTTGTTCCAAGTGTTATGATAAATATATTGTCAAAGTTGTCGAACAAGTGTCAAATTTCGTGTTAGAAAATAAATTTCGTGTTAGAAAATAAAAAATCCAATATAAAATGAGTAATTTACAGTATCGTATTGTGCCTTCTTGCAAAAATGCGAAGAAAAGAAAATTGTGGCTGGAAGCAGTAGGTCGAAGAGCTGGTTGGATTTTTACATTTTATTTTACCGTATCTCTTTAATACCCTTATTTCTGCAACAGTAAAACAATCGTTTCAGCCACCAGCCAGCTGTCGACTTTTGGTAAACTGTCCGACTTAGTTGGAGTGTAGTCTGTATTAGCCATTATTACTTTATTACTCATTTTTAATGGAAAATGTCAGCGTCAAATTTCAAATTAGAAGTTTGTTATTAACATGTGACAAACTATCGCCTATGTTTATTTATCTAAATAACAAAAATAAACGTAGGTGATGGAAAAACTATTTTTCTATTGGCTGTGAATGACGTAATGTATGTGCTTTTACGACACAGGAGTGGGGGGTTGTTTTTCATGAATATTTTTTTCGCCAATATTTATAATAATTTACGAAAATAACAACAAATTATTAAAAAATAATTATTAATAAAAAAATAATGCATAAATTTTCATATATAATATCATAAGTGGTAAATTTTTGCCAGAAAAAATTTCAGATTGTTACGAGAGCCGGTTGCCTAGCAATTTATTGAGTGGCATTGACAAAGAAATACGAGTTGTGAAACGAGTGATTTTTGATAAATTGGCAACGGGCTCGAGTAAAGCAATCGGAAAATTTTTCCAGGATAAAATTTAGCCACGAATGGTATTCGGATGACTATTTCCAAAATAAAAATCAGGTAATCATGTACATAATTTTTTTCTTGACAAAAATTTTATAATTTTTACTGTGTTTAAAGGTATTTTGTTTCAGTTTGCTTTTTCAACATCTTATTGGCTTAAAGGGTGCGATAAAATTTTTGTGACGGTGTTTTGTCGAAATGAAACTTGGTAACTAGGTAGAATCCTAAATTTGGATTGGCTTATAAATTTATGAGAGAAATAGTCATTTAAATACTTTTTGAAAATTGTGAAACAGGCTCATTATACCTATTTTGTAAATATGGCATTTAAAACAACGGACCAGAACAATTTCCATTTTCACGACTGGTCATTGAACAATACTTAATTGTTCACTGACCAAGTGCTTTAACTATTATAGTTCGCCTGCCAAATGCCAGCTGAAAGCGATCTGTATTTTAATTTAATTGAAATTCAATCCTCATATTACAATTTAAATGTAATTCTCATCAATTTCTCTAATATTGACACAATCCTCCATTACCATACACACTAGATATAAAATTTACCAACCAATATTTACCACCGACCGCCAGACATTCAAAATTTCATCAATCAAATAATCATTCCGTCCAAATGAAATTCGCTTCACGAATCGATTAAATTAATTTCAGTGCGCAATCACATTTTCGTAAAAAGCGCCAGTCATGAAGCTGATGAGAGCAAACAGGGTGAAACACGACTACCAGACCAGAGAGGGAAGGAAATAAGGTCTAAGTCACCTTCGTTTGCTGTCAATTGTTCGGAAAGGGTGTCCGAGAGAATTTTCGGCGCTCCCTGAAGGTATTCTGAATCGACAATAGGTTGTTTCGGTTTATTTGTACTGAAGGGCGGGTAATACGATATTGAGTGAAAGTGAGCGTGATTGAATTTAGTTGTAGAGGAGAAATTTATCGCCACGCAGGGTCACTTTTGTGCTACTAGGAAATAGGAAATTATTGTCAAGTTTGACGATGGTCTGATTCGAATGCGGACCATCTGAACCCACCATATTAAATTATACGGTATTTTTACTTTAAAGTATTACAATGGGCCCGTCCAAGTCTTCGGCTTTTTAGAAATTACATGTCGCATATGAATTCTTAATATAAATAAATGAAAAACGAAATAAAAATTGCTTTATCATTTTGAATTTTTATACCTACAATAATATAATTATAGTTTTTATCGTAAAATGGTTGCCATGTTGTGACATGAGCGTCATTACAGTCGTCCAGTTGCCCTGTAAAATGACACTATAGAGTAGACCATGCATATTTTGCTTACAAATTCTTATAAATTCGCGATTGGCTTTACACATACTCTAACATACATATATTTAATATACCCGGGTAATTTTTATTAAGATCAAAAGAACATTTACTTATTAAATAAATTCATATTATAGTTTGTTTTATTTATTGTAATCTCAATACTTATCATTGTTGTAATCATTTAGTAAATAGGAATGTAAATATTGGATTACTTTTTATTATGAACTATGAATTGATTATTAGTTTAAATACTATTTTATTTGTAATAATGGCACTTGGTGAGTATGATAACCTTCAATATTATAATAAAAAAAGTCTTAAAGTCGCATTAATTAAAGCGAATATGAATATGAATGAGTATGAAAATGAGCAAAAATTATTAATTTTACTTTCCTGATTTTTATTCATGTATAATATGTACTATCGAAGTTTTAGATAAATTAACATTTAACAGTTTTCCTATACCTATTCATGTAAGTAAATCAAACAAATATATATGTTTTGAAATGATATAATAACTATCTGGCTTACTTCATTACCATTAGCTCTAAAGATTTTTGATCACAGTTTGTAATGGATACGTATTTTTATTCTTGCAACATTTAGTGTATATTACCATATTAATTGTACTTATGGCGGAGTGACGCTAACGTCACAACTTTCGCGCCAAAATTTTAATAATTATTTTAGGTGTTATTAAGCATAATTTCAAGAAAACAAAAAAAAACGAAATTTCTATTTTTAAATTCCTCGTAACATAAAAAATTGTGTCCTCGATCAATCATAAATGTGACTCTGAAATTATGAATTGTTATTATTATATTTAATAATATTTAAAGTTATTTAAAAAATTGAATTTTATCCGATTGCCGTTGATTTTCCCCTATGACAGTTCAAGGTTATGACAGCACTTCCTGCTGCTGAATGGGCGCATAAATCATAACAAAAAATAATAAAATGAACCCTTATCCTTAAAGTATTACTCAATACATAACTATTAAGATAAAAAACATTTTTTTAATAATTACTTTGCGAGATCTTTGAATTTGTTTTCAGTGCCACTAATGACGTCGCACTATTTCTATGTTTCTCGCACAGCCTACTATAAAAACTAGTGCGAGAAAGCTATAGGTTTCGTTAAAAACCAAATGCAAACTAACAACAAATATAAATTTTTAATATTACGAATTGCTTCAGAATTATACGAACTTTCATTTAAATTTAAAAAAAATGGTTTATGGGCGTATTACTTGTGGCAATTATTTGGTAGGTGGTGCGAGAAGAGATTTTGTTTACAACAGTAAATGTCTAATTTTTTTATGGTCGATATTCGAATTTTAATTATTTATGTGAAAAATAGAGCTAGAAATGAATAACTGACAAATAATATTTACTGTATATATTATATTGGGCAAGAAAGAAAGATTAGAAATCAAAATAATAATCAATAATAATAAATCAATAATAATAACAATCAATAATAATGTGAGCAAGCAAATTCAGAAATATCCAGCAGAAACATGAGGGAAAATAAACAAACCGGATATAAAAACCTCTGGAAGATCGAAGTAAAAACAAAATGGGACAGGGAAACATGAAATAATAAAAATTATGACAAATCTAGACCTAGATATAGTACAGATCAGAACAGAATCAAAACAGAAATATGATGGAAGCTTGAAGAATGAACAAAAAAGTGGGAAAAGGAAGACCGAGGAAAATATGGATTGGAACAATAGCAGAACTCGGAAATTAAAGAGGAAAGTAATTGGAAAAAATAAAAAAGATGGCCAAGGATAGAAAAAAATGGAAGGAAGGGCATTTATTAGTTAATATCTGCAAAAATACTTTCAATGCTAGGTATACGTACACAGCATGTTTTCTGTGCTTAATTGATTTTTAAATGTAATTAATAAAAAATTTGTAATTTATCACTTATATCATCACATCTATGAAAGCAAAAAATTTGATTGTATTTAACTAGGGAAACAATACACTGGGCTGTAATCTGTAATTATTCACTGTCTGCAACTAATATCTCTATTCTGTAAAAATCTGTAAGTATTACAGATATGTAAATCTGTAAATAGTAAACAAAATCGCAATGAAAGTTGCCACTCAAAAAATAGATGCATTTTTGTCAGTTTTTTTTTTACATATTTACAAATTTGTAGGAGGTATGACCGGTTGCACCAACATATTTTATATATTAAACATGGTTTATATTGACAATATTGCATCGAATTGAAATGTCAAATGTACTATAATATATTGCTGTCAAAACTTCAATTTACATTTTTACTTTCCGTCATCAGGTAAGGAAGTTATTGTCTTTGGTCAAAAAATTCCAAAAATTATAGTTCTTTCGTATTCCTCTTCGTTGGACTGGTCAACCGGAAGTACCCTCATTTGAACATTTTAACAGTTTTTCTTGAAAAAATGATGTTAAATATAATTTTTTCACATTTAATGTTATTATAAATATTAGATAATATTATATTCTCTATACGATTTGACTGCATTTTATACTTTATACTAAATGGATATAGAGTTATAAAATTATAAAGAAATTAAACTTCATAAATTAGCAAGCTATGCTAGAAACAGCTACTATATTAAGAAAATTCTGATTGAAAGATGTCAATGTCAATTGACATATTCGTAGTATATTTGTGTTATAATTTTACTTGAAATATAGGATTTTTTTGCTCGAAACTTTCTGTATGGAATTTGTATAAAATACATACAACTGTCGAAAGGTAATGTTCACACAAGAAATTTAGAAACTTTTGCAAGGAACTTTCTGTATGGATTTTATGGAAAATACATAGGCATTTATGAAAATTCTACCGGTAGATACCGCATCTACCGACTGTGTTCGAAAACACGAGTGGTAAAAAGTTACCGTGTTCGAAAATTGTACAATATCTGCCAGACCCATCTACCGGATTCATGAAGAATCTAAACTCAAAAAAGGAGTGATGCAAAGCGAAGCGCACGCGTTAAAAGTGGAAATGTGTTCAAAATTTCTAACCTATTTCAAATTTTCAATTTTTTTATAGGTTATGGATCTACTCTATTTACCACTTGAGTTCTTAAAATATCGATTCCGGTAGCTATAACCTGATACATAGCTGTTTACCGGTAACAATTCACCGGTAGAATTTTCGTAAATGCCTCATATACCTGACGGAAGGTAACGTGCTGCCCACATCAGATTTTTACCTTCCGTCACCTTTAGGTAAGGAAGGTATTGTCTTTGGTCAAAAAATTCGATGGTGAGTTTCTGATGAATAAGCACGTTTTAGCATTCCTAGAATACGATTTTACTATTTTTTCTCTGCGATAACTTCCATACTACAATTCTAAAAATTATAATTCTTTCGTATTTCTCTTCGTTACATTCATGTGAAGAGCTGATTAGATTTTGGTTAGAATTGGACAACCGGAAGTACCCTCATTTGAAGATTTTAACAGTTTTTCTTGAAAAAACTATGTTAAACATCATTTTTTCACATTTAATGTTGTTATAAATATTAAAGAATATTTTATTCTCTATACGATTTGACTGCATTTTATACTTAATATTAAATGGATATAGAGTTAAAAAATGATAAAGAAATTAAATTTCATAAAGTAGCCATAGCTATGGAAACAGCTACTATATTAAGAAAATTTTGATTGAAAGATGTCAGTGTCAAGTGAAATTGACATAGTGTGTTTGTCTTATAATTTTACTGGAAATATTGGATCTTTTGCTATAAATTTTCTGTATGGAATTTGCATAAAGTACATGCAATTGCCGGAAGGTAAAGTACAATTAATATAATCTTAAGCAAGGAACTTTCTGTATGGAATTTGTACAAAATACATAGAACTGACCGAAGGTAATGTGCTGGCCACATCAGATTTTTTGTTTGTCTTGCTGGTGCAGCTGGGCATTACAGATTTTTCAAAATGGGCCTATTAATAACATTCGAGAAGCCTACGTTTTTTATGGATCGTAGAAATTATTTTGTTAATAGTTGTAACCGTAAAATAAATAATAAAATTGCAGAATGTAGTAATAAATTTGAAATTTAAATTTCATGTTCATGATACTTCGGTTGTCATAAATTTCAATATTTCAGTAATGAACAATTACTTGCACTTTGATGTATGGCATACAAATTATAATAATAAATCAAATATGATGAATGTAGAATCCTTTCAAGTCATAAATATTTATTCACAATAGCAAAACCATCAAACAAATATTTCCATATTGTTAGCAAAATATTGCGGCTGAGAAAAAACCGCGCGTAGCGAATGTTTGCAAAAGTGACTTCGATCAATGAATGCTGGTACATTCGACTCCATTTGAATTTGCGTGGCTTTAAAAAACATTTTTTATTCACGCAGCCGGCATAATAATTCTTCCGCGTTGCCATTTCGCATCCAGACATATTATGACATATGTAGCAGCAATACTTCTAGAGTGCTTACTTTTATATATCGGTAAAAAAATTATGCAAGCACAGAAAGAAACACAATTCTATATGCGGCACACGTTTTTTCGAGTTATACGTCGGCTTTGGGAGAATTTTTATGCACCCCTAGATCGATGATGGTTGGTGGTGACATCTTTCGTAATTTTTAAAAAGTATCTGATAGGGGATTTCTCTCACGTATTGTCAAACTTTATTACGATCAATATTGACATAAAATGGAGCTTCTGATTTTTCGACATCGACGGGAAATGAATTTAAACGTATTAACAAATGAACTCAAAGTTTGGGAAAATTTCGCTGTCACGAAGGAAGAGCTAATTGACAATTATTAACTTTCAAATTTTAATTTTGGTTTCATATTTAACGACGTTTATAAGATAGAGTAAGGGAGAATATCAAAATTTTGAAGTGACTAATTGGAATTCAAATTTTTCTGTTCCTCTTGATTTGACTTTGTTTTATTTTTCACATTGCAATAAATGTTTATTAACATAATTATGACGAATATTAATTCATATACTCGTACATACGTGTAAAAATAGCCATTTTATTCTATATCAGTGATGTGTATGTACATTTCCTCATAAACCGAAGCTTACATACTTATATCATATTTGTAGGTAAACTAGGCATAAAACAGCTAAATATTTATGTAATTAGTATATATTTTATCTGCATTATCATCGATCTCCCAGTCATTTCTATATGATTCTTTAGAATTTACACTTCTTAGTAGATCGTTTAATGTTTAAATACTGTTTATGTCAATTAAGCTGCGTTCAGAGCTACTGAATTATAAATTACAATTAGTAATTACAAATAGTAATCGGTTGGAGCGTCTTAAAACTACCGGTTTAGCACTTAGTGAAAGTGACATTTATTGAAAAATCGATAAAACAATCTATATAAATAAAAAATTAAATGATTTTTATTAAACAATTGTAAACAGAGTAAACAATATACTTGAACACTATAATTGACGGATAAAAATATTTCGGATCATAATATTTTCGATTGTGATAAAAATAGGGTTAGAAATGAAAGACATTCTGTAAAAAGTGACAAATATAGGTACATGTGATTCTTCGCCTTTCTATATTCTTATTTATTACAATATCCTGTATCATATACCACATTTAAAACAGATTATATGCACTATGCCGTTTGACGTTTCTGACAGAAAGAGACAAAATGATATATCTGTCGCACTAATTGTAAGTGAAAAGTTTGGGGTTTATATACTTACCACTTATGACTTACACTTAACGTCTTAATTTGGCGCTGTGAACGCTAGTGCTTGTATTAATTGTAAGTGCTAATTGTAATTTATAATTCGGTTGCTCTGAACGCAGCTTAAGTGGCCGGCTATCTCATTTTTTAGACAAAACGAGGTGTCAACCTATTTTTTATTCAAAATTTCGCAGGAAATCGATTGAGCAGCTCAGTTTTCCGATCCGGACACCAGAAAGCTCGTGAATCGCAAATATTACAACAGTGGCTAACTAAAATAAACTTTTCGCAAAATTTTGAATAATAAAAAGTTGACAAGTCGTTTGGCTAAAAAATGACATAGTCGGTGTTGAAACTTAGGCGACGATATTTCGTTTTGCCTTAATTTCTTGGGGATCAAAAACGACCTTTTCAATTTAATCCTAAAACCAAATCCGTCTTTTCGTATATTTGATTGAAAGCTATAGTCCGTAGGTTTGGTTCTCGGTTTGAACCTTATCGTTTTATAAATAAATAAAATATTATCATGGCGTATTACCCATTTCTGGGTGCGCTAGTCTACCATATTCACATATTTTGATAATGATTATATGTCTCTACCTTTGAGGGCGCTAATCAAGCGTCTCCTAAGCTGTTGAAGATACAGCACCAAAGGGCTGACTTTTACATTGCTATTTGAAAATTGTAAAGTAATTTTATTCGCAATCGGTTATAGTTGCCGTCAAATGAATTTGAACTGGTTTTTAATTTTCTCGCTTCTCCGCACCCTGTTCCTTGCTCTGCGGCATTACCATTTCTTCATAACTTAGTATTTTTAACGTGCCCAATAAAATGGCAACAGTGTGAAATCTTCAGTCCATACTTATTTGACGACAAGAATGACAAATATGACGATTCCTGACTTTTTAAAAAGTTGGGAAGTTAGTTATTGTTAACCTCATTTTCCAAGAGGTTGGAAAGTATAGCGTGGCGTGAATATAGCAGAGGTTGGAAAGTTGATACTTCCCAAACACTGCTACACTCATTCCCACCTTGAGAATGATATAGGTATGCATTTACATGTTAGTGATGTGCCACATAAAAATTCCCGCAGGGAATATTGTTTTTTTCTGGGAAAATTCCCGGATATTCCTGCAATGGACCTTTTCAATTTAACGGCTAACTCTTTCTATCGCTGCAATAGTAAGAAAATGGCGCGAAAAATTGCCAGTTGGGCTGTCAAACGAAACGTCAAAAATATTGCAGTCATTAAAATACCTGTATTCTCAGTGAAAATTTGCATCGGTAGACTTTTAATCTTCAATAAAAGCTTTAGTAACTTATACGATAAGATTTTTTAAAGTTATCTGAGATATTCTCACATTTTACGTCTAAATTTTTAGATACAAACGCTATAGATCTCATTTGTTCTTACTATGTGCAGATCCCCATTGCGCATATCTTCTATCTCTTTAAATTGAAAAGGTCCATTACGATTTGCGGGGAAAGATATCTTGCCTTTTTTTCCCGGATTATTTTTTGAAATTTTATTTAAGATAATATTATACCTTGACGCCTGTTCTTTTGCCTTACATGTTTGTGCCTTATGCCTGCGCGTTACTTACTCTTACTCCGTGACCAAATATTGTGGTTCTCTACACAATATTTGAAAATATTTGGGAAATATTTTAAAAAAATGTTGGGAATTTCCCTCATCATTCAATTTCGGGAATTGACCCATCGCTATTTACATGTAAAGAAAGCTTCTTTACATTTTATATTTAAAAAAATAAATGTAATAAATAATATAAATAAGTGTAGATAAATGTGAAATCAAAATTTAATGTTATAAATCAATCTGACAGTTCATGCGACAAACGAATAAACTTAGACCAATAGTTTATTTATGTTAGGTTATTAATATTTTTTAAATATCAATTATTCATTATTAATTTCCGATTGTGATTAAAATAGTATACAAACCTTAGTGAAAAGTTTTATTATGTCTCTGCGCTTCGCGCTTTGGTTAGCTATATTCGCTCTCGACAGTAATGAAACACTTTCCACCTCGGTTAATAATATACTATTTAATTTTGACATCTATCGAATTGTCAGGAACATAGCCCCTTAATTGTAGTAGGTTAAAATCAAATTTAGGTCAAATAATAAGAGTAGCGCACTCGTACGACATTGTGACAAGTAAATTAGTAATGCAAGGAGGTGTGTGAGCTAGCGAATTTAATATGCAGAGTGCTTCATTATGTATTCGCGCTATTGGGAATACGCCTTGGAGACCTGGAACGTTCAATTAACTCACGGTCTTATCTCTAATACAAAACATCCGCGTCGTAAACAAAATTTCACTATCGTTCTACTCATTACCACTACTAATATTTTCCTTCAAATTAATTTTAACCAAGAGACGAATTATGCTTCACAAACTCAGACGAAAAAGAGAAAACATATGGGCAATATACAGTCTTAAGTGCAGTGCTTTTATCTCCCGCTATCCTTTATTAGAGAGGTTTCTATAAATGTCTTGAAAAAATTCTAACTTTAAAAAATGATTTAAAACAGTATTTTAACAGTTAATTTCTGTAATCTAGTTACCGTGTACTAATTTAAAGTAGAATAACGAAGAAAGGATTTGTGAAAAATTCATGGACCTCACTGGTATATGCACTCAGAACCCTTTTATATCTAATAGTATATTTTAACCTTCTAATCAACTGAGCTATGAAAGTCAGTATAAGAGTATCCCGGGTTCATTCCCAGAGAGGTCCAGGTTTTTTTTTACAAATCCTTTCTTTGTTATTTATACTTTACAAACTGATGTTTAAAGTTTATACTATAATGAGAAGAAACCAACAGATTATTGCAGACGTACCCAATGGTTGTAGCGTATAAGCTATTAATAATTTTTTTTCTAACAACTTTTCTTCCTGTTTGTTGATTGTCGATTATGCCGGATCTTTTGAAGGAATGCAGGTAAGCATATCAATCAGAATTGATTGTACTATAATCATTCAGAACTATATAGACCAGGGCTAGTGCTACGTGAAAAATATACCATGGTATTCCGACCCTTGGTACTCATTTTAAATACCATGGCGAACGAGTTGCTGTTTTTCCCCGAAAAAAGGCGATCTACCCCGCTGTGCGCCATGACTCAAATCTATTTTGTACAAATTCCACACAGAAAGTTTTTTTTTTGCAAATGATTTCATATTTCCAGTATACCTTCAGTCAGTTCGGTGTATTTTGTACAAATTACATACAGAAAGTTTCTTGTAAGAATCTATATATTTCTAGTAAAATTATAACTCAAACATTCATTAAAAACTCATCATCGAATTTTTTGACGAAAAGCAATCCCTTCCTTACCTAAAGGTGACGGAAGGTAAAAATGATTTTAGAATCTATGTATTTTCTGTATGGGTTCTATATAAAATACGAGCCCAAACTCATTTCTTTGGACTATAGCTTTAATTCTATTAGCCATTGGATTTCTGCGTCCTACACATTTTCCTGTGAGTATTGTCCCATATGTCTTGTAAGGTAGATTTTACTGAACGCACTGAATTTTTACGAAGTTGCTTTTTCATTGTACCAACAGTAAAGGATCTCGGTAGAAGCTAAATCTGGACTAGAAGATGACCATTAAAATACCGGTCGAACTATTATCACCCATTGGGCCCACAGTTTTTTAAAAAGTTTTAAGTCTATATTCAAAGTAACCGAACTATACACAAACACAACATACTATGTCAATTGCACTTTACACTGACATCTTTCAATCAGAATTTTCTTAATATAGTAGCTGTTTCCCATTTCTTTAATATGTTTTAACTACATATCCATTTAATATAAAGTATAAAATGCAGTCGAATCGTATAGAGAATAAAATATTCTTTAATATTTATAATAACATTAAATGTGAAAAAAGATATTTAACATAGTTTTTTCAAGAAAAACTGTTAAAATGTTCAAATTAGGGTACTACTACAACATGATCAGTTTATGTGTATAGAATTGACGTGCTTATATTCTGACACCATATCAAAAAAAAAAATTAAATCGATTTGCCTTCATAATTATCAAACAGCTTAAATCATATTTATACATTTAGCAGATTTGTGTGCGCTTGATTTTGAACTGCTAAAAAGATATATTTTTTAATTTCATGTGTTGTACTTGTAAAGTAATAACTTTTTAGTAGTTCAAAATCAAAATAATTCAGATATTGTCCTTGTCAAAGCGACAAGCGCATATAAATCGAGTCACGTGTCTGCTCGCGGCCTATATCTTCAATTATGCAACTCAAATGCATTATAGTAAATAAAATAAAACCAATTTATTCAAACTATAATGGAACTATATTCAAAATAACTGCGACTGCAGTGCAATTCCGGTGGAAAATATACTAACTGCATATAGTTACTCCTGCCATTTAAACGTAAAAAATTCAGAATTAAATTGACCCTCCCGTAAAAAAATTGTGGTTAAACTCAGGACCACATGTCTAATTAACTAAATCGCACCCTCATTAAAATAAGAACAAAAATATGCTAATTTCATCATTTTTACACCTACCTTCGGAAAAAATATCGACGAAACTTAACCATACGCTTGTCAACCTATCTGACATTATTTGCAGGTGTCTTGCAATGGAGTGTTAATTTCCCAACGGTACGGCCGTACGGCCCTGTGTTTAACTAGATGGAAGTCTCGGTCGGTAAATTACAACGCAATGTGCAAAGTGTCCGCTAGTGCGGCCCTATCGCTCGACGGAAATTCGTTAGTCTTTTTGTTTTTGCTTTTTTGTTTTCGCTCTTCGTGGCTGAAGTTGAAGCTGACTTCTTTAATTTTATGATATGCTAACGTTGCAATTGTGCTGTATATTAGAGCCTTTTGTATGTTCCTTATGTTTAACTTTTTGCCGCAATTATTCGGAGTATTTAATTGTTATATTATGTAGAAAAATAAAAATGACAAGAATATATTTATTGTTCATTGGTCTACGTTTCAGGTAAAAAAAAGTTGGGACCGCTTGGGAACTAATTGTTTTGACTTGCATTATATAATTTATATTCTTAGAATCAGACTAAATATTTTATATGTAAAAATGTACCATACTTGAATTTAAAAATTACAAGGGTGAAAAAAGAAAACGTGATTATACAGGGTGCAGCTGAAATGGTGGGCTGGTATGCGGCTTCTACGACTAAAAATAAGAAAAAAAGATTATATAAATCCAATGTCCTGAAATGGTTCGTTACTGAGTTATAGTTGGAGGACGGAATCTATGAAACTGACTTATGCAGGGTTTACAACTTTTTATGGACGGATAGGCAGATGGGCTTCTTTGCGGTCAGGACTCATAAATTATTCGAATTTGAATCCATCACTTTTAGGGTGAGAAATGGGCCGAAATTTTATAAATTGAAACTATATAATAAATAAGACAATAAATATTTTTTTTAGTTTATTAACTGGGAAAAAATATGTACATATAAAAAACAATATACATATAATAAAATAGAGATTTAGTACAGAGTATATATTCAGAACCGTGCAGTCAGACTAAAAAAAATTACATATAACAAAAAAGGAACACATTACACTAAAATAGAGATGTAGAACAGAGTACATCTACAGTGCGCGCAGTCAGATTTAGAAACAAATATTTACATGTAACAAAAAAAAAAAAAAAAAAACAATACATTACAATGAAATAGAGATTTAGTACAGAGTATATGTACAGTACGGTGCAGTCAGATTTAGGTTTTTGCATGTACCTCAAAAGAAAATTGCCAATAACTGTTTGTATTCAAAGTTAGGTTTGAATTTTTTGTAATCCCTATAATATTTTAATCTCTTCTCAATTTACAAATTGCAGTTAGAAGAAGGATATTTGAAATGCATTGCTATTTGAATACAGATTTAAAAGTACATAATTAGGAAACATCTTATAATATTTTCATCTCTTTTCTACTTACAAATTGATGTTAAAACATTTACATTCAAAACTCATTATTATTTTAATACAGATTTAAAAGTTTATAATTAGGAAATGTTTTGAACGCAAATTTCCGATACGGTCCAGGATAGAAATTCTACCTGGCTGTACCACAAGTCCCATAAAACTTTATCACGGGCACTTGTCCGATTCTATAATGAGTTTCATAGATTCCTTCCTCCAACTATACAGCTACTTGTAGTTTTTCAGTTTTTTATTCAAAAAGATATGAGAAAACGAAGTTCAGCAGTGTGTTGCTACCCGTGGAGGGCGTTTTGAACATTTATTATGATTTCAATTAAACAACTCCGTTTTCTGTTATCTTAATTAGAAGATAGTTGAACTATAGGTATATTTTGAATAAGAAATAAACTTTCCGTGTGGTTGTTTTGTTCACATGTTTACTGAAACATTTAAATTACAGGAAATTTCACATTAATTTAATTTGATTCTTCGATCAGAACTGATGTTTTGGAATAAATCTAATTATTAGTGTGTCCTTTAACATTACCGCCTTTACCTTTGACAACATAATTAATTTAGGTAAACAATAATTGACAAATTGATACAGTTCAAATATTATCTCTAACAAACAAACAAGAGAGTGGGAAAGAAACTTTTAGTGTGTAATTAGCTAATTAGAATATGTTACATTAGGTAATTTTCTTGGTCCTTTGTAAACACCACCATTATACATGCTTAATTATGTATAAATTTAACACAACTTTGTCATAACTTGATAAGGTTTCACACATCAAACGGAAACTCAATGTTTATTTATTAATATTAGCACATCTGTTCAAGTTTTCCGTACTAATTATTTATCATCCGCATCCCTCTTAAGAAAGTAAATGTATAATAATATAGATTTCATTAAAGATGTATAGCAATTGTAAGAAAATTTGAAATACATTATTTATTCTCCCCTAAACAGAAAATGTGATAAATTTTCATACAAATAGATTGCTTTTATTACCAAATTCATTAAGTTTTTATTTCTCTACTTGTTGAATTATCTTTGCATTTAACTTACAGTGGTATTTTCAACGCTCTTTTTAATTTATATGTAGATTTTACAATGAACTAATCTAATAACAATAATCTGTTACTGTTCCATTTGCCTTTTTTTGGAAACTGATCTTTATGAAGTGCGAAATACCTACGACTAAGTTATCCTTAACGTATTTTAATCTAAATTTAAATATAAAATACGGAACTCTGAAATTTGTACAGAATTTAGGAACCATACATAATATATTCTAGAATATTCCTATACTGTAAAATTTTAACACATCTTCAGTTATGTTTCATGGAATATTCTAGTTTTTAGCTTTTCATATAATTTTATGAACATGGGTAAATCAATTGTAATCTGTTATATTTTACATTTCACACATTTATCTATCTTGTAATAAGCTAGGTATATTCAATAGTTTGTTTCTAATCATTTTCTAGTAAGTAAAGTAGAGAACAATGTATGTATGTACTACGGAATTATAACAAATATAAGAACATTTCATATTATTTCTGTCACTGTTTTCCTATTCTTTGTAATTTCACATATATGACATTGTTACGTGTTAATAAATGTCAAGTCCATATTTTAGTTTCGTTGTTTCGTTATTTTCTGCATTCGTTTACTAGAAAATAAGTTAATGTTTTGAATAAGGCGATAGCAGAAGTCTTTAAAAGTTGTAAGAATTTGGAATAGAGTAGATGTGTAAAGTAGATGTTAAGGTCATTAAATTTAAATATTTTGAAAACTAAGAAGGTTTTTTATAACCTTGATACAGTTTTAAGGTCTAATTTTAATATAAATGATCAATTTTTTAATTTGTTACTGTAGGACCCCATTGCATTAAAAGATTTTTGGTTAAAAAATTGCCCAATTGAATCCCTGTATTTCTGATCACGTGTGCGAAAGTAACCAATCAAAACAAACTTACACTGATAATTACCCTAAGACAATTATCACTTATGTCACTAAGTTGCTAAGTAACAAACACTTTTTGACAGATAATTAAAGATTAATTGTTTTAATTTTAAAATGTCATTTTCACGGTATGGCAGTGAAAATAACGATTCAATTAATAAAATTATTACTATTAAAAGTTTGTATAATAAAACTGGACATGTCTTGCCTTTTCGTGTCAATGTCAATCTTATTATCGTTACACAGTTGACGCTGAACATATTCATAGCTACTACTGACATCTATTGGGTGATTTTATAATTATAAAAATTCTGCTAAATACAAACTATTCGAAAATTTAATAATCAAAATTGCAAAAAATTTTCTCACCGAATACCCCTCGATCATTGATAAATACTTATAATTTTATCACAACTTCCTCAAGCACGTTGCTTTTAGGTAACATCCCTCCGCCTTCGGCGTCGGGCGGTTACCAAGCAACGCGCTTTCGGTAACTGTGATAAAATTATTTCGTAATTATCAATATCCTCGGGATATTATAGCTGAAAATTTTTCGTTAAAAAATTATCCAATTGAATCCCTGTATTTTTGATCACTTGTACGAAAGTATCCAATCAAAGCAAACTTACACTGATAATTACCCTTAGACAATTATCACTTGTCACTAAGTTGCTAAGTAACAAACACTTTTTGACAGATAATTAAAGATTAATTGTTTTAATTTGAAAATGTCATTTTCACGGTATGGCAGTGAAAATAACGATTTATTACTATTAAACGTTTGTATAATAAAACTGGACGTCTTTTGTCTTCTCGTATCAATGTCAATCTTATTAGCGTTGCACATATCACGCTGAACATATTCATAGCTACTACTGACATCTATTGAGTGATTTTATAATTATAAAAATTTTGCTAAATATAAATTCTTCGTAAATTTAATTAAAAGTGCAAAAAAAATTCTCACCGAATACCCCTCGATCATTGGATAAATACTAATAATTTTGTCCCAACTTCCTCAAGCTCGTTACCAACCAACGCGCTTTCGGTACTGTCATAAAATTATTTCGTAATTATCAATGTCCTCGGGATATTATAGCTGATAATTGTACTTACATTTTGATGGTACATGTAGTCAACCTACCCTGAAAACAGATCTACAGCTTATGGTCACTTGCAATCTAGCAAACCACTTGAATACAGAGGTAAATTGTGATTAATGTTTATCGATTGCTGGAATCGAACCTGAAACATCACGTGTGATACATGAACACTGAAAGCCGAGTTTTAAGCATTGAGAGACCACTACAGTAACCTACAATTACATATTTTCCTTATTATTCTTCGTCTTCCATATAATAAATTTGTTTGTACAGCTAACGAATTCCTTGCGAAAACATCTTTATAAAAATAATAAGTAACGCCTCGTTGTAATCTTGGCAATGTTGGCTGTTGTTTATTGACAGTACGTACCATAAGGCCCTACCCCAGCCGGCACTTGGTGTTCATTGCGCCTAGCTCCGGATAACCCTTCAGCTGTGCCATTGATTAGACTCCGGGGCACTGTAACGATGTTATTCCACGAGGCACGAGGCATGGGTTTTACTCATTAGTTGCTTTGTTTTCCTTCGGCCTCTTCCCAGTCGGCGTATGGTACCGGAGTATGTGGATGTAGTTTGTGTGGGATGAGTGATATGACTATGTAGGGATTAAGTTCTGCTAATTGGTTTGGTATTTAAAATTCAAATCGAATTGTTAAATAAGTTTTTCCGGCACCTACCCATAAAGAAGCACTTCATTATCCACAGTGATCTAAATGCTAAAATA
Organism: Harpalus rubripes; assembly: GCA_963082715.1. NCBI lineage: Eukaryota > Metazoa > Arthropoda > Insecta > Coleoptera > Carabidae > Harpalus > Harpalus rubripes. Next base: position 64,584,276 of record OY720450.1, read on the forward strand.
ACACTTTGTTGATAAGAAAAGAAAATATGAATTCATAGCAACAATTAAATTTGAAGAACGTTTAAAAAAATTTAATGTGGCAACACATTTTCCGTCAATTCTATGTAGGTATTTTATCAAATTCCATACAGAAAGTTTCTTTATATTTCCGCTAAAATTATTTCACAAACATACTAAGAAAATACGAAGTCGCATGGCTGTGTGCGTTAAGTGACCTGTTCTGATTCGTCTTTTGGACGGCCCGAGTTTGATTCCGACCGACGTCTAACTAAAAACTTGAAAATCAATCCAATTTTTAAATAGCACAAAAGTGATCCCTGTGGTTCTCTCTCCACAACAGATATAAGGGCTCGTGTGGCGAATCTTGCTAAACTCCTCTTTGGTATACATATGTTGTCTCTACAGAAATATACGAATATAAACAGATTGGTGCACCCAAAAATGGGTAATAAATACGTAAGCCGTGATGATATATTTATATTTACTAGACTACGTAAATTTTACTGAAACCGGACATAATTATGTCAATTTTTAACTATCCTGTTTCCATAATGTAGCAGCATAGGTTGCAAGATTTATGAAATTATAGAGAATAGAATATTCTGTATTAAATTTGTAATAACAAACAATGTATATATATATATATATATATATAATGTATTTATTTGTTCTAAGGTCGTTCGACCTATATAAATATCAATTTACATATATTATATAAATAATACAATTTACAGAGACATTTTTAGTGCTCTCTGTTGGCACCCTTATTACGTGCAGAGTAGGGTACCTTTATAACCAGGGTATGGCCATGGCGTGGCTCACGTTTCGTCCGCCATTACCGGGACATCTGTTATATGTGTTGTTCTTGCGCAAAGTATTATGTATTTTCGTGGCTATTTGTTTTATTTTAATGAAAAACACATTTAATTATCATTTTAATATGTATTTAAAGTGTAAGTAATATATTTTATCTTATTTACTTGTGTAGTTTGTTAAGATATCCACCACGATTACTGTCACTGAAAACAACTAAAAATTACCAATATTAAGCACAATCATTTAAATTTTTAAAAGGTAAGTTTAGAATATATAATTATTATGTAATTAAGAACTAGTGATATTAAATTAGATGTGATAATATCAACACATATCATATATTCTACATAACCTATAAATGAATGTCTTAATAATAATTGTATATATCTTAAATAAATTCATTTTTATTACCTTTTTAAATTCACAGTGTGATTATTTAATATTATTTTATAATATAATATCCCATTTATTACAAATAAATAGGAAAATCAATTACCGACAATGGCGGCGATCTTGGCCCATGGCCATACCCTGGTTATAAAGGTACGCTAGTGCAGAGTAGCTTATAGTGACCTTTACTGCCACTCGGACTCTTCTGGGTGTGTCGGTTTTTTTATTTTATTAAAAACTGACTCGTGTGTGATTCGATCGCGGTCCCACACGAGCAACCATGTATGCCAGGCGAGCATTCTAGACCGCACGACCACAGAAGACCCTTGTAATAACAAACAATATCAAAAAATAATATTTTATTTTGGTTTTGCTTTGCTAGAAAAACTATAAAAAATTAAAGTGAGGAGATAAGTACCTAACTAACCAATTACAACCTAAATTTGCGAAAAAATCGCAGCATACACATCGTAAAAATAATAAAATCGTATTCTAGGGATCCTAAAACGGGCTTATTGAATATATTGAAGACTAACACGAATTTTTTGATTATACTCGTATAGACAATATTCATTATCTATATAAAAATCTAAATATTTAAAACCAGATCGAAAATTCAAGAATAAATTAATTCTGAAATTTGACCGAATGTTCTATTTTCTAATAGGTATATGACCTGATGCTTGATCTACACTACATGACTTGGTATAGTACAACTTGCGAATGAAAGTTGACGTTTAGATTATTTAATAGATGTGGTTTCTTTTGAAAACATCCGTATATTTGATTTGAAAGGAAACTGACCCTTATGTATTCCGTTACAGAAGATTAGAATTGTACTCAATACCAGGAGACAGTTAAAATGACCTTAGCAACAGGATTCAGGGTTGAATTTAAAAAAATTAATACCGCAAATTCTAGTTCGTTCGTCTCAGGTTTAAGCAACCCTCGACTCGGAATTACTGTTAGAGGAAATTAAAAATAATCGTATTTCATAGAATTGCCAAACTAAATATTTAAAGATCAAAATATTATGTTATAATTAACATAAACGAAAAATATTTTAAATATTTTAAACGCACCCCTGTTTTGATATTCAGTTACCCTAGTCGGCCATCTATTTTCAGCTAGACATAGTAATGTATTTCTGTGCTTTCCTAGTCCAGTTTTTACAAGGGTTCATGCAAAAATTTCATATCTGCTATGTTGTACAATTCTACTCTTCTCTGGGGTTTCAAAAGAAACCACATCTAAAAAATAATTTAAACGTCAACTTTCATTCGCTAGTCATACCATAATCCAATTTAGATATCTGGTTAATCAACATATAAATTATGCCCGAGATCTAGACCTCCTAGAGCTTTACTTGAGGCATCAGAATTCAACAGACTTGTGTGTAGGGAATTTATGAGAGTTATTATTGTACATGAGGTTAGGACTATCTGACTCTGAGTACCCAAGAAAAGAAGAAAGGAAGAAAAAGTAGATGAGAGGAATATTTTCACAATTACTGAGATTTTAATAGGCATATAATTGATATATTCTGTGTAAATTTAATAATAAGTAATTATAACTATAACTATGTAATAAGAATATTAATAAGCTAAAAGATGGAAACTGGATATTAGATGTTTTATGAGTTTCAAACTTTAATTAAAAAGAACCGTATAACGTCTATACTCTATAATATCATGCAATATTAATTAAATTTCTCCCATATGTGTAATGTTTTTTATGTTTATTTGTTTGTAAGAAGATGAAAAAATTTGTAGGTGTGTATTTTCACAAATTTTTCAAAATACATAATGAAAAACCCGATTACTGAATGATCATCCATTTTTACGCCAAACTGGAAGTCGGAGTTCGATTCCTGCTGTCGACAATATTATGTAATATCTAGGAATATAAAGTCCGTTTCCCCACCCCCACGTCATCAATCGTAAACATATGATTCAAATCGCTGGGGGAAGGGGGTCTAATGACGTCATATTGTCGGATGATTTTCGAACTATTCATACAAATTAAAACTGACAACTGACAATATTATAACATAAACAATATTGTATCAATTTTGTTATTTATCAAAATTCGAAGTATAAATAAATAGTTATTTAGCAATAATAAATCAATTGAATACATATTATATAATTAGAGTGGATGAAATATTCCTATTTTTATTATCTAAAAGCAACATGTTGCAATAATTGTCGGCAAGCTTGGAAACGCCGTCTTTGCAAAGCAAAATGCACAACGAAGAACTAAACACAAAATGAAGGATAAAATACCTTTAATGACTACGTGAATGACACTCGTTACTGACGTTACATTATAGTTCCTATTTCATTTTTTGCCATTGGTTGGACGGAGTTAGCGCACAGGGCGCGAGCAGACACGTGACTCGACAAGACTATTGTTTTGGCTTATTTTGATTTTGAACTGCTAAAATGTTATTGTACAATTTTCAGGCAGTAAAACACATGAAATTAAAAATAATCACTTCTTAACAGCTCAAAATTAAAATAAGTCAAAACATTGGTCTTGTCAAAGTGACATTCTTCTCGTAAAAATGACAAGTGCACACAAATCAGCTGATTCCAAGCACTTCAAGGTTGCTCGAGTCACGTGTCTGCTCGCGCCCTATTCCCCTTTGGAACACCTACGATAATGAGATAGCGAATAAAAGTATCACATATGTCATATGTGTACGACAAAGATGCTAGATAAAAGTTTAGTAACTCTTGCATCAGAAATTGATGACATGGGGATCAACTCGGAGATACAGAGTACACTGCGTGTTCGTAGGGTGACCAGACGTCCCGGTTTTCCGGGATTCGTCCCTATTTTGAGTTGTATGTCCCGGTGCCCCGATGAACATCATCGGGATACGTAATTGTTCCGTTTTCATACCAGACTCCAAATTTATTACTTAGGTATGTCATCTATTGACTGATATATTTATTTTATTACTAAATTTTTAATTGTTTTACATATTCTAATTTTAATCTAATTTCAATTTGTGCGTGCGGCGTGCGTGTGATTCACAATTGTATGTGTCAGTAATACTGATACTGTGCTTACGAAAAGTATGGGTTTGGGATGTTTTTACTTTAATTTACGAGTAAGAACGTATTAAATTATATGTATAAGTATTATTTTAATTTAAGTCAACAATCCGTTAAATATATTCTCTTTTCTAAAATAGTCTGTGACCTGGCAATTTATTTTTGTATATTTTGCAGCCTCACATCCCGTGAAAAAATGTAGCTTTCAGTAATAACACATTTGACCTTGAATGAAAAAAAATTTCTCCAACGGTGCTTTTTTTGAAACCTTACTTCACCAATATTTTGGTACACTAGCCGCCACTGGTTTCACAATCCTCCCGGTTTTGCAATTTATAAATCTGGTCACCCTACGTGTTCGAATAGTTTATAAACCATTATAAGTTGCTTGTCAACAACATATTCAGTTCACTACAGGGACACTCAAACATACAACATGGCGTCTATACAATGTTGAGTAATTATAATTAATTCATGGAAACAGACATTGTTTTGGTAGAAGGACAGGGAAAATAATATAAGAGAAAAGTTTAGTTTATTCATACATTTGCAGTGAGCACTTCACCTCCAGAATGTGAACATAACGTCAAGCATAATTATGAAAGGCGTGCCGTGTTGGTGCCTGTGCCGGTAAAAACGTTGCCGAGAAGAACATTAAAGGACTAAAGTATAAAATGTAAAACGAGGGCGCAGTATTCGCAAATGGGTGTCACATTGCTCAGTCCATTTTTCAGCAACGCTTACGTTACCTCCATCAACCGGCACTGCGCGGTGGCGGCACATAAATGATATATGCTACACATGAGTAAAAACTAAAATATTCGCTCTTTATAAATGAAACAAATGGTTTTTCTTTTCTCGCTCGACAAGAGAACGTCTCCTTTCTCCATTTTGTTCGCTACAACAAATTTGTTTCAATTTTCATACGCGTCTAGCTCGGTATCGTTTGTTATTTTCTTTGAATGCATTAAAAATTCATGTAAGCATACTACGGCACAGGATTAGCTTGACAAATAGAGCCGCATGAGTTCTTACAATGAAAATGTATTTTACACTTTTATCGCAATTTTACTACATTTTTCTTTCTTTCGTGTGTGGGGTAAATACATACTTAATACCTAGTTTACAAATTATAAGTATGCTATATGGTATGTATGAATGTTAATGATACTAACGAGTAGCAAAATTACCATGAAAATAAATATACTAGTAGTTGTGCTTGGTTTTTAATTTTGATTTATGCACAAGTACTTACAACAAAAATACTTTTTTAGCTGTAAATTTTCCAATTAAATATATATATATATATATATATATATATATATATATATATATATATATATATATATATATATATATCTGATGGATTCAAGAAAAAGGAGGTAAATTACATTTTGATAGTACATACTATTTTTTAAAAAAATCTTTAGTTTGTACTTCATCAGCTAAATGTAAGAATGAATTTTCATTAATATGGAATGTCATAGTATATTTAAAGTCTTTACCGGTTTCAGGATATTAATCCATTGTTTACGTGTACAAAAGTAGGCTGGTAACTACGTAATAACTGTATTTGTAAGGTAATATTATTACCATACTGATATGTCAACAACAGTCTACAAAATGATAATAAAATAATATGAAAACATAATGCTGTCCATTAATATTCATATAACGTTAGTGTATCGTCCTGAACCCGGTTTCCTTTATTCTAAAATAATAAACATGAGGAATAAAGCACATAATTTGAATATTTGTCATATTGACATATGTAAAAATAATTGTTTTGTTAATCATAGCATTCTGAAAGTAGAATTAATGAGATAATTTCAAAAATAATATTTATTAATAATGTCTTCATTTTCTGAAACCGATAAACTATTGAACAAACCACGGATGTTATAAATCATAACTAGCCTTAGATGGCTTAAAAATCAAACCGACATCTGCGGCAGTTATAATACTCATAACAATCCTAGGTATGTTAATAGCTATAAATATTTAGCTCTCCAATAAAATAATTTTAAAAATTACGATACTGTAAGACAAAGATTAGTCGTATAAATCGTGTGCAGAATTTTGTGCAATATTTTTCAACGGAAATATTACATTTTGCATACCATAGTGATTTACTTAAAACAAAAATATTAAAAATAAAGACGTTCATGAAGGGTTTTTATTTTAATTACAAATGTATATTAACCAAAGAAACTGATAACTATATGTCTGTCTAGAATTTAATATTGTATTCTACGTAAATATTCCGACAGTTCAGTTTTTTCGGGTGTGAGTTCTATGCATATAGATAATGTTAAAGTATGTTAAGAAAACCCAAAGTATTATTCCTTCTGATTGAATGTGAAATGAATAACAATTTTTCAATATATTGTAAATAAAAAAAAAAAATATTGAGGTTTTTTTTTAAAAAAGAAAAGATAATACACATTGTGCTATAGTAGATCATTGCATATCTTAGGAACATAACATCGATTTTAAAAATTATCGTTTACATCACCATGACAGTTGCTGTATTATTTAGATGACAAAACAGTCAATATTAAGTCAGATTTTAATCAGTCTAAGAATTTATTATTGTTTTTACTTTTGTAGGTTTCATGGTTCAAGGTAGTCGTTGGCATTCAGGTTCTTTTAGGATTAGGTAGATGGCATTCCGGTAATTTTTTGTAATCACAATCAATTGTTAAACTTTGAAAATTAAGTTCCAATTGACTCTTCAACCTGATCATCAGGTTAAAAAAAGTTTTTTTTATTTTAATTTTTTTACAGAAATGAACTAAAAATTTTTGTTGTCGATTGTTGGTAAGCGTCAAAAACAAAATCATTTGTAATCTATTGTAAACGTAAAGAAATATTCAGAATTGATAATGGCCATAACCATGGCCAAAATGTTGTTAATTTTAAAAGTTTTTAATTAAGAAATTTAACGCCGATTGAAGCGTTATAATCCAAGAATCCTCACCACTTTAATTAATGCCATGTAATAACAAAAATTTGATTTTATTGTTAGCTATTATTGTCATTTTAAATATTATTGGTATTTAAAATTCGTACATACACTTATTTTATTTTTTCTTCTCAAAGCACCGGTTTTAATAATTAATTAGAAAGTATTTTTAATTATATTGGGAAAAGGATATGATGATGATCCTGAAAATTTGTAACCAAATTACTAGTAATCATCGTTTGAATATATATTGACTTATTAAGAAAAATATTGTCGTACTAAACAAATTTATACTTCTATTATATTGTTCGTAGGAAAGAAACATAATAAAATATTACTTAGCCGAATTACCATAACCAATTTGGGTTAAAATTATGACTTTTTTATTATGAGAAAATGATATTGCGTGCGTTTCTATTTTTGTTTGCCTCATTATGAGAAAAGCTGCTTACGGATAAATAAAAAATGTATTTAAATAAGATTAGCATACATTAGCGTCCTGGATAATAATATATCATATAAGAGGATAAAGACGTCTTTAAGAAATTCCAGTATTCTCTATGACGGATCATAATAAAATTGTCCACAATTTTTTTTTATCTTATATGGCCGTTCTTAATATGGACATACTCGTATTTTTGTCTTATTAATTTTTTAACATATGCAAGCTTAGGAAAGAGGTATTTTTCTAACCAGTGTAAAAGTTAATACACTCGTTATTATCGTGCATTAATTTTACTTGAACTTAAAATTAACTCAATGGCGGGAAAAATATCTATATGATAAATTTAAAATTTGCCAATGCGATAATAGTTATTTATGTAACAAGTGTGTAAAGTAGTACTTTTTTGGTCAAGTGCGATGTTTTACGGAAATTGTAGCACGAAAAAAAAATACTATTTTACACACGTGTTGCATACAACATTTTTCCTACAATCGAAATGTTATTGATGTTTCTCATAATACTGAGTGTACAGGCATCCAGCAGCTTCAAATACTGTTAGTACTCTTTCTCATAACACTGTACAAAATGTAACTTAAACACTTGGAAGAATCTCAGACACGCGATGATTAGTCTTTTATAATGTACAAATTGTACATTTAATATTAATATTAAAAATGTTAGGTTAGAATACATGTCAAAATAATATTATATATGTTCTTAAAAATTAGATTAGTAATCAATCTGTTAAAAAAATATTAGATTTGTTTCATTTACAGTGTATATTCATATTTCTTAATAAATTTTATTACTTTCATTATTATTTACTACCTAATTATATACTTGACAGGTAAATTAACCGAATTTTAATGTTGCCTAGCAACGCTTTTTTACTTTTCAAGCACTAGTGCGTGAAAAGTACTGTTCACGCACTAGTGCTTGAAAAGTGACACTTTACACACTGTAATGAGTGCGTGAAAAGTACTTTTCACCCACGGTTGCAGGAAAAATATTTTTACTAGTCAAGAAAACGTATAATATAAAATTTTATTGAATATTAATATTTATAGTTGTGTTTTATACATTGGATATATTAATCCCAGAATGTCTAAAGGAACCTCGTCGCAATTATTTGCTTCGGAAGGCATTTTCCCGATTCTTATGTAAATAACTATTTTCTACGACTGTCAAAAAAGTTCATGTTTATGTAATAGCGAATAAATTCAAAGTAGGTGGCGTCTGGCGGCAGATTTGTGAACTAGAGGAATAAGGAAACGTTGATAGCATACATTGAAATGTATGCAATTTTAAACAGGTTTAATTTATATTTGTTGTAAAAGAAAGTGACATATATAGTGTATATTACATTTTCAGATTTAAATAATGATCAGTAAATGCCTTAGGTACTGCTGAGTGCCACAATACAGTAATTACAAGTCATAAAGTGTAAGTTTACACTAAATCCCAAGTGACAAAATATGATCTTCAAATTTTCTTTCCATATAGTTTTGACGTCTCCAATCGGTTCAACTTTTTTCTTTTTTAAAAAAGGATGGTAAAATTCTTCTAATTTTATAGCCAAACTATACTATTTATCATCCTTTTTAACAAGTTTTCCCCTTACTTGTTCCAAATCGGTACAACTTAATTTTTCTATTTCTTCTGCTTTTTAATACTCAAATCCATAAACAAATAAATTAATAGCTTACTAATAATAATAATAGCTTTTGTTGTAAAATAATAAATATAGTTTTGATTTTTACTAACCTGTTCATATCCAACAATATGTTTGCCTCCCAATCCTGCTCTATAACTAAATTTTTCTTTCCAGTAATTTATATTCTCATTTAATAAAATTTCAATCGTATGAGTGGTTTTTAAACAAGATCCCAGTATTGTACCTGATCCATCAACTTTTATTCCACAAAGAAATATATCTTGCCTTAAAAACTTCTTCGCCTTCCTTTATAGGACGTGTAGGATCAATGTATCGAAAAATATCACCTAACTTTATGTTAATTTTCTCCATATTAAATACTTCGCACTTTGAAATGCATATTGCCAGCAATAAGGAATGGGAGAACTCTCCTTATTCCTCCGCCATCTTGCTACCGTCCAGACTGCCACCCATAGTTTAGTTTTTTCGCCAATTGATATCAGTATGCGAAATATGTCATTATTTCATTAATAACATAACCATAAGAACGTGTATTTCACACACTATGCACATTATTTCGTACACTGTACTTATTATTTCGTACACTGGGCGCATTATTTCGTGTATTATGCAATTTATTTCGCGCACCTCCCGCAAAATTCTAAAATGAGACATAAAATGTACAAAAGCCTTAATTTCAAATTAGGATAATGTTTTTAATTTAAATAAATGTGTATAATTTAATAAATTTTGTTTGAAACTTGTGTAAAAATTTAAAAAAGAATGTATTAAGCCTTGTAGGGAAATTCAATCGTTATGATATATTGTCAAGATGTCAATAGACGTATTTCTTTTTTTAAAAAATTGAACCTGTTTTATAATATTTAATGATGTTGTAAAAACCTTGTGCGAGATATTTCGCGCCATAAAAATATTCGTTCTTAAAATAGGTATTTATGTACTTTTTATAAATACAATGAAAGCCTGAAAAAAGTGAAGTTTTTTAACGCAAACAGGTGAATGAATGAAACGCTATGGCACTTTTTTACTCTTTTATTGTAAACGTAGAAAAAATTATGTATGCAAAGTACTTTTTTTACTCAAAGGATGCAACTCATGCGACAAATTTTCATTCTCGTGGAAACAACTCGGTTGCTATATAAATAAATAATATTGGATTGAATACAGTTTACAAAAAAGAAGTTCTCTTCCATTCAGTACATGAAAAAAATTATATTCACTAATGACACAAACAAAATACATATCCAGAGTTACCAACAAAATTTGTTTTGATATCTGAAAAATAAATATAACTGTCGTTCACAAATGTCATTTTTTATTTTAATCATGCCCTCGGAGGTATAGGTCGTGAAAAATAAATCTAATACTACTCGAGAATAATAGTTTTTTAACTATTAAATGTGTTAATAGCCCTTATTAACACATTTAATAGTTAAAAAACTATTATTATTAATCGCCCTGATTAATAATCGGGACATTTAACGAGATAATTGTTGAAATCGATAATTATTATTAATGAACAACAAATGAGGCCAGGCAAAACAAAAATTGTTCGTTTTTTTGGTTACATCGAACAAGCATAGTCTAATTTATCGTTCTGTATCATTAAATAATTTTTTATTTACAATTTTTGTGTTATAAAATCGTTTTAAAGTATGACATTTTTTAAAAGATGCAAGAACCAGCCATGTTGTGTCGTCAGCTGTTCAAACTGCAAGTTCTGACCTGACACATTTCATACAGACTTGTTATATCGACACAGGATTTCTAAAAGAAAAAAATATATAGACTATAAATTGAGAATTACATATCTAAATATTTGAAAGAAATGCTATAATATATTAATATTTAAAGGTATAACATCATTCTATTAATTTTTATAAATGTAATTTCCATTTGGCCTGAAGTGTTATCCACACATCACTTAGTAGTCAGCTGTGCTTCTTTCGATCTTTCTGGGTTGTTTCTAATTATCAATAGTGTATATGGTCTGTACTCACATTTTCTCTAGTATTTTGGCACAAAACAAAGTTTCACCTACATATTTTCTTTCGTAAATATCAGGTTATTTTTAAATGTCATTTTGACGTTTATCTTTGTGTGAAAATCAAAATGGCCGCGTTGATGAACATCTTACGTCACTGGGCAAGGGAGGAGGCGGAGAAAAACAGCTGCGTTTTAAACAATGTCATTTATAATTGCAATTTTTTCATTATTAAAGATCGATTTGAGGATAAATAGAAAATACGGGTCTATTATTTTTCATTACTCTATCGATTAAAGTTAAAAATTAAAAATCATGCATGACTTCATTAAGGCTTTCTAAAACTGCCGATCGCTTTCCATTTATAAGAAATTTCATAAAAAACAGTGGCGATTTTTAAAGTATTGCTGAAAAATTGTTAATCTTGGAACTTTTGGTCCCTATTAAATTTATTAATGAGAAATCAAATCAAAAATTCAAACATGAGTTATGTAATCTGCTATATTTGGCTTTCATATTGGATTGATTATACTGTCCTATTATACTCGTAATAACCACTATATGAGAAATTTTCTATTAGTATTAATTTTAGTTCGAAAACTAACAATCCGTTCCATTTAATAGCAATTTAACTTGAATATTAGTATTAGAACTAATCCAATATTTATTATTCTGCAGTTCAGTTCAAAGCCGAGTAATTTATAACAGTAATGTGCAAAGTTAGTTGCCTCTTTGATACAGCGTTTTCAACTCAATGAATAGTTATTAATACATTTTCTTCTCTTTTTAGGTATGTTCCATTTTCCATTCCCGGTCATTCGAAACGAACTCTACGTAAGTTTAATGTTATAGGTTAGGTACAAGGCTGTAATTCGTATCTAATTCATAGATACATATGCATTACTTGAATCTTAAAATGCAAATGGCTTTGTGTATGAAGATATGGTAGAGTTTTCCTTGGAGCGCAATGATAATATCTTAAAATCATAGTTGTACATGTTTTATTACTTTCATATACTGGGTCTTATCTGAGGATATACTTCCTTTACTTTTATTTTTTACCGAAAGTAATTTCCGAGGCGAATAAAATTCTGCACTTCACAGGAAATAACGTCGTATATAAGTTCTCTATTTATAAATATTAATAAAGATATCATCATATCATAGCTCAAGATAGTTTTATTATTTTTATCTACGACACTACGACTGCTTGTTGGTATTTAATTCATACCAGTTATGTAATGAAAAAATGTGTTTCATTTATAAAAATTATGAACAAAAAACTAATCAAAATTTATTGAAACTTGTAACAATTTTTACTAATTTCAAGCAGTCGTAGATAAAACTTTATATATTAAACCTCAGCTAGAGCATATCACAGCACTCGCGTGATTACATGACTTTATATAAATTCCATCCAGAAAGTTTTTTGTAAAAGATTATATATTTCCAGTAAAATTATTGTACGAACATACTGTATCTGGTTTAAGATTGCAGTGCTGTAAAAATAGGAGCAGTTTGATGTTGTGGTTTGATTGGAGTGGAGGACCGCATTGTGGCGACTGTAAAAAAATCGTCCTACGTCGTGCGACAACAACCTCTCAATCGACAATGTCCCATTTTATACTCTTAATACACAAATAAATTGTTACTCACTTGTAAATCAAATTTAAAATAATAACCATCATAAACCTGTCAGTTGCAATTGACACTTATTTTTAATACGTATGAGAGTAACAAAAGACAATTTTCACATGGCAACAATAATACCATACTGTTAAATGTGCTTTAACAGTACTCTATGCTCAACCAATAAATGCGTCAAAACAGCCACGGTCGTTATTTTTTTATAACAGTACAAATATTAAAAATCATGTGTTCCTAAAAAAATCGCAGCATCATGAAATTGTCATGAAGAGCTGTCACCTGTCATTATGCCATTGAAAATAGAATTTTCAGAAGATATTTTATGTTATTATGAAAAATACTGAACGTCACACAGCCGATATACAAATAACATCCACGGTTGATTGTAAAATCGAAGCGACAGCGACCTCATCTGTTATTTGCTTCATATCAGCCTTATGACGTTAATAACTATAACAAGTTAGCAACGAATTCTACAATTTAGTAACTAGTAAAGAATAATTTTCAAAAGTAGGAGGCGGTATCAATAAATGAAGTTTACAAGTGAGTAAAAAATAAAAATAGTAAAATCGTTATTTAGGGACTACGTGTTTATTCATATATAATATCATAAGTGGTAAATTTTTGCCGGAAAAATTTTCAGATTGTTACGAGAGCCGGTTGCCTAGCAATTTATTGAGTGGCATTGACAAAAAAATTACGAGTTGTCAAACGAGTAATTTTTGATCAATGTCACGAAATAAATTAGCAACAGGCTCGAGTAAAGCAATCGGAAAATTTTTCCAGGTTAAAATTTAACCACGAATGGTATTCGGATGACTATTTCCAAAATAAAAATCAGGTAATTATTTATATAATTTTTTTCTTGACAAAAATCTTGTAAATATTTATTGTGTTTAGAGGTATTAGGTTTCAGTTTGCTTTTTCAACGTTTTAAATAGATTCATGTCCAAATCGACTCGTTTTTAATAAAAACTGATAACACTGAAAATATACACTCTTTGACAGGTATGTAAACAATATGTTTCTAAAACGTCAAAAAATTTTCGCTTATCAAAACTCACTTACTTGTAAAAATACGACATCTTATTGGCTTAAAGGGTGCGAAAAAACTTTTTTGACGCTGTTTTGTCGAAATGAAATTTGGTAACTAGGTAGAATCCTGAATTTGGATTGGTTTATATATTTATGAGTGAAATAGTCATTAAAAACTCATCATAGGAACTTTTGACCAAAGACAAATAGGTAAAATTCGAGGTAAAATATGTAATTGTAAATGATGATCAGATTTTAGTGTGCCTAAAACATGGAAAAATTGAGACAGCCTTTCATTTAAATTGGTTTCAATTGTACGAGTATAATATTGTGTTTTAATTATAAACTTCGCATATATTGACTACCCTAATTAGTAAATGGTTTGTTTACTAAATAAACGACTACAACCAGCAACTAAAAAGTATCAACAAACTAACAACTAACTAATGCGAAACTAATCAACTCTAGAATACCAATGAAATTCCTAAGGTTATCTACATATTCTCGCATCCATATGTATACCTCGGTGGTTTCCATGTAACTCCAAAACCCACGTATCGGACTCCAGATTTAAATATTAAAAACTGGGAATTATTCATGGATTGCTATGATTTTCAAATTTGATGTGGGTTGACCACCCGGGAATGGAAAAATGGAGATGTTGAATTTAAATTTGCGAAAATATTATCAAAACTGTGGAGTATATCTATACTTAGCACGATCCCTATATCACATCCGTTTTACAGAATGTAATTTGCATTTATAGTTTAGGAGATATTTTATTAAAAGACCGGCCGTCCGATGTCCACAAGATCTTTAAAGGTACAGATTAAACAAAACTTTTGGTTTTGCTTCCAGGCAAAGCGAGGATGCATCGCCAGTGTTTACCAGGGTCACGCTAGAATTATAGACTAAGAAAGTCAAGAACGCAAACAAAAATTTCACTGTCATTTGGTACAGTTATTTATTTATTTGTGTTTTGAAAAGAAATTGTGAATATTAAGATCTTCGTTAATGATTTATTTAAACTATCGATTTGAGTGATTAACTAAAAAGAATGGGGTCCTCCACCATAAGAGAAAATAATAAAATGCACAATTTATACTTACCATGTTACTTAATGAAAAATGACGATTAAAATAAATAAAAAAATCTGATGTGGCCAGCACATTACCTCTCGCCAGATATTTTACCTGGTTGTACGCATAAAACGAAAAATATTTTTAAATACAAATACATATATTCATGTCTCACTACAAAATAATTCTCACATATATTTGCAAAATCTATGGGATATTTTAATATAAATTATGTACAATACATACATTTTCTTTATATTCAATATCCTGAAATTTTCTTTTTCTACTTTCTTTTTCTTTATATTCGTCATTTTTTCGCAAATTCCTCTTATATTCTTTTTTACGTATGTTATTGTTGATTTTTTTTATTTTCATAATCTTCATAATAATGTACAAATATTTTTGACAGCGGCATACAAATATTTTTGACATTGACATTTATGTGTCAATTACAAACATTTGAATTTCTTGCCTTGAAGTAGTTTGATTTGAAAATCAAATTATTTTATATGCATTTATTTTTCTCTAAATCTATAGAAGATATAATAATGAATTTATATTTATCGAATAAAGAATTTAACGTTCTTTAATATAAGTATTTACATAAATTTTCGATAAATAATATTTAGATGATTTTTTTCTTGTAACTACTACTTCCGGTTGTCCAATTGTTACCAAAACTTAATCTATTCTTCCCATTATTGTTAGATTGAGGAATCCGTAGTTAAAAATGTCTTAAGTCTTATAGTATTTGAGAAATCGTGAATCCAACATCCACACACACATCCACACACACATCCACACACACATCCACACACACACATCCACACATACACACACACACACCACACACACACCACACACACACCACACACACACACACACACACACCACACACACCACACACACACACACACACACACACACACACACACACACACACACACACACACATACACACACATCCACACACATACGGACATCATTGTAAAAATGTTATAATCGGGTTCTAGGGACCTTAAAACGTGCTTATTCACTAAAATCTGGATATGCGATTTTTAGCATGAATACAATACCTCTCTTAGCGAGAGGTAAAAAATCTGGTGTGGCCAACACAATACCTCCCGCCATTTACCGTCCGAGTCATATAAACGATTATGCTAATCCTTATTTTTGGATTAGCGAATTGTACTCTAATTTTGGCAGTTTATTTCTTAAAATATAGTCTAATCTAATCCAAGTAACAACCTTTTTTGATAATAAAATGAAGATTAAATTTTAAATACCGGGATTAATGTAAATACATACCTACATATTTACATATGCTGGAAACTGTATTGATTTCTTTTCCTATTCTGTTTACTTTTTTCTTTTTTAAACATTATTATTATTATTATTATTATTATTATTATTATTATTATTATTATTATTAATTTGAAATGATTAGTTCTTTACAGTGACATTGTGACATTTATCTGTCAGTTACATACATTTGAATAACTGCGCAACCAAGGAGTTTTGTTTGTTTAAAGCGTAGGCTCCGGGATTTAAATTATAGATAATTTATCCACAAAATATATAGAAAAAGTATTAATGCAAATCTGTAGAAAATGTAATGATCTTTAATTTTTATAATAACATAAATCTCGAAAAAATAACATTTAAAGCGATTTTTCGAAGAAAAACTATTTTGAGCTTAGTAAAGTGCCATTTCCTGTTATCCGATTATACACCAATAGTGGGCTCTTTCGATAATAGTACAAGTTCGAAATACAAGGTTCCAAAATTATTTAAATGATAGTACATATTTGAGTTAGAGTGGAGGATCCACACATATACACATAGACACAGACATCATCGTGAAAATGTTAAAATTGGATTTTAGGGACCTTAAAACGTACTCATTTACCAAAATCTCGATATGTGATTTTTAGCACGAACCCTATACCTCCCTTACCAAGGGTAGCGGGAGATAATAATTTTTTAATAGTTGCTTTGAGAGATATTTGAAATTTGTTGTGAGTATCACTATGGCATTACACTATTGCTATTTATCCCTCGCAGTCTACAGCAGAGTCTGGTGCGAGAGATAGATGACAATGTAAGTGTCGCCGTGACGTCATATTGACATTACCAATCAAATGCAGTTGAACTAAAACAATTAAGACTTTTTAGTACTACGAATAGCTTCAAAATAGAGGATTACAGCTCAATCAAATTAAGATAAATTAGTAAAAAATAGTGAAAGTAGATGCTTAATAATGAATATTAATAAAGAAATAAAATGATAATAATTGAAATACTTCGGAAACAAGATTTTTGTTTCAGCAGCTCGTCACTCATATGAATACCATATATCTTATTTGATTGGCGACTCAAAGACCACCTATAAATATATAACGAATACCGAGATAGGGAGTGGAGTCTACTACCAATGGAAGTAGACAAATACAAATAGCGGACACGTGGCTACCAGTGCAGTACTGCAAATCTCAAACAGTTTTTATTTGAATATAAATTTCTTGCATTAAACTTAATAATTTTGATACACTTGCAATTATAAAGCATGTAGACTTGTGCATTGTTACAATATTAATTTGTTTTTTACAAATATAATTTTAAAATAGCATACATTTCAAGAACATTTTAGATCCACGAAGAAAACAGTTTTATATAAAAACTTATATTCGTGACGTCACATTTATACTTTCAAACTTCGGGGGACCATAATTCGCTTATTAATAGGAATTTTTCACCGGATTTTCAGAAAAGTCTTAGTTTTACTTATACTTTCAGATGAAATTATAAGAACAGTTTAAATCATAAAATTAATTTGGCAGTTTTTAGTTCACCAATAATTGACAGTTTTGGTTGTTTTGAGTTCCCTAGAAATTAGTTTTAAAGGATTCAAAGAGGAGATTGGTTGAGAGCTTTTAAGAAATGGAAAGTGAGAATGGTTACGTGTATTATTGTTAAAGGAAACTACTTCGAACATATTTATAATAAAAAATATGAACCATGTATTCTCAAATATCTTGGAGTGATTTTCATATCAGTATTTTTACTTCGAAAATAAAAATAATTTTAATAATATATCTTCGAAATGACTATTATGTTCTTCTCTCTGCTCGTTGGAATTAAACTTGACGAAATAAGGAAAGGAGAATAACTGAAAAAGTACAACTGTTTTTCATAAAATATAATTAAAACAAAGGCTAACGAACTTTCTATTCCACTTCATTAGCGAAGCCTTGTTTATTCACATTTACATGTGGAAAACCGGGTGAGATGACGCTCATTTACGAGTATATGGTGAAAAAAAGATGAAAGCGACAGGGATTTTTAGACGAGCAAATTTGATTTACTGCGACTGGTTGTGTAAATATAATACGGAAATAGAATTTGCCGGAGAAATATAATAACGAAAAGCTGATTTTGCTGAAATTGTTGACTGGTAATATTCATATAAAAAAGTAAATAAATTAATATAGTGTTATGGAAAATATATTTTTTATAAATTTTCAATCATAGTGTGTTTATACAGGTTTTTTGTATCAAGCATAAAATCTATTACTGTTTTATATTATAGGTAATTTATCAAATAAATTGTTTTTTCAATAAAATAGTGTTTTATGTAATGTTATAGGGGTCAGGATATAAATTTCTTTTATAGGTCTATTTTATAAACCTTGCAGGTTTAGCTGAAAATATTGCCAATAAAATGTCAAATTTTTAACATTCTGTTTTCGCGAAGTTGTAAACAAATTTCAAGGGGATTTTGAATGTTAGTAAAAACTATAGTATATTTTAAATTAATAACACATTTGTCCTATGCAATATTGACGACAAAATAACATGTGTTGGAATTGAATTTTATTATTTTACGTTAATTTTTGTTGCACAATCATTAATAACAATATATATAATCTACACATATTTATATATAGAGAGAGAGAGAGAGGATAAAGAGAAATAACTAGTCAATTAAATATGCAATACAAATATTTTCTTGTCGGTTTCTTTATTCAAAATCACTATTCTTTCGATCAACTACCCAGTAAATGTTAAGGAATGTTTAGAAATGTCAGAGTGCTACTTCTAATATTTTTTTTTTGTTGCCCAATTAACTGTGGCTCACTTGAGCATCGCCCAGTTACCCATCGCCCATTGAGAATCGCCCAGTTGACCGTTGCCCAACTGCAACGTATCAATTTTCATATTGATTCCAGTCGGATACTAATCTGAATTATAAGAACCACAACATGTCGTATAACGCATTCGGTTCCACAACCCCAGAAATGGCAAGAAATATTTTTAACATTGCTCATCAAAATTATACTTTGTCATCACAATAGCATTTCATCATTGATCTTGATATGAAATAAATGTGAAAAATTGTCAGCCATCGGGATTCGAACCCGAGACACCTACCTTGCCGGAATAGTGCTCTATCAACTAAGCTATAGGGTAGTTCAGTAATTACGTCATATGCGGCGCGCTTCATTTAAACTACTGTCCTACCGGTAAACACATCTTTCAAAGTGAACCTTATTGCCACAGCAAATAAGAATTATAATATTAAGCAGTTCATTTCGTCGCCAATCGTTCAATCTCGAAGATGTTAGTGAAACTGAAACATCGCGTGAAGCGGCCGGAAGAGCCCGTTTGAAAGACAGCGAACCATTTTTAGGTTACAGAACCGTTAGAACACGACAAATTATTAATATATTAATGTGGATACACAAAGTTATTTACGTACCTTAAATTTAAAAAGCAGAAATTTAAAGTTCTGTAAAGAACTGATTTGAAAATGCCTAAAAATGCTAACAAACAAAATCTCAGTCGGTATGTCGGTAAACTCCCGGATATGCTTGAAGCTGCGCAAACCTGTTACTCTGTAGTTCAGAGTGTGCAGAGTTGATTTCAATTTGAAATAAAACCTTTGTTATTTATTAATGTGAATATATTGTATTACTAAGTAATAGAAAAATGTTTACAATTTACTGTTATTAATATCTCAAAGTTAACTTTTCCATAATAACAATAATATCAGCATCAAATTACAAGCCTTTAAATTCTGACCCTTATGTATTCAGTGTTCTGTCAATAGAGTCTACTTTGAAAGTATCGTTTTTGCTTAGGACAATGCTTCATATTTCGCGCTATACTCTGACGTCACACTATTCTACCCCATTGGCTGCTCTCTTCTCGATGGCACTTTAACGTCGTATAACTGCTGAAGATATTATTAATCGACACATGATTAGATCTGGGGTTGCCAAGCTACCACTGTGTTTAAACATCTATTGCGAGTCATAATTTACTCAAGGCCCAATTCTAATATTAACAATAAGTTAACAGTTTGTAAATTTGAAATACTTTGTGAAAATTGTGAGCCATCGGATTCGAACCCGAGACACCTGCCATGCCGGGATAGTGCTGTTAACTTATTGTTAATATTTATCTTGATTTTTTAACCATCCGATTTTGTAAATAAGTAAAAATATAAGCAATCAAAAATCATTATACAATTTACCTATTTATCCAACCATCCACATAAACTATTATTCACGAAAGATGACTATTCAAGGTCATTTGTGAGCCGTCTGATATAATATTACTTGCAGATAACTTCATTGCCTTTCGTATGCGTAGGCGTGCAACATGTAATATTTATGGACACATTTTAACTGAAAAAATAAGAGTAATTTATTTGAAAATTATGTTTCTTTCTAAATAATGCCTTTCTGAAAGATTTATGTTCTTCATTTATGGTTTTGCAAAATTCAAAAACATAGACTTACCTACAAACTAAAGAATAATAATTTGATATAAACGGCAACGCCACTGGGTAAATATTAGTACAGAGGGCAGTGTAGTAGATAATTAGATATCTGTAATTCTACGACATACGTCATTATTATTTATAGTGTGTTAGAAAGTAATGCCACTATTTACGTATATCTGTCACACTGCATAAATTAAATAGACATAGGTCAAATAATCTTTGTCTTTCTAATACAAAACGTTGCTAAGCTACTGCTGTAAAGTGATGTGTATTCCTTCTTCGAACAAATGACCTTGAATAGTCATCTTTCGTGAATAATAGTATAAATACATTCCGATGTTTTCGTCTCTGCCAAGACATAACATAACTAAGCAACGCGACCCAACATACTAACATATAAAATTGCATTCTTTCTTTATCTTTTCTTAACAGCTGCTTTTGCAACTCAGTAAACAAAGACGCCCTGACATATTGCATTGCTTTTACTGTAGTAATTTCAGTAGTGGTCGTGGCTGATAAACAAAATCAACAACTGTTGATTGACACACGCTGCTGGTTGCCTCGCGCAAGGCACTACGCTTACGAAAAAAGCGTATTTTTCTCCACCACCGGCCATTGTTACCCTGATATAAACGTCACCGTGATATATCACCATGTATCCGCCACCGAAACCGGAGAACAAGTTGTCCCTTCCTGGTTTAACGCGAGCATGAAGATGTTAACAGATTAGTAACATATTTTAGGTTTTAATATGCTTAAAACTGTGTTGTTGCGTTTAAAGTCATATAATATCATTAAAATTAGTCAAAAATATAGTATATTAAAGAACGTGTTTTATAAGACATGTTTTTTTCGCACGCGTCAAAATTTAGAAAACGAGCGTTAACGAGTTTTCTAATTGACAAGTGCGAAAGAAAGTCTTATAAAATGAGTTCATTATACTATTTTTTATATTTTGCGCCTTCTACAATAACATTTACTTACTCAATTTGTGATTATATTTGTAACCATTTGCACATTTTCATGTAAATAATCTTCCTTAAATAATAATAATAAAAAAAAAATTTCGACATTATATTATTAAAATGAATTGTCAATTAACTAAAAATAAATTAGGTAAAAATGGGTTAAAGAAACGTCATCTAGTACCAACCGTCTAAAACAAAAAATTGCGTATCGAAGTGAAGGTCATTATGATACGCAATTGCGTATCGTAATGACTTCATTATGAACCCAAAATATAAAAAGAAAATTAGTAAATGCGCGGGTGATACATAAATATATCAAACACACGAGGATTTTTTAAACACATATTGTTTTTTAACGTAGTCCCCTTTAAAGTATCTAAACTTGGTCCATCGATGCTGCAACTGCAATACAGTGATTTCGGTTTATAAAAAGTTTCGTCCTGATCAGCAAAATATTCCGTTACATTTGCTACATCTTCTTCAGTGAACGAATATCGTGGTCCGCGGCCGCCAAGTTGTTTTTTGAAGTTTCGGAAATAAAAGAAAATTTGATGGAGCTAGATCTGGTGAATAGGATGGTACCAAGTTTCAATAGAGGGTTATACAGAGGTATATTTTCAGACTGCCATATATTGATATTTTCCTTGAACTACACTTGTAACTCAGTTCACTCTGTTGCTATTTTATAAACAAATCGCTGTCATGGTGACAGTTGCACGATGGTGCCAAATATGAAGTAAGGTATGGTCTTTGCAACAGTTAAGTCTCATTTCCAGCGATTGTCTTAATGATTAAGAGCTATAATTAAAAACTAATCGCAATGCGCAAAAATGTTTATTATATGGCAACGTTTATTACATTTCCAGTTATGCATAAGGCTTAATGCTTAAGAACTAAGAGCAATGCGTAATAACAAACGTTTGCAAACTCCAAGGTTTAAGGCGTAATACCTAAGCGTAATTGTGAGATGGGCATACATATATGTCATCTGTCTTTGTTTATTTTCTAATCTGAACTGGCAGCTGTCAGTCTATTTTATACATATTAAGTTTTTTTAATTTTTAGATATTGATATAGATGCACAAAATTATGTATATGACATGTTAAGAAAAGAAGAATTACTGCTGCAATTACATTCTGTTAGAGTTAAAAATAAAAAGGATAAAAAATGTGACATTTCTATCGAATTAGTCACTAAACAAAGTAGCTGGAAATGGTATCCTAGTAAGTTGTTATAATGCATTAATCATTACGCACAAATCATTATGCGTTAAGCATTAAAACATTCGGTGGAAATGCGGCTTTACTTCCGCTATAATTATAAAGAAATACATGGCAATTGTGAAATTCTTTAAGTTTCCACAGCCATCCGAAGACAATGCAATATGTAAAACTCAAATATCAAAACACAAGTGACAAAAGACAGAACTTTAAAAATGGCGATGGTTTGTTTGTAATCTGATCATCTATCTCAACTTCTACATTGTCGCACTCTTTCTTGCATGTGACGTCAAAATCATAACCCTCTATTCGAAACTGCATCCATGAATTTCAATCATCGAAAATGCTGATGTGTGCATTGGAGCATTAACCTGAACAGCAAAATTTGCGTTAGTATTCCAGGTCGCTTTTTCTTGTTGTCTTCAAGAAGTTCATGTAACAAGTTACAATAGTATTGTCCTCGGTATTGTCCTGTAATGGTGTGATCCATAGGAAGGTAATCACACGTTTCTGATCAGAAATTTTTGTCATTCCTGACTCAGTGGTCAGAATGTTTTGAATCTCATTCATAGTATATGCCCGCAGCCTCTGCCATATCATGCACCTTGATTTACTGATCTACCATGACCATATCCTGAATCAAATTGGTGTTATCTTCACTGGTAACATTGTTTGGATGTAGGACAAGATGTTGCCAATTTTTTGCCATGTCTTCATAAATTTGCTTCGGTATTGAGCCCTTTTGTGCAGTTGTTTTATTTTTTCCATTTCAAGCACTTTTATAGTTGCTGAAAAAAATCGTTTTCCAATATTCTGTGGCGAATTGGCATGGGCAGAATTTAGGAGTAACTCTCTTTGTAAGTACACCTTGTGCATTGAAAGCGGTAGCTCCCGGTAAAATTGATGTGACGGCCCTGGGTCTGTGATTTATTTTTAAGATGTGGGTAAATATTTTTCTTGTAATTGTGGTTTTATTTATTGCCTGGATCAGAGTAAGCTGTTGACATTTTTTTTGTTTTAATATCTCGGAAAGTGACGTTCGTATTAATCCTAAAAGAAGCAACAAGATTTCAAAGAGAAATAAGTTTTAAATAATGGATTTGTTGTCTGAAACTTTTTTCATTTGCTGAGATTGTTTAGTTTGCTGTTTTAAATGAAGCAAAATGAAAATTAATTTTATATTTTCTATTAAACAGTTTTTAATTAAAACAGTTTAGAAAACAAAGTAAAATATTTTATTTTAAATATAAAGCTCACGAATATTTATTTAATTAAAATTAAGACGTAATTTACCTACATATAGGTATTTCTTATTGTTACAAAGAAATGTTCTAAGTGCCTTGGTACTTGAAGTATTTCAAGGAAAATTGTATTGGCTTGTATTCCAACATACCTACTTTATTGAAACAGTCTAATTATATTTGATTTTATGAATTTAAATATTAAAGGTGGGTTTGTTTATGCCCGCAAAATTTTAGAATAAGAAATAACAATAAGAATAATGAGAAAGTTAAAACAGGTATAACATATGAGACGGTTTATGCTGGAGAAATAAGAATAAGGAATAAGGCAAAATTGGTTAACTTTTAACTTTACGCCTTATTCTTACTTACTGCCAAATATTTCAAAAAATCAAGTAAAAAATTTGGACATATTATATCGGTGACGGCGAGACATAATATGTCAGATTTACCTAATGCGGATAATAATTCGTCTATATACTCAACTGTCTCAACAGCATCTATATATTCAACTGCCCGGACAGAATTCATACCTTTCACCGCACTGTCTGTCTATTTATGTAACTGTCCTTCCGACGGACTAACTGTTCTAATTTCCACAGCTTCAGTGTCACCGACTGTCTGTATATCACAGCACCACTGCCGAGTATCAACTTCCACTCGTCGTTGCTGTCCCCGTATACCTAGCTTCCAAATCCTTAAAACTACCGAGTATTCACTTCCACAGCTATCCCAGCATACCAGTGACTTCCCGGGTATTGCATTACACGATAATGCTGTGCTACTCATCTCACTGACTCGTTACTTCTTACTATCTACGTAACTGTCCTCCTGACGGACTAACACTCTATGTGACCGTCTAACTTCGCACACACGTAAGTCGCTTTTATAGCAACCCTAATATTTCCTAGAAACCTCTCCACGTCATAAAAATGCGCCGATAATTACGCTTCTCTTCCCTCATGTTTACACAGTAGCATTTGTGTTATCGATAGTTTAGGCTCCTCCTATCTACTAGATCGCTTCTATTCATAGGCGTCGGTTCGCATACGCTGGCCGAGGCTCTCTGACAGAGTGTCGTGGATACCTACCCTCTCACGTTACGCAATATAAAATGTCAAATCAACGCTGCTACCAATATCAAAATATTAAATATAACTACTTTTCAGTAACCTAAAAAATGTAATATTACTGCTTTCATTCTTACGCTTATTTTTGTTGTGGCAGCATAAACACCACTTATCGTTATGTTTAAAATTATTCCTATCGCCAGTGTTATTCTTATTTATATTCTTAAAATTTAAGCATAATACTTGATAACTTAGGGCCGGTATTTCATCTTCGGATAAAGTGCTGGATAACTTATCTGTCGGATAAATTAACAATATCGCATCAAAAAATGACGTTCAATATAATTTTCCTCATTTATGCCATTATTTCGATGCGATATTTTATCATTTATCTGACGGATAGTTATCCTGAACTTTATCTGGAGATGGAAATACCGGCTCTAAGTCACATCATTTATTCTTACAAAATCTACTTTTCGGTAAGTTAACCGAAGACAAAATTTTGTTGTGGATTTTAAGAGCAAATAGATGTGTATGTGCTTTTTGCGAATTTTTGTATGATTTTTGTAAATCGAATGTATGCATTTTATGTGTACTTGTATATATGTTTAAGAATCTGATGTTTCTTACCTTGAGAAAAGTGTAAGTGTAATCCGGAACGTCGGTTTATAATAATAAATGCTGTATGACTCACATTTGGAGTACTTTATTACCGATTTTTGGCTACAATAAAGTGTTTGATTTTTTACAATGTGCATTTAGTTTTTGACATTCCTTTGTATTGAAAACAGAAGAAAGATTTGCGTTTACTTCCATAGATAAAGTTAGAAATACTATTCCCAAACTAGCGAGTTATCGTAATAAATAACTCCGCTCTATAAAGCTGCAAGTAAGCAGGATAAACGCTGGTGTATAGAGCCACTCAGGAAACGGAAGAGACCGGAAGGAAGTGCATACACGGGATACAAACGCGGTCGTATATGAATGACGATGCAAGTATGCTAATACAAGCCCACATGAAGATGTTGCATTCGAATAAGCAGTGTTGATATGTTTACGAGCAATTGTTAACTAATACTTTACTTACTAACAGCACGTAAGGAACATAAATCGTGCTAATAACAAGAATTAAGTAACAAGAAATATTTGCAGAATTCATAGTGTAAACATTGGGTTAAATTCAGTACTCTTCATTAGTGTAGTGACCGTCTCTAGTAACTATGGAAACAGCTTGCAACTTTTTCTTATTAATGTATCACTGTAAATGTCTCTCTTTATTTTGTTACTTTTAGATAAGTTTCATTAGTTAAAGAAGAGTGCTGAATTCGACCCATTAGGTCTTTATAGTAAATCCCGGTATTTTATTCTTAAAATTTTATTATATTTTAAAAAAAATTTCCTATGATAGTCAATACATTTTTATAATTGATGAGCCCAATTTTCAGAACAGTTTTTCATTGTTTCTGGAGGTATGTCTTTTTATCTCTCCTTTGAAAGCATATGTGGTTGATGACCCATTAATTCAATATTCTGCTCGTTTAAATAATATACTGTTCGAGCACCGGTTCGTGGACGAGCGTTATCATTAGGTAGTAATGACTCTTCCGTCGGTTGTGACGGATCATTTCAAAGACTACAGGCAAGTACAAGACTACCGTAGTGTACCATTTAGATTTTATCACAATATAAACATTAGGTTGGATCTTAAAAGGAGTCAAGTCGAATTTTAATCGGGCCGCCCCCTAAAGTGGTTTCAAAGAAATAAATAAAAATTGTGCGGGCAATGATTCCGCTTAATATTAATATTTAGCCGTGACTAAATGCACTTGATTTCTCCCCATTTAAATAACATTGGGCTTTGACACATTTTTAAACTTTAATTTTTATTTATCCAGAGTTTGAAACATACCAAGAAAAGTAGAGACTATCTATTTATTACGGCTTTTTCACAACTATTGTTTATTACAAAGTATGGAAAAAACGCAAAACAAAGTATAGTAATAATTCAAAGAAAATGATGATGTAAAAGCTATTAACATATCTAGGATTGTTATGACTATCATAACTGCCGCAGATGTGGGTTTGAAATCCGAGCTCGAAGAGCCAACCAAACAAAATGCAGCACTGCTATGAAAATAAAATAGGGCATTTATTTACAAAAACGAAAGAATAAAATGCTTAGATTAGATTGAAGCAATATAGCTCAAAGAGAATTGAAAATAACGATAAATTAAAATTAAATATAAAATAAATTGTATGAACAGTTGTGCTGCCACTTGCAAAAGTTTGGCTTGAACGCTCCCAATGGACACCCACTTTTCCACTGCACTAGTTTAATGTACTTGAAACAAATAAATTATACAAAAACTTATAATATTCACTACAAAATTGGTATTAATTTTTTGTAAAAACGAAAGCCAAAATAATATCTTGAAGTCATATTTGAATACGTTCCTATCTTCACTGCAAAACTATTGAGTAATACTGTAAGTACAAGTGTACATTTTATTATTTTTTTGTTATGGTGGAGGACTGTAGAAAAAATTTTGTGTGTGTTTCGAGTGCAAATAGACATTCTCGATTTCGAGAGATTGCCGCGCTCCTGCGTCGCGCGTCAACAACCTCTCAATCGACAATGTCCCATTTGGCGCTCTTAATACACAAATAGCTATTTTGACGCCAGTCCATAAATTGTTTATGATAACAGCATTTATATCGTTCTTTTGCTTTTTTTCATAATAACTAGCCCACTGTATCGTTAGCAGGGGGTTGACAATTATATTACCGATTAATTTCACAATTGTAGTTTGAGAATGGCACCGCAAAATGTCGCTTTAGTCGCTATCGGGTATGTTCGTATACTTTCGTTGAAATTCGGCTTCTGTTCTTCCTGGTGAAACAAAACTGCTTGAATTTACCTTGGATACACGAAACGGAAACGTTTAAAATTCAAATAATTTTATGTCATTTGTATATGTCAACGAGATATAATGCAGATGTCCAAGTTTTAATAATCAAAATTTTTGGAAAACATATACCAGGAAGACCGTAAGTATACTCATTAATAATAATTGACTCATATTATACTTCAATATTACTTGTGAAGATTATGCATTTTTATTATTGAAATTGAAATTACAGGAACCGAAATGTGTAAACTTCAAATAGTCCAGCTTACATTTTACCAAAGAAAAACATACAATTTATGTATTTTATGGATATTATGTAGGTACCAAATTTTGTTAATAAAATTTTGTAATAATTAACGTAATAACCGTGTAATTTTATTTTATTTCAAATTTTAAGTAAACGTAAAATACAATTTCAATAAATAAATAATCACGTTGGCTGGGATTTTAATTTTAGTTCTGGATTGGCAACGCTAAGATCGCGCCAAAAACTATATACTTTGTTTTTTACATGTACTGTACCGTCTGTAAAGTGTATAGTCGGTGATCGTTAGCAAGTTCTCTTATTTCTGGTGGCGTACATTCCATATCTTCATTGCCATTTAACATTTTTCTCTACAAAGTGTCATTAAGTTAATTCTCAAAGTAATATATTATTATTTATATAAACTTACTGCTCTAGAGATCTCCAAAAATCTGTAAAAGTTAACTGAAAACTCCAAAAGTGTTCATAACTGCAAAACGTCAAACGCGAATTCATAAATAAATAAATATAAAACAAAGTGTCATAACCATAGCAACCGAACTCAGATATTTGATATTCCGCGCTAAGATGCGGCTAAAGACATTCGCTGGTATTCTGAGCACCCGACTAAAAAAGCGACTAACTAGTCGCCCGACTATCATAATGTTACAAAATATACTTTAGTCGGGTGACTAGCTAGTCGCTTCCTTAGCTGGGCTTAGTCGCGAGCTCAGAATACCAGCCATTCTGATTTGTCGAAAGCCGTGTGGAATTATTCCAAACGGCGTACGGAATTATACCACACACGGTTTGTTGGAATAATATTGATTCCAACATAATTTTTAGTTGTGGAATGTGTAGTTTCCAAAATAGTGTTAGAGAAAAATATTTATGTATGCCTTTAATTTATTCCAAAATCCAAAGTCTGTTTACAATGGAGTACAACTTCTCAAATTTCAATATTTTATCTAGTCGTGTTTCAACAATATGGCATTCTAATCTACAGATGTGGCATTGTATTTATACATGCACAACATCCAATATTGCCATCAGATGTCAGAATCACATATCCTGCATTCTCGTTCAGCATTCCACCATTCCGCATGTTGATTCCACCTCCATTTCGCATGCATAAATTCATCAACTACCAGAAAATTGTGCAACAGATGCGCCCTAATTGCACACGCAAAAATACATAACAATTCACGTTTAATTAAACCCAGAGTCGAATCCATACCTGAATGTGAATGCGAACTAATCATTAAAACTGGATTATTTATATATTATTTTGGAATAATTTATTTTCCAACAACAAATGTGGAATGAAAATTGGGTTTACATTTTAATGAGTTATGGAATATGGGATAACAAGATGAATTAAAATATTTACCGCATAAGCAGAGAGCAGTCGATGTATATTGGCAAACTACATTTGAATGCAAATGATAAAATGAAAATATTTACGTGGTATTACAGAAAAATAATTTGCTAATAACGAACATAAAATGAATTTTGTACGATAAAATGTATGTACAGATGACAAATTATATTTCAATTTTCGATAACTCATCAAAAACTATATTTCATTTATGACAGATGATGGCAGGTGCATGACATTTGTTTAATATCATTGCCGAACGTTGATTCATTTTATATTTGTGTCTCATACCTTCATGAAAAATCTTTAAGTAATTTCTTTTAATATAGTTTTTAATGAAAAAAAACATGAAAAATATCTTCTTGAAGCATAGTTTCGTTCGGGTGAACATAAAGAACACTTTTATTAGGATTATTCTTATGGCAGCTAGCAAAATTCGAAAGGTACGCCTATATAAATAGTAATGCTGTCATATTAAGAAAGCGGTAAATGTCAAAATTGTATGGAGCGGCACATTTAAGCCATTTTTGATCACTCTGTACATTAAAAGCGTTGCCTATTCTTTTGGAATTTCATTCGGGAAGTTAAAACAAATTGAAAATTAATGGTGGGTAGCAAGAAAATTGTTCAATAAATAGTTTATTGATTTTATAGTTATTTGTCAGGTGCATGAAAAAAATATTGGGATCTTTATTTAATGAATTGTTTATCTCGCAGTAGTATCAATACAATAACTGTCGATGTCATATTCCATAAACGTGAGTCATGATCGAGTAAAAAAAATCTGATGTGACCAGCACATTACCTTCCGTCAGTTCTATGTTCTATGTATTTTGTATAAAGGTCATACAGAAAGTTCCGTGCAAAAGACTATTTCTTGTACATTACCTTAAGGCAGTTGTATGTATTTTATACAAATTCCATACAGAAAGTTCCTCCAGTAAAATTATAACACAAACATACTGTCAACTGCACTTGACACTGACACCGCTGACACCTTTCAAACAGAATTTTCTTAATATAGCAGCTGTTTCCAGAGTTATAGCATAGCTAGTTAATGATATTTAATTTATTTATATTTTTTAACTCTACATCCATATTTAATATGAATTATAAAATGCATTCAAATCGTATAGAGAATAAAATATTCTTTTATATATATAATAACATTATATGTGAAAAAAATGATATTTAACATTTAACACGCACACGCGCACGCACGCACGCACGCACACATACACACACGCACGCACGCACGCACGCACACACATACATCATCGTAAAAATGGTAAAATCGTATACTAGGGACCCTAAAGCGTGCTTATTCGTCAAAAACTCACTACCGAATTTTTTGACCAAAGACAATACCTTCCTTACCTAAAGGTGACGGAAGGTAAAAAATCATTAAAATTTGATGCAGATTAAGACCAGAAATTTTACTGAAAGAGGAAGCTCCAATGGCATAATAATGTAGTTTTTAATAAAATTAGGGGAAGGCAAAAAAATCAATGTATTTAAAAATGTATAAACCTCTGTCGTTCATATTTGTGTTGGTAAATCTATATCTTCAACAAATAACAATAACGATATAACACCTAAATATAGCCACCTAATAAAGATTGATTATCATTTATCGAAGTGTTAAATATTGCTCGGTCTTTAGTTTTAATAAAGACCACTATGGGTGTTTAATTCTTGTTCACTGTAGATCAAGGGTTAACAAGCATTTCTGTTTTTGTTGTCGTTTCAATTCTAAGTATTTAAAGTAAAAAAAATCTGGAGTGGCCAACACAATACCTCCCGCCATTTACAGCCCGAGTCACAAAAAAGATTAAGCTAATCCATATATTTGGATTAGCGAATTTTACTATAATTTTGGCAGTTTATTTCTTAAAATATAGTCTACTCTAATCCAAGTAACTACTTTTTTGATAAGAAAATGATTAAATTTAAAATACTGGGATAGAATAGAATTCACTAATCCAAAAATGAGCATTAGCTTAAACTTTTTTGCGAATCGTTAACTTTTATTACTCTAAATACATATCTACATATTTACTTATGCTGGAAACTGTATTGATTTCGTTCCCTATTGTTCTATTTACTTTTTAAAACGTTACTATTATTAATTTGTAATGATTCGTTCTTTGACAGTGACATTTATCTGGCAGTTACATTTTAATAACTGCGAAACCAAGGAGTTTTGTTTATTTAAAGCGTAGGCTCCGAGATTTAAATTATAAATAATTTTATAAATTTATCCATAAAATATATAGAAAATGTATTAATGCAAATCTGTAGAAAATTTCGATCCCGACCGACGCCAAATATTTCGAATTTTAAATGGCACAAAATTGACCCCTGTGATGCACTCTCCACGCTAGCAATGAGTGCCCGTGAGGTGACGCCTGGTAAGCGCCCGCACGGTGCAAATATTTCATCATTACCGATATCTGTGTACAAAGCAGATTGGCACACCCAGTAATGGGTAATAATAGGCCGTGAAAATGATAAAATTGGATTCTAGGGACCTTAAACCGTGCTCATTTACCAAAAACTCCATATTCGACTTTTAGCATGATCTGTATATCTCCCTTACCATAGGTAGCGGGAGGTAAAGATTTAAAAAAATATTTTTTTAAATGTATTTTTTACTTTTAACAGTTACCTAATATTAAAACGACAACAAAAGCAAAAATGATTGTTAATCCTTGAACTATATTAAACACGAATTAACACCCATATTTAATAAACTAAAGACCGGGCTATATTTAATACCTCGATCAATGATATTCAATTTATCTTTATTAAGTGGGTATATTTAGGTGTTATTTCGTCATTTGTTATTTGTGTAGATGTAGAATTGTGTGCAAAGTGAGGAGAATATTATTTTAAAGATGTTATTTTAGAGTTTAATTTAAAAGTCGATTATATACGAGTACAATAGAATTTTAATGATATGATTTTCTTAAAATTGACTTTAACAAAATATATTCACATATAGATGTTATCTTGCATGTCCCATTTACAATATATTACTTAGTAGGTACAAATCTATCAACCTATACGTCAGGTATTCTGCATACATTTTCGTATGTAAATGAAAAATCGTATGCATAATGCAGCATACGGCACGAATACGAATACAATCCAGGTCCACGTACTTCATTTATTATACAAATATAACATGAAAGTTAGTGCAAACATTTTAAAATTCCGCATGTCAATGCGACAGTCGTAGAAAATAAATCGCAGACTTTAATTTTTAACTTTTCACTTTATCTCTTAAAATTCATAGAAATTCCTTAGAGCGACGCACGAGCAAAGTTCTCTACGTACCTTGAGGCCTTTGCGACGTCGTCTTGAGCAAAATGTCGCATCGCGACTTCAAAGGATTCCATCCAGGAAGAAATGCTTTTAAATAGAGAAATTAATGCAAAGAAAAGAAAAATCATAATGGCAACTATGCCAATTGCTATTCTAGATATTTAAATTGCGTTTATATTTGCGCTTCACAGGTTTTATATACTGTACTACAATAATCGTTCATGGAAATATATTTTAAAATAGAAATTTATTTTCAGGATTCTTGGAAATATGTACCTACATATTATATTTTATTCACTTTTAACAAGATTATTTCTGAGTTTAAAAATACTCTCGCATGTATACTTATAAAGTGGTACTTTATCCACTGAAATCTTACTAATAAAGTGGGTACCTCTTTAATGCTGAGAATAGTTAAAATTTATAAATGACGTAAAGATTAATATAAATCCATATCAACATCAAATACATATCAAATGTCTTTTTTATAAATAAAGGCAAGGCTGTAAATAATATTGAGCACTAATCACGATTTAAAATACTAAGTATTGGTTATTTCATTGTCTTTGAAAAGTGATACTGGTTTTCTAGCTTTTTCCGATACAGGGGCAACGTGATAACGATACTGTTGTCACTCTCAATAATGTTAATAAAAATCTGATGTGGCCGGCATATTACCTTCCGTCAGTTCTATGTATTTTGTACAAATTCCACGCAGAAAGTTTCTTGCAAAACATGCCATATTTCCAGTACATTACCTTAAGTTAGTTCTATGTATTTTGTACAAATTCCATACAGAAAGTTTCTATATTTCCAGCAAAATTATAACACAAACATACTATGTCAATTTGCAATGACACTGACATCTGTCTATCAGAATTGTCTTAATATAGTGGATGTTTCTATGTTTATAGCACAGCTGGCTGTTTTATGAAATTTAAATTCTTTATAATTTTTTAACTCTATATCAATTCAATATAAAGTATAAAATGTAATTAAATCTTATAGGTAGAGAATAAAATATTCTATTATATATATATATATATATATATATATATATATATATATATATATATATATATATATATATATATATATATATATATATATAATAACATTAAATATGAAAAAATAATATTTAACAGCGTTTTTCAAGAAAAACTGTCAAAATCTTCAAATTAGGGTACTTCCGGTCGATCAATTATAATCAGCTCTTCATATGGATGTAAAGACGAGGAATACACAAAAATTATAATTTTTGGAAAGGTGGTATTGGAGTTATTCGATCCGAAAGAATCGTCACACACATATGTACATACATACAAACGTCCATCCATACATGCAGACATCATCCTAAAAATAGTTAAATCGTATTCTAGGGACCCTAAAACGTGCTTATTCATTAATAACTCATCATTGAATTTTTTGACCAAAGACAATATCTTCCTTACCTGGTGACGGAAGGTAAAAAAGTATACATATAACATATGTACACTGAAAAAAATAGGTTGCTTCTAGTAGCGAAAAAGGTACTCTAATATCGTGACAAAGAAAATATTTCCTAAGGAAATAAAAAATTATTTCTATTGATTTTTAACTGTTTCAGAAACTAAAATTTCTAATTAATTAGTAAAATTATTTACTAACGTTTCTGAAATAATATCTGATATAATTGAATAGAAATCGCTATTTCAGTGAATTTTTTTACTGAAATAAATATCACAAATTCTAATTCAAGTAAAACTTATTCTTAAAATAGCAAATACATTTACTATTTTAGTGAATTAATTCAAATTATTAGGTTTAAATTTGTTTCTAATACCGAAAATTTGTATATGGTTCCAATAATGGATGTATACATATGGAATGAGAAATAAATAAATTCATAGAGAATAAAGAATTTATTTATTTATAACAAAAACCTACATCGTTTATTATGTTACAAAGCTGAGTAAAAAAAACAATAATAAATTATAAACAAACCGAGAAACAAACCTTCAAAGTGTTTTATTATTTCTTCAATATTCATCCCTTAAAATTTTCTTCTTGTCAGAAAACAATAGCCGCTACACTTTTTCATCAATTTCTCTATCATTTGCCAGTATTGCATAAAATCGGTTGATTTATGTATCTTATATGGAAAGTACTTTATAACTATACAATTTCATTCAATTTGGTGTGTAAATTCCTCTGCTACAATAAATGTATATGTATGATATTAAATAATGTATATACATACATAGGTATTTAATATTACTTACATTACACAAAAGGCAGCATCTTTCGTTTATAACAAATAACTCAAGACAAACTTACTTCAACTGTTTACAAACGAGTCGCAAGTTGCTTATGACTTACGACGCCATAGCTTTAGGGTGCAATCTTTACTATTATAGAATATTTATTCGCTATCTTAAAAAAAATATTAGTAAATGTAGTTTTAATTTTTCTAAACTAAATAAATATATACTCTAATTATTTTGTTAAGTTTATATTCTAAAATAGAGAATTAAATTTTTTAAATGAACCTATTTTTTTCACTGTATTATGAAGTGATTATTTTAATTTTATACTATCCCAGCAAACACAGTTTTAACATATATGTACCAGGTATGTGATATCTGAAACCTATGTAGTATATAATTTATTTAAGAGTAAGTAGTATGACATGTGTAGATTACGAAACAGAAAGAATTTTTAAAAAATTCGAAAAAAGAAAATTCCACTTTTCTTAATGAAACTTTTTTTACTGCTGTTTAAATTAGTATTTCATTAAAAATATGGTCATCAAAATACATTCAAACGAAATTTTTTTAACGAAAACAATTTTGTAGGTAATACATAAAATATTTCATTATTCCAGTGGTTCGAAAAATGTTACTTTAATGAAAACTACCCTTAAATATGCGAATTTTTTAAAAATTCGTTTCGTAATCTACTCATGTCATACTACTTACTCTTAAATTAAAGTTCAAAACCACCCTGTATAGACTCGAACACCCGAACATATAGCGTTTAACATGTAAAATCAGATTTTTGTAATTTCCTCTTAAATTATTTTAGATAATATAAGCTTCAAATAAAAGTTGTAGAGCATAAATTTCTACATGTCAATCAATTTTTCAGGTGATTTTCGACGTTTTAATAGCTTAATTCTGCCTTTACAAACAATGTAAAATTAATGTTGGTTGCCGATGCTGATGTAGAATTTTATGCTCTACAACTTTTATTTGAAGCTTTTTTACCAAAAATAATTAGGGAAGCAGGAAATTACGAAAGTTTGATTTTACATGTTAAATCCCTATGTTCGGGTATTAGAGTCACCACCCTGTATATACAAACTATTTATTTCAGTGTTTAAAATTGTGATTTAAAAACTCTTCTTCATCTTTTTCTTTTCTTCCTTGCCTGTTTATTTCCTTAACAGCCCTCTCTAATTTTTTGGAATTGACATCAGTGGACGTTTCGGACCTTCGTAATCCATCTTCAGCATCAGTATAAAGTAGACAATGTACAAGACATCTCGTCAAATAAAGATGCATTGCACTCTATAAATTTAATTTTATTCTTCGACAAGTAATGCCTATGTTCCGACTCATGAACCAAGTAAAATGTATTCGCTAATAAATTTATACGAATCCGTCACCACTATAGTGGCCGTCGGTATAAAACTTTTTGATTCGTGATCAGTAGAGTAAAGTCGGTGAATGTGGAATAGTCATCTAATGTGGAATAGTCATCTAATGTGGAATAGGCGCTTTTTGAAAAAATGGTACACGACATCTGTGATCTAATGGCACAAATGCACGTGTGTAGGGGAGTTATTACCTACATAGAGACACCAATTTAACTACATTGTGCATAACATCAAAAACCTTGAAAAATAGTATGAGTGCCCGCTGAGCTTTTTAAGCAAGTGTAAAGATATGTAGTTTTATTACTGATTGTGTAGTCGAAAATACGATTTTTTGCAACTGTAGTATGGATAGGGGTTTGGGGATGTAGGCTAGATTTAAAAAATATTTTTCAAACTAATTCCTAAATGAAATTCGATGGCGGGAATTTAATGTCAACAAATCCGCTAATGTGGAATACCGACGGATATGCCAATATGGAATATTCCAAATTAGCGAAAATGTTATAATATGAGTAGATAACTGTTCTTGGTTTAGGAAAATGCACCAGAAAAGCATACCTAGCAAGAAGCAAACATGCAGAAGGCAGTGCGGAATAATATAGTTTATTTTGTTACATTCTAATAGCATACTCATTTTATTTTTTGTTTATATTTTTGATAAGAAGGAATAAATAATTTAAAGAACATATTTGCATTGTTTTCCGAATTTTCTTACACTGTGAAAGCAAGTATGGTTATGTGATATATATTCCACGTTAATGCACTATGGTATTCCACATTACCGTCCCTTTTTCAACAGGTGTAAAAACTTCAATTTTGAAGAAAATTGCTCTTATAAATGAATCATTTTAGATAATCAACCTGAAAGTGTCACTATTTTGTAAAGTACATTGTAAATGACCTATATACAATATTTTATGATTAACCGCAATCTTCTCGCATGTTTTTTTCAATGAAATAAAAATGGTATTCCACATTCACCGACTTTACTCTATGATATATACTAGCTGCTATTTGTGTATTTTATTTTTTTTGGCGTATTGAAACCTTCTTTATAAAACGACACAATGATAAAATTTTAAAATTCTGTTAGAGTTGAAATATATGCCAACTCTGATATTTTCATTTTAATATTCGTAGGTTCACTAGTACATGTCTTTATAACTATAGTTCTTTGTGAGATGTACTTGTACATTCATAGTATCTCATTATAAAGTCGTGCAACTTTTGAAACAAACTTTGTACTTTCCTGAAACACAGCACTAGTTCTTTTAATATATTCAGCGTTTACTTGTCTTGCAAAACTTTTCAATTTGAGAAATTCATTACATCCAGTATCTTTAAAAACATAACAAGTATCTAACTCCGTAATAACTAAATAAACAGTCTTTTTTACGTCTAACGAGGTGACATTTAGTTGAAATTATAATAAATAAATATAAATATATCATCACGGCATATTACTCATTGCTTTGTACATAGATTTCGGTAATTATGATGACATATATTCGTACCGTGTAGGCGTTTACCAGGCGTTATCTCACAGGCACGCATTGCTGGCATGGAGAGTGCGCCTCAGGGGTCTCTTTCTTAAAATAGGTTAAAACTATAATTTTTCAGCGATTTTTTGTATCACTGTATATTATAAGTATAAGTTTTGATTAGATCAGCCTAAGTACTTCATAAAAACGCACGGTTTTTATCTGAAGGGGCATCATAAATTCAAATAAGTGTTATTTGGTCCCTTTCGTCATTTCATTATTTTGTGCATTTATTTACTTGAAAATAGGTTCCTGATATCGAAAAGACGTAACAAAAGGCTTGAAAGTAGTAAAACTTTGGAATAGAGTTGATGTATGGCGTACGGAGATGTTAAGGGTATTACAAACTCGAATATTTTAAAAACTAAGAACTTTTTAATAATAAAAGTATAATAATAATTATTTTTATATTTTGCGTTCATAATGAAGTCATTACGATACGCAATTGCGTATCATAATGACCTTCATTTCGATACGCATTTTTTTGTTTTAGACGATTGGTACTAGATGATGTTTCTTTAACCCATTCTTACCTAATTTATTTTTAGTTAATTGACAATTCATTTTAATAATATAATGTCGAAATTATTATTATTTTTTTTATTTAGGGAAGATTATTTACATGAAAATGTACAAATGGTTACAAATATAATCACAAATTGAGTAAGTAAATGTTATTGTAGAAGGCGCAAAATATAAAAAATAGTAAAGAACTCATTTTATAAGACTTTATTTCGCACTTGTCAATTAGAAAACTCGCTAATGCTCGTTTTCTAAATTTTGACGCATGCGAAAAAAACATGTCTTATAAAACACGTTCTTTAATATACTATTATGTATTAAGGGCATGATTGTAGCACGGGAGAATGTTTAAAGCTCGACGCGTAGTGGAGAGTTTTAATTTTCCTGAGTGCTATAATCTTAATTATGCCCGTGGTACATACAACGTTTTATTTTATTTTGGTTCTCGAAATTCAAGGATTCAATAGGTATGTTTGCATATTCGTTATTGTTGTGCTGGCATTGTGAATTTTAAGTATGCTGTGGTTTCTATGTAATTTGTTGGTGATGCTGTGTCGTTTAATAAACAATTTTAATTTAGTGCCACATGAAAATGACAGGTATCGGTTATTCTACAGATATACTGGATTAATTTGAAGCTGTACAAGGCAAGTTGGTTCCAAAGAAGTCAAAAAACGTATACGACAAAGAATACGAAAGTTTTACGAGTAAAGGCTGGTTCATGTAAGCTGGAAACTTAAGATTTTACCTTAGCATTAGCATTATGACTTTGCATTAAACTTTTACATTACGTTGCCTGGTACATGTACTTCTTAGGGCAAACGAATAAGAGTCGGCCGGTAATATCATTTTTTCTAACAGCGACACGTCATTCATGTCTTCTGCAATGCTTTCCCAAGCATTTTGCAGTGCTGTTTTATCTTTATATTATTTTCTTCTTTGTCGTAATCTTAAATATGTTTGTATTATTCCACTAATTCAATTAGTTGAATATCTTTTTCAAAACAGTTAATTTTTACTTATATGTGACAGAATTTTTATAACGTCAAACGTCAAATTCAAAGACATGAATATCGCCAGCGGCAAG
This sequence comes from Harpalus rubripes, assembly GCA_963082715.1. NCBI lineage: Eukaryota > Metazoa > Arthropoda > Insecta > Coleoptera > Carabidae > Harpalus > Harpalus rubripes. The sequence continues at coordinate 64,624,307 of OY720450.1, forward strand.
CTTCTGATTGATCGGCATTAGCATTATGATTTAAGAACTTAGAAATTGGCGTATTCTAGGGTTACGGCATAATGCTACGGTTACAGCTACATATACCGTAGCACGCATTTGTCTATATTTGAATTATTAATGCAAAGTCATGATGCTAATGCTAAAGGTAAAGTCTTAAATTTACAGCTTACATGAACCAGCCTTAACGATCTTCGAAAAATGTGATTCATCGAATTTCGAAAAATGTGATTAATCGAATTTGTTGTGTTGTTTGACATTTATCCATAAACCACAATTTTGATTATGTCTGAATAGCTGTTGTCTGGTAATTTTGTCGGCCCTCGGGCAATAAAAGCAAAATTGTGCCCACCTTTCTGGGCGAATAAACAAGTTTATGATTCCAAAATAATATACAGTACATTATTACGATACTTCGTGAAACTGATCATCCGTCCACTCAACCTAGTCAGTGCCTAGAGGCTTCAGTGCACCACACTGATTAGGTCCAATAATAGCGAAACGTGTTTATGGTTATGATTATGTGGGCCAGTAACGGATAAATATTATACTAACTATTTTTAAATTTTGATAGTCTCTAATCATCACGCTTTTAAGGCCTGGTTTAAATATAAATGATCCAAGTACTTATTTGTATCTATAGTGTGAGACCCCATTGGGAAAACAAAAATGTCCTTTTACTATTTGACTCTCCCTTGTAGATAAAAATACCAAGTCTACGTGACGTGTTAAAAATTTGCAAGGTGTGGATATACTCGTAAATAATGAATTTTCCCAACGGAGTCAACTCGTTAGGTACAATCATTTATTACTTCATTTTAATTGAATTGGCTGAACAAGTGACGGGCAATCCTATTTCCCTGTAAATTATAATAAATTGTCCTCTGGACTTATTTATAAATTGCGCGGGGATTGTAGCTGAACTACGAAACATTAATTTCTATCGCCATCGCCACACTGCTGGTTCGGTTTTGCCTAATCCCGAACAGAAATAATTCACGCCACGATTATAACTATAATAAATCCTACTGGCCAGTAAGATTTGACAACCAATTATAATTTATCTCTCTTTAGACAAATTCGTTCCAATTCCATGTGTTGATATGAGGATTTGGATTAAATGGAGATCGTGAAAAACAATTTTTATTAAATTTCAACAAATAATTATTTGGATTACGAACTTTCAATATTTTTATTTAAAGGTAACATTTCGTGGAATTTTTTCCCCGGGGAACAGTATGTTTAAAATTGATTTTCGTGGGGATCCCGGACATGAAAATGTTAAATTACGGAGGAGAATGGGCTTTGTGACCTTGACCAAATTTAAAGAAAATAATAAACTTATTATTTGTAATAGTTAGGTAGGTATATAGGGTTGAAAGAAAAGATTTATGCTTGGGAACGAAATTTGAAGTATGACACGTAAGCTGTAACTGTAAACTACTTTCGGCCTGATGTATGTATAACGTGAAACGTGTTACGCATAGGCTGACCATAATTACCTGGAGAGGGTTGATATCAATAATATAATTTATTATAGAACATTGCAAAAGCAAATATAATTTGTCTAGTGATATATTAGTATATTAAAGATCGAATGTCATAATAAACTGTCCTATTATTTTGTGAGAAACCTTTCGAACAAAAAACGACAATTATGGCCGGTTTTAATTAAAAAATCGTAGTTTCAAAATTTTGGGAATTTTGTGTCAGTTGGTGATACTAATGTGACGTTTGAAAATTCATATCACGGGCAGAGACAAGTCTTCTAATGGTCGGTATGGGATAATTTTTGAACCGAATCAATCGAACGACTTGTGTCTGCTCGCAAGTTGGTGGACTATATCTACGATATTGTCTAATTCTTTCTAACTTTACTAGGTACTCTATTTATTCTCTTCTTCTTATTTTTACTTTTAAATTCAAAATTATATAAAAATAAACAATTATTTGTTTTCTTTTATTTAGCGAGATTTGACATTTGATATTTTTTGACAAACACCAAAATAAATTGTACTAATCAATTACAGCACTCGAATGAGCTATTAACAAACTGTTTTGGGTGTTGTAATAGGTTTGTTATAGATGCAAAATAGAAAAATCTTTAAAAAGGGAAGAAATCTTCTAAAACGGGACAAATATGTTATTTTAACTAAAAAGACGGAACGGCCGGTGCATTTAAAAAAAATCTGATGTGGCCAGCACATTACCTTCCGTCAGTTGTATGTATTTTGTATAAATGTCATACAAGTTCCTTGCAAAAGATTATATTTCTTGTACATTACCTTAAGGCAGTTGTATGTATTTTATACAAATTCCTTACAGAAAGTTTCTAACAAAAGATCCTATATTTCCAGTAAAATTATAACAAACATACTGTCAACTGCACTCGACACTGACACCTTTCAATCAGAATTTTCTTAATTTAGCAGCTGTTTCCAGAGTTATAGCAAAGCTGACTAATATATATGATATTTAATTTCTTTATAATTTTTTAACTCTGTCCATTTAATATGAAGTATAAAATGCATTCAAATCGTTTAGAGAATAAATAATTCTTTAATATTTATAATAACATTAAATGTGAAAAAATGATATTTAACATCGTTTTTTCAAGAAAAACTGTTAAAATCTTCAAATGAGGGTACTTCCGGTTGACCAGTTATAACCAAAATCTAATCAGCTCTTCACATGGATGTAACGAAGAGGAATACGAAAGAATTATAATTTTTGGAATTGTAGTATTAGAGTTATCGCATTAGAAAATTTTGTCACACACAGACACACACACACACACACACACACACACACACACACACACACACACACACACACACACACACACACACACACACACACACACACACACACACACACACACACACACACACACACACACACACACACACACACACACACACACACACACACACACACACACACACACACACACACACACACACACACACACACACATACAGACATCATCGTAAAAATAGTAAAATCGTATTCTAGGGACCCTAAAACGTGCTTATTCATCAAAAACTCACCACCTAATTTTTTGACCAAAGACAATACCTTCCTTACCTAAAGGTGACGGAAGGTAAAAACGGGACTGTCCCGCTCAAAACGGGACGTATGGTCACTCTAGTTACGCACTATTGCTATCAAATAAAATGTTTAAACTATTTTTTTAAATATATTTAAATCTTGTTAATATGTAAAAATATTACGTAGTCAAACGGCTATGCCACAAAATAATAAGGCGATGCGTTGCATTGCTAACTACTTGGTTATGTATTTTTTTTTTTTATAGTGAAGCTTTAGCGGAACTGTATTTTTGATGTTTTGTTTACCAGTCGTTGGGCTTTTACTCTAAAAATAAATTATAATTACTATAAAATTATTTTATTTTTAAATGAGAGGCAGTTAAAGGAGAATTTTTCAAAGATAGCCTTTTATACAAAAAAATTGCAAACGCCGAGAATACCCTTTTTTATTGAAGCGCTTTTGTGTTCCTATGGATAAGTATGTAGCAGGGGATCCGTTTGGATTTAAATGCAGCAAAATTGTGGCAGTGGCAGTCAAGACTTGAGTATAATTATTTCAATATTTATTTTTCATGAAAGTTATATTAAACATAAATAATAATTTTCAGTACTGAAATAGATAAATTTATGTGATTCCATTTATTAGCAAACTCTACTGTTCGGGAACGAAAGGAGATTCGCATCTAAATACGACTTAACGAGGAACAATTAACGACTTAACGAGGATTAAGATTTTGTATACAGATTACCTTAAATTGATTGATGGATGAAGTGTCGTAAAAAGAAAATATATAAAATATATAGTGGAAGAGGGTTTTCTTATTCTTATATAAAATTTTGTTGTCACTTAAATACGTTAACAATAAACTTATTTAAACGTCAACTTTCATTTATAAAACGAAATAAACCCATTCTTCCATTTGGAATTGTTTCCATGGATTTTGCCTTTGCCGCATCCGTTGGAAATGATGCGAACCGCGCTTACGAATCCAACAACTTAATCATGATTTATGTAATACGTTTCAGGTGAAATTTATATTTGTGAGTTTTGTTGTGAACGCAAGCTCAACCCGCATCCGCATTTTGTCCTCTGGTGGAATAAAAACGTCAGTTGATAAAGAAAAGATTTGCTTTTCAATTTGTTACCGTCAAACTGTGATAGAGTGCTTGGACTAAAGAGATTTTGTTGTTAATTTTGACAAAGTAAATAAACAAGTTGATGTTTGGAACTTGGATACGGTGAAGGAAAGTTGTGATAATACCTTAAAGGGTTTACAGCTGAATATGTGAAGTTAAAAGTTTTGCTTCAGCCTTGCAGCCTCTTTAACGGAAAGTTACTATATTATTAAACTATGTAGATCTTTTTCAGTTGTATACCAATTACGCCAGCTATACATATAATATACAGATATTCCTAGGTTAACCAACAAAACTTTATTTTAAATAAAGAACAAGTGGAGATGTTCATGTAAACAAGATTAATGCTTCATTTCATTACTTGACTTACTTTAACTGTTAGCTAGGCAACGTTCAGCTACTTAAGCTTTAAGACAGTGGTTATCAATAAATCGTTAAAATAATTTATCGTTTGGTATCGGTATTGAAAAAATAAATTCCTACAACCGTGCGTGAAAAGTACTTTTCGTAGGTATTCAAGCATTGAAATTTGTTGTTTCGCGTCATCTAAGCAACGTCCGAAACATCAATTTCCCAGGTCTCCACCAGATAGGCGATCGGGAGATTTTAGAAAAAACGCTCTAATATTTCTAAAGCATTTCTTAAAGAAATATATTTATAATAAAATAGTATAGTTTGTCAAACATTTTTTCGCTTAATTATAATAAAAGAAAATGGTGGAATATTGAAAGAAATTTAATTGTAAAATAATGAAATTAGTGCATTTGGTTCACAATATTGGCAACAATTTCTGCCTGGCAGGAGTCGGTAAAACAGAGCACTCGGAAAGTCGGTAAAACATAACCAACAAACGTAATGTAAATTGTAACAAAACAATAAGATATTTAACAAGGTTATTAAGTTTAAATTTGCTATATACTACAAGTGAAACACTTGGTAAGTAGTAAATAGTTATTTAGATACCATGATTAATACTACATTACATAAAAAAGCATTACAATAATTGTATTTTAAATTTGACACATCACTCTGAAATTAGCTACAAATCAGTGTTACGTAATAAAATTTTAATAAATAAAATTATTTGTACACAAGTTACTAATTATTAGTTCTATACTATTCGTACGAAAAATATTGTAGAAACCATGTGCGTGCACTTGGTTCCCGGAATCGTTCTATGGCAAACTCATGCGGGAACCAAGCGTTTACGCACTTGGTATGTAAATAGCTATTTCACGCACACATTAGTGTCCTTGAAAATTAAATAGGCGCTGCTAGGCAATATTAAAATTCGGTTAATTTACCTGTCAAGTATATAATTAGGTAGTAAATAATAATGAAAATAATAAAATTTGTTAAGAAATATGAATATACACTGTAAATGAAACAAATGTAATATTTTTTTTAACAGATTGAGTGCTAATCTAATTTTTAAGAACATTAACATTTTTTTGACATGTATTCTAACCTAACCTAATTTTTTATATTAATATTAAATGTACAGTTTGTACATTATAGAAGACTAATCATAGAAGAAAATAATCAGATGTCTACAAATTTTTGGCGAATCAATTAAATATTGCTTATATAATTGTTAATGGTGCAATTTTTGAAAATATGTTGTAATTTAGTTTTTTAAATATATTGATTTTTTATTGATACTGCTCTTATTACTTTCTTAAGTTATTTATGAATCAGTAAATTATGATAAGTTAATTTGACACTGACAACTTTGACAGCCTATGTTGCATCTTATCTGGAACGATGCAGTATGTGTATCTAGTATCCGTAGTAATACAAGAATGACAGAATAGTATTCGCAATCGAAATTAACGATAGAGGCGCTGATTTTCGAAACAAGATGGCCGCCATACGATGGGTTTGACATACAGTGTTTCGTTGGCTGCGTGTACAAACAGAGTTTAAAACCTTTTTTATATGAAGGCGATAATTTAAAATATTTAATTATTAATTACTACACTGCTCATTCAGCTGTCACTTATTCAATATGGCGCTTGTACGATTGCTTTTCGTAGTACTGATTTTGCGCCACTAGAGGGAATTTTTTTATCTACGATTGCGAATATTTTGCATCTTAGCTGAAACACACGGTATACGATAATTTGGGCTGGTATATGTAAAACATGAAAAAATATGTACAAGAAGTACTAACTAAATAATTCCGATGAAGTTTGAGATGATACACTAATTTTGAGTGTTCTTTTAACTACTGTCCAACATTAGCAACATTTTGAGTGTCAGACTGATAGATATGTATGTTTTCCCTCTTTTCTATTTCAAATCAAATTTGGCACTGAATTTCCTTTTTATCACTCATATGGTTTATTTTCTATATTTCTGCGTGATAAAAAATAGAACTTCAGTGCCTTGATACATAAATAATAGTTTCCTTAGCAACCGCTTTGACTAACAATATGTTAGTTTTTTTTCGATTAATAAACACAAAATTTACTGTTCCTACGTAGGTCGCTATTATTAACTGAGCATTGATAAACCGGTCCCAAATAAATGAAACTATACTCGTATTTATAAATTTATAAAAATTTGTTACCACAATATTCGATTGTAATAACACAAAATCGATATGACTAGAATATTGGTGTTTTGCCGAAATGAACATTAAATTAAAAAATAACCACTGCCACCGGTTGCAATGAAATATTTTATCTACATCTATAAAATTTATTTTCTCATTGTAATTCTCATCACATAGATGGAAATGAAGACATCATAATTAAAGCCGAATGACAGTCTGTAGGGGTAGGGGATGAAGCATTAAAGTTGTCCCATCAAATCACCACTAGTTCCACCTCTCTGACTTCGTATATCACGTGACCAGACGTGACGATGCAGACAGGGTGCTTACCCTTCTGGACGGGGTACATACTTCCCACAAGAAATAGGGTTGGCGTTGGAAAAGTTCCAACGATGTATTTTTCAAGACATTCCACATAAAGCATTAAGATGGGGATAATGGATTGAAAAAGTCAAGAAAAATAACATTGAATATTGTATTTCTGAATGTAATAAGTGGTAAAATAATAGTGAGTTGAACAACTTCTAAGTGAAGAAAGAAATGATATTTTCAGTTGATTGTTTGACAAATTTTGTTTATATTGTGATGAACCAAGATAACTTCCACAAAGATTCAACAGTTTATATACGATGCGAGATTTTTATCTGAGGTTATGCCTCATAAAAGCCCTACACGGTACAAATAGGTAATTATCATTACCGATATCTTTGTATGAAGCAGATTGGCACACCCAATGATTACGTGATGATATATTTAGGACATAGTAACGAATTAGAAAATTTATATTTATATAACAAAAATTATTATCTTCACCTTAAGTCACACATCTACACTATACCAAATTCTTACTACTTTCAAGCTTTTTCCCAATTTACTATCGCCTTTTTGCAATACGAAATCCGTTTTTAAATGAATGAATTAATGAATGTGGAAAAGCGGAAGCAAGTCAAATAATACTTGTTTCTTGTTTTATTTATAACTACGTTTATCTCGACGTTTGAAATCGCTTGAATTTAGTAAATCCCTTTTCAATCTTCGACATAAACGATCGAGATTAATATTTGAAGCCGCTTGAAAATGTCAAGCTAAGCCTATAAAGTAACAGGCTTGGACTTACGAAGCGGCTTAACTTCTGTCGAAATAAACAGTGAAGCTTCAAATAATGTAACTACGCATACGCACATCCGCAATATGTTGCAGTGTTACTAAATTCATATCAGTTGTTGGTTGTTTGCATTTTACCTCATTTTATAAAAGTTGCGACATAAAACTTAGTAAAATTGTCGAAAAGCGAAATATTTGGAGTGACGAAGAAATAAATATTTTTTAATGTTTTTGAAAGAGAAGACAAATAACAACATGACAATTTTTAGATTTTGGGGTTATATATCCAGGATGAAATTAGATCATATACCTCTCACTGTCTGTCTACATCAATCCGCTGAAATAAACCAATAGGATTTTTCAAGTCATAATATACTTGAAGCCGCTTGAATTATCGAGATAAACCTAGTCTATGATGCCGTGTCAGATAGAAAACACATGCGTTTGTATGAAGATGAAAGATATAATGTTGAATGACCTCTATACTGTATTTCGGATAAAAATGGAGTGGTTGGAAGATAGGAGCAAGTTGATCTTGTTTTTTGATTGGATAATACCCCGATATTATCCATTCATATCTGATATCAGAGCTGCAACAAATCATTTTTAAATAGATTGAAATCTTAAATAAAGATGCTTCCTTGTTATAAATATGATTTAAAAACAAGATCTTTTTTTAAAACTAAAAGTATTTAAATATAAGATAGTAAAAAGATTTAAATACTTTAACCATGAATAAATACATTATTATAAATATTTAAATATTTTTGTTTTGTATTTAAGATGCTTTGCCATACATATAAATATTTTGAAACTATTTAAATAATATATTAGTGATTTAAATACTTTTTAAAATGATTTAAATATATTTTATTTGTATTTAAGACACTTTCTCATACATATAAATATTTTTAAATCCCTGGTGTTCAACAATTGCAACGTTACAATAAATAGCTACTATAATAAAATGTAAAAAATGAACTAAATGAACTTATGTCACAGTAATATATGTTCTAAAATAATATTTTTACTTTTCGGTAGACCTTGTACTAATACTAGTAAATACGTATTCATTACGTACGTATAGTAAAATAAATTATAATTATTGACATAATTATTTATATAATAGTCGTAGAAAAAGTATAGTGTATAATTTTAATTGTAAAGCAATTGTACATGTAAAGGAATTGCATAATCACATGGCAGCTCATGCGTAACTTTTCCACTTCGTGAGTAATATGATTCTTACCTATCAACTGACTATATTGTATGAAGTATGCAGATGCGCATGCGGATTTAGGAAATGATTTGATTGAAAGAAGACATTTTTCAAGTATTTCAGATACATTTTAAAATATTTAAGTCATTTCAAAAGATCTAAATCATTTCTAAAAATTGAATATTTTTTAAATAGATTTAAATCATGATTCGTTGAAGAAAGATATTAAATCATTTTGAAAAATATTTAAATCTTAAATCATGTCATTTAAAAATAAATATTTTAAATACAATGATTCGTAAAAATGTTCTAAATCCCGAAAAAGATTTAAATATAGAGATACATTTCAGCTCTGTCTGATATACAGTATGGACTTCCAATGGCAATCAAAACTTAAATAAATAAATAAATGTATCATCACGGCTTATTACCTATTGCTGGGTGTGCCAATCTGCTTTGTACACAGATATTGGTAATGATGAAATATTTTCACCGTGCGGGCGCTTACCAGGCGTCACCTCACGAGCACTCATTGCTGGCGTGGACAGTGCACCACGGGGTTCAATTTTGTGCCATTTAAAATTCGAAATATTTGGCGTCGGTCGGGATAGAACCCGGTTCCCCAGATTCGAACTTGAACGTAGATTTTTTAAATTACCTATTTATCTATGCATATTTCCATTTACTGATCATGAATGTTATTTTAAACATATTAAAATATTTTTTAGAAGTATCGAAATATGTCGATTAATGTGACATCAATTATTAGAAACTCGAGTATTTGAGAAAAAAACCAATTCACGTTTATGTCAGAGGTAATTAAAAAATATATTGGCTTAATGTATAACAATTAAGACTCTAGAAGTACAGATCGCTTTTAATTTAGAAGTTTCATAAAAAGATGGTGATGGGCTCCATTGTGCAACAAATTTGTCAAGGGAATATTACGAACCTGGCCGAAATAAGGAATATTAGATCAAGATCCTTGAAAATAAGATATGATAGGGTATAGGATTCATAGATCAAAATTGGATAATAAATAACTAAATATATCATCACGCCTTATTACCCATTGCTGGGTGTGCCAATCTGCTTTGTACACAGATATCGGTAATGATGAAATATTTGCACCGTCCGTGCGCTTACCAGGCATCACCTCACGGGCACTCTTCGCTGGCGTAGAGAGTGCACCACAGGGGTCAATTTTGGGCCATTTAAAATTCGAAAAATATTTGGCGTCGGTCGGGATCGAACCCGGTTCCCCAGATTCGCGGCCTGACAATCAGGCACGCGGCCACGAGACCCCATAAAATTGGATAATGGAATATATTTAGTAACAATTTACATTAATATGGGAAGTTTGAGATGGTCGATATTAAATTTGCGGTTTTAGAAAAATTGTAGATAAACAATAAAATCGAGCTGAAAGAGGTCAGCCCTCGTATTAAAAAAAAGAAAACAATTAATAAATATTAAATATATCTATATAACTTGGTATTTCCATAGTATAATCATGATCTACCAGTTTCTCTTTCAGTAGTTAATATCTTCCAATATCCTCACTTCATTTGCATTCATTTGAAACTTCAATTCCTCGTTCTACCAAAATCAAATTTCATCTAAAGAATGATGCCTCATTCTGATCTAGTACATCTTCAAAAATTTGATTTGAAACTTAATAATCTCCTGTCCTTTCCGGTGCAACAATAAACTACATCAAAGCTATACGTACATATTTCCTTCCTTTCTTGTTCATGAATGAGTTTAAAACGTTCCAGTACAAACTTGTACAACATACTTCGCTACCTTTGCCTGCGAATTGAACTACTTGTCAGTTCCTTAGAATAGACTTCTTATAAAATTACTCTAGGTCTAGATAAAGGTAAGAATTTGCAAGGAAGTAAGTTTGGTAGTCGGGCAGGAAATAGTTGTGTTTGCTTTATTGAATATGCAGAGCAAAAGGGCGGGAGCATTTCATAAGAAGTGCAGAAGAGCCCGACCCGAGCCGAGCAGTGAAACTTTCATTCCGTGTCACGAATCACAAAAGATAAAAGAATCCCGCCGGAAGTCGGGAAGCTCTTCCACTGTTCTGTTTCAAATCGCAAGGTCTGACATGAGCACTTTGTAGTGCGCACGAAACGATATATGAGTACGTTTATCACTTTTAGCACCCCAGCGACGTAAAGTGCATGTAGGATATAAACTCCGCACAGGGCCGGATCATATTTTCTGAATTCTTTACTAAGAAACAAGATTTGAAATGGAGACACAGATGTAAATAAATGAATTCGTGAATATTTTGGAAACAGAATAAATTAAGTAAGTATATATATATATATATATATATATATATATATATATATATATATATATATATATATATATATATACACGAAAAACGGGCCATTTTAAAAAAATGTTGTTACTGCTTTATTATTTTGTAATATCATTACATATTTTTTATTATGGGTTTACAGGCGACCATTTGGTATTATTAAATAAAAGATTAAAATAGCTAATAATCGTTTATTTCGGGTTGCAACATAACGTTGACTTCTTCCGTCTTCAATTAATGCAACAATAGAAGCTACAGTTTCTGCATTCAGTAACATTTTCAATACATTGAATTGACAAATAAACAATGAAACAAGCAAATGAAATAAATGAAACCAATATAAGCCTACTAATACATTTTGTTGATTTCGTGATTTCGTTATGACAAGTTAAGAATAGTGATGTTTTTAGGAGTTGATGATTGATGTGAGGTCGAGGAAGTTCAGTTGACATCTATCAATAACAACATTTTATAGAAATTACTGAAATTAAGTGTTATTAGCATTTTTGTTACAAAAAAATGGCCCGTTTATCGTGCCGGTCAGTGTATATATACATATATATATATATATATATATATATATATATATATATATATATATATATATATATATAAATGCTATAGACAAAATAACCGCTATAGGCGGTGTGCACAAAAGTAGTCAGCGCCGACAGCGGACAAAAATGACAACATTGGTTATGTTTTATGTCAGAATAATTTTAAAATATATATTTTATAAAATGTTTGCAATGAATGCGAATGATAGGACGTCAAATATTATGTTATGCAGTGGAAGATGTAATAATTCTGACAAAATTACCAATTTCCATGTATTCTGCATTTTATAATATTTAACTAATATTATAAATTATAATATAAAACTAAGTATGATAAAATGGTTGACAGAAACCACATATATTATGAGAAAAATGAGGTTTTCTGTCACAGTACTTTCGCTGATATTTTAACATTTTTGATTCACATATAACATTTTAAATAATTTATTTAATCATTTCAATATACTATGACGTATAATATTCATATAAAACAGCAAAAACTCAAAATAAAATTGTAAATTGTATCACTTTCTCGAAATGTCAAAATTTATTAGGTACCCAAAGACGCCAAAGTAGCCGTTAGAGGCGCTGACGCTCAAAATGTACACAACGCCTATATAGAATAGACACACAATTGCAATTTGCACGAGTGCCTCTAGCGGCAAAGCGTAGAACTAATGGTTGCTATGATTACGACTTCCGACTTCCGTATTAGTTTTATTATCTAGTGATATTCAATATCATTAAATAACAAAGTTCCTCCAGGCACATCTTTTTAATAAACACAACGAACAAAACAAATCAGAATAGAGAATTAGGTTACAACACTGAATGGCAGATGCAAACAGAATGACATGTATAGTGCTAGATAGAGGGACGTAAGACAACGAGGGGGGACCTGTTTGGAAGCAAGATCTTCTATCCATCTCTTGCGTGTGTCGTCAATTCTGTGTCTATTGAATAAACAATACACATAATGGATAAACGCTATACAAAAAATCTGGTGTGGCCAACACAATACCTCCCGCCATGTACCGCCAGAGTCACAAAAAAGATCTAATCTAATCTTTATTTTTGAGACCCCATGTGGTCTCGTAGCCGCGTGTCTGAGTGTCAGGTCGCGAATCTGGGGAAACGGGTTCAGTCCCGACCAAGGCCAAATATTTCCAATTTTAAATGGCACAAAATTGACCCCTGTGGTGCTCTCTCCATCCTAGCAATGAGTGCCCATGTGGTGACGCCTGGTAAGCGCCCGCACGGTGCAAATATTTTATCATTACCGATATCTGTGTACAAAGCAGATTTGCACACCTAGCAATGGGTAATAAGCCGTGATGATATATTTATTTATTTAGTTATAGATTTTGAGTTAGAGCGGAATATTATTTTATTACTTATTATTTACTTATTTTTGGATTATCGAATTTTACTCTAATTTTGGCAGTATATTTCTTAAAATATAGACTAATCTAATCCAAGTAACTACATTTTTGATAATAAAATGAAGATTAAATTTTAAATACCTGGATAAAATAGAAGTCACTAATCCAGAAATGTGAATTACCTTAAACTTTTTGGCGAATCGTTAATTTTTATTAATCTAAATACATACCTATATATTTACATATGCTGGAAACTGTATTGATTTCCTTTCCTATTGTTCTATTTACATTTTTCTTTTTAAAACGTTACTATTATTATTTTGAAATGATTAGTTCTTTGACAATGACATTTATCTGTCAGTTACATACATTTGAATAACTGCCAAGGAGTATTGTTTGTTTAAGGCGTAGGCTCCGGGATTTAAATTATAGATACTTTTATAAATTTATCCATATAATATGTAGAAAAAGTATTAATGCAAATCTGTAGAAAATTTAATAATCTTTAATTTTTATAATAACATTAATGTCGAAAAAATAACATTTAAAGGTATTTTTCGAAGAAAAACTATTTTGAGCTTCTAGTAAAGTGCCATTTCAGGTTATCCGATTTACACTAAAATCTTATGGGCTCCTCCCATAATAGAAAAAGTTCGACATACAAGGTTTCAAAATTTTCTGAATGATTGTATTTGAGTTAGAGTAGAGGATCCACACATACACACAGACTTCATCGTGAAAATGTTAAAATTGGATTCTAGGGACCTTAAAACGTGGTCATTTGCCAAAATCTCGATATGCGATTTTTAGCACGATCCCTATACCTCCCTTACCAAGGGTAGCGGTAAGTAAAAATAATAATAATAAACGCTACATAGAAAAGATAAATTTTATCAATATTTTGGTGCTGTGTATATATTGGCCGCGAGTAGACACGTGAACTGAGCGACCTTGGAGTGCTAGGAATCAACTGATTTGTGTGCACTTGTCACTTTGACAATACCGATGTTTTTCGTATTTTAATTTTAATTGTTAAAAAGTTATTATTTTATAATTTTCAGTCAGCAAAACATAAGATATTTATCCTTTTTAGATTATTGTTTGAAATACGTTCATAGTACAGGTTGGGCAAAGAAACCTCCCCAATTTCCCGCCGCTACTGCTCGTGCGCTGGTGGGAGTAGTGGGGGCCTAGTTGTGTCTTTATGTACAGCCTTCCTAGCCATTTCATTCGTCATTATGGCGTGGAGTAGTGAGCACCGTGTTTTCGTTATTGGGACGTATTTCAAAAATGCTGCCTGCCATCAGTACACAAAGTGAGGCAGATGAAACCCATTCCTACGTAGCGAGCTCTACCAGGTGGTTTACTTTTGAAAGCCGAACCTCTGAAATTTTCAACCCATGTTGATAACTTTTGCATATAGACCTAGTCCGAAGTGCGTACGGAATAACCGCTGTGTAGTGGTGACATTGAAATGCGTCTCAATAACGAACGCACTGTGCCGGGCCTGAATGCTCAATTCGTGAGGTCACAGCTAGCCTCTTACTGTCACGCCACGCCTCGAACGACTGCAGTATAAGCATAGGAAATATACGGAATTTTAAACAAATAGGATTGTAAAATGTGATTTATAAAGATATACAACTCGTAAATAACTATTCTAATATTTATATAGTAACTATTTTATATACATAACTGAACAAATTAAATAAAAAACGAATTTAATTTAAATAATACAAGAAATAACAAAAATAATAATAACATTAATAAATCTTTAGATCTGGAGCTAACAAATGAAAATAATATAAACATACAACATAATATGAAAATGATAATAATGAAACTAAAAATGAATAACATATATAAGGTACACATATTATATATTTACAATAACCATTACTTTGAAATAAGATAAATGTAGGTGCTCACTAATTTATTTATTTTTTTGTTAAACTGCTTTTTATTACAAATTGGTTCCTTACAGTTTTTTCTATAATTATTTAGTAAAATGTTGCTGAATATCCTTAAAAAAGTTTTCGTAACTAAATTTGATGTTCTGCATGATATAGATTCACCATATTAGGAAAACTTGTTCAACTTCTAATTTCTCTGATGTCAGGTATATCAATTTAGCCATGCTACCGTAATTGCACATTGTACAAAGCATTTTAAAACCATTTTTGCAATATTGAAATTTCAACAAAAAACAATAGAAATTTGATGTTCTGTGCTGCGCTGTGCCGTGCGTCCACTTGCGCTAACTCTTGTAGCTCTACTGTTTTTATAGGGCTAGACTAGCGCGCTGGCTTCATAGTTTGACGTGACGCAATGAGCAGGGATAAGCATTCAGGCCTGTATTCTCGTGTGGCCTCGACTGGGCTCACTACTCCACGCCATAATGACGAATGAAATGGCAAGGGAGGCTGTGCATATGGGGACAAACAGGCTTCCGCTTCTCCCACCAGCGCATAAGCAGTAGCGGCGGGAAGTTGGGAAGGTTTATTATACATATACCTATAAAAAAAAAAAAATCGCCAAAAATTGAACAAAGTGCTCTGTGGTTAAGTTTATATTTTCACTCAGAACGATAGATATTTAAAAAAAAATGTTTTAGTGTTTTAACTAACTTAACATTTGCAACTTAATTTCTAATGACGGATAAATGTTTAAATTGTTAGTTCAAATTTCCTTTATCGCGACCTACCTTATTTTCTTATACTCAATAATTCTGGCGTAATCGTCGTATTGGTTGTTTTTGCATTAAATTACAGATACATTTTTAAAAATTGGAATCTCCTTAACCAGCCCTGTTAAAAATGTACACATCCCTCTCACGTTTCAGCGTTAAAGTCAAAGGTTTTACATCACCCGCAGCATTTATTATCGCTTATTAATTATTAACGCTACTTGACTTCCTGTTATTGGACCCAAAGTGATCCTGCATCCTCCTTGGTTTATTCCTGCTCATCCAGGATATGCACACTATCTCTGCAGCCAAGCCAAGGCCAACAGCAGGAAAGTATTTTGAAATATTGAGCTGGATTTCGCCTTCGCGATTTATTTGAGGATTTTCTTTTTTCTAAGCTGACAGTGTTATCCTTAAAGCTCTACTGTTCAGCGGAAGGAATATATTTTATTAAATAAAGATATACGAGCGGTGAAGAGTTTTGAAACTATTGATCGGCTGCAGGTACTTCAAAACTTTAATATGACGAAATGAATAAAGTGGATATATTTTCCAAATAAAACTGACGTGTATGAGAATTTTATATACAGAGCGAACATGAAAATTTGTTAAAATTACCGGTTTAGGGTGCCATATGGTTCCATTTCGGTCGCATCATATTGTGATGAATAAGGTTTTTTCAAAAAGGATGAAAAATATTAGGGTATACTCATACTTTGTAGTTATGCAATAACTAAATTAGTCCTCCTCTGCATTTGAAAATATTTTAAGCAATTTGAGGTTTTCTTTTAACATAATATTAAAATGGACAAAAGAATTAAGCAGAAATGCAGTCAATAAGTACAATTTTATTTAGTCAAATGTCAACGTTTCGCTTCCTGTTGATGCTTCATCAGGACAGTAGACTATATTATAATAATGTATTATAACATTTGGCTAAATAAAATTTTACTTATTGACTGCATTCCTGCTTAATTCTTTTGTCCATCACTTATCCAATCGCTTATCATCACTCACATAATATCAAAAAGTTAAAAAATATTACTAACATCATTTCATTCTTCATTTTCAAAATTTTGCTAAGTGCGCAATTGTTGCCATTTTTGGGAGCTTCATGGCTCCGTTGCTACGAATCATGGAAAAAAACTTTTCGTATCTAATTTTTAGAAAATTTCAGCCTCTACAAGTTGGCAAATAACTTTTTTTTTTCGCTCAAATTCACCAAATAGAAGTTATAGGTAAAAAACTGAAAAAGCGCCGATGTATGGTGGTTTTTACAAGATGGTGGAGGGTGCGGAGGAAAAGGATTTGTGGAAATTTGGATTTTTCATTACCAATCATCCTATACAACATATCAAAAATTCAGAGCTACCCGACCTTTTGTATGGTAAAATCCTTCATTTACTGGACTATTCTGAAATTGCAAAATTCCTACAAAATCAAAACAAGACCAGATTTTTGTTTTATTTTACAATATTTGATTGATCCATAATATAAAATTTAAAATTGAACATCTTGTTTTTATATCTACGGAGAAAAATAGTTATACCTACACATTGAACGGTTACGAAATGAGAAGATTTTCTTTTGTTTCTTGGAAATTTGAAATTATGACGTTACCTACGGTACGGCGGCAATAGGAAATAGGTCTATCCGGTCTATCGTCTGTACGTTTGAAATCTCGTATTATTCTATTTAACATTAATGGGAAAAGCTCAGGATATGGCCAGTTGCTGCGCTTATAGTTTACTTTTAATAACTGGTTAAATTGTCAATATCGTATCGAAACGAAATGTCAAATGAGTTATTAAATATTACTGTCAAAATTTTGTTAACCTGTAGATAAGACTTTTCCTATAAGCTGTGCAAAGTGCCATTAAGCAGTAACTAGTTTTCCTTAGAACAATGAGTACAAATATTATTTTTTAACAATATATTATTATAAGTACTAGAACATTAAATTCTCTATCTGCTACATGTATATTCTTTATTATATTATATTCTATATTTAGAAATAAATTCTTGATTAATTCTGCTGATTATTTTTTGACATTTCTTAAAACCAATGAAATGGTTCATTCTTTGTCACGTGTTTGCATTTTAACCAGTCCTGTCATTATTATACTGAGAATAAAGCTTTAGGGATTATTGCCAGGATTAATCTCTGTAGCTTTTATTTATATTATCAAATGTTAGATGGTAAACAATACATACGTAAAATGACCGTTTCTAATCATGAAATAAACCAAAAAATTATAGAAACAAGAATATATTTCATTAGTCACGTGACATGTTTTCCGCCAATCAACATTCAGAATCTCCTTAGTTACATGTCTATCACAGTGAGAATATAATTCATTGGTCACGTGACAAGTTTTCCGCCAATCAACATTCAGAATCTCCCTAGTTACATGTCTATCACAGCGATGATAAAAAACAAAGAAATTATCACCTTATTTATATTCGTTACTAGGGGATTTGTTTTTGTTATTAACAACATTGACAGTTAATTTTGAGTATAAAAATGTGTGGTAAGTGGTAATCGTTTTTCATATCAAAAACGATGAAAATAATGAGGCAATTGTAAAATTAACCTTGTTATAAAGCAATATATGAAAAGTTAGGTTACCAGCACGCATAATGTGCCATAAAAATTCATTATATTCTCTCATTAAATATAAGCTCGTGATATGATGATCGAAGATATTGCTCGTGAAACCGAAGCTTCGGACTCGTGAAATCTGCAACTCGGTTTCACTCGAGAATATCGTCGATGATAATCATATCACTTGTTATATTACGTATGATGATAAAAAACAAAGAAATTATCACCTTATTTATATTCGTTACTAAGGGATTTGTTTTCTTTATTTAACATTGACAGTTAATTTTGAGTACAAAAATGTGCGATAATCGTTGGGTTGATATAAACAACGATGAAAATAATAAGGCGATTGTCAAATTAACCATGTTGTAATACAATATATCAAAAATTAGGTTAGCAGCACACACAATGTGTCACAAATCTGCAACTCGGTTTCACTCGAGAATATCATCGATGATAATCATATCACGTGTTATATTACGTATGACAATAGCAATCTAATTAAATATAATTCGTCAGTTGGATAAATTACAAAAATTCTCCAGTATCTTTCTCCAACTTGTTACCATTTGTCAATAGTGACTATTGCCTGATAACAAGTTTTCGAAAAATCTGTCAAATTATTTTCAATCTATTCTCATTCACTGAAAATAAAATGTGTAATAAGGTCTGATTTTTTTACAATTTTAATCAAATATCTTTGCAAGATATTTTCTGTCATTCTGTAGAACATTTGAATTGTTTCTTCATAGCTTATAAACAGGGTATAGTTTCGTGAAATTAAAACATTGTCAGAAAATGTCGAAGGAAATGTCTATCTTTAGTTGTAGAAAAAACAGTTTTGTCTTCTTTCCAGTAGTCCATCCAAAGTACTTTGAACAGTAATCATTATTATTATATGATATTACCCAACTTCGTAATTTGCACCTAATCTATCATCTTGAACAATACCGCTAACTATGTGCTAAGTTCATCTTAATTAAGCATCTAACTACTGAAGCAATAGCCTCCTGCGGCTATGCAGCGTTTAACAACCTCTCTCATTACGCACTGTTAAGAACCCAACGCAGTGAGGCTTCATTATATTTCAGCTGCAATTTAGCTAGATTTCGAAATACAATTACGCCTCGGGCTTGTCATTTTACCGCTCGTACACATTTATAAGAACAAGGAAATTTGGGATAGTAGGTAATTGAGAAAGTTAGCAAGAAGAAGGTTTTAAGATTAGAAAGAAAGTAAATTATTTTTGATGCGATACATTATTCTGGTACCTACCGTTGAAAACATTTTAAAAATGTAAATATTGACAGCAATATTCAATAGACGTAGTTTTATTCAGCAAACGTGTAAGGTTGATACGAGGGAAGGTAAAGCCGAGTTTATGCAGCAATATCAGTCATTGTCATAGTTGTATTCTTAGTCTTAAGAGTTAAAATATGTTTTTTATAATAGATCTGTTTATGCAATATCGTTAAGGCCTGTGTCCACGATGCTAGAAATCGTTCCGAGTTCTCGATCACATTTTTTGATCATAATCATTGAACTTGTATGACTACAGATGTCAGATTGGTCGAATTTATGAAGTTAGTGTCAGCCATTTCTACCAATACTAAAAACTAATAAAACATAACCAAGAAATTATCCCAGCAGTAAGTAAATTAAATTCTTCCAACGAATATATTAATATATTTATAAGTAATTATTTATAATCAATATCAAAAATGAATAGAATTAGGTAATATTTTATAATTTCAAGCTTATCAAACATCAAACGTCAAGATTTTAAATTGGTAATATTAAAATGAAATTAGCAAATTGTACGAAAAAATGGGACAGAACGCATTATTCCATTCTAGTTTTCTATTCGATTTTTGCGTCCGAGTTGGCAGTGTCCACGATCGGAGATATGGAATTGCGGCCTATATCCGAGAACTCGGATTGATTTCTAGGATCGTGGACACAGGCCTTTATAGTCATAGTAGGTATCATGAACATAAACATAATCACAGAATTGGATTAATTTTAATTTTAAGTCATTGACTACGTTTATCTCGACAATTCTAGCGGCTTCAAGTATATTATGACTTGAAAAATCCTATTGGTTTATCTCAGCGGATTGAAATTAGGATTGACTTATTTTCAATCTTCTTTAAATTCGTATCGACAAAAAAAAGTAGTTAAATACTAAATTATGCAGAGAGACAGGAAGAGGTATATGATCTAATTTTATGTTGGATATGTAACCTCAAAATCTAAGAATTGTCATATTGTTATTTGACTTTTCTTTCAAAAACATTAAAAAAATATTTGTTTCTTCATCACTCCAAATATTTCGCTTTTGGACAATTTTATTAAGTTTCATGTCACAACTTTTATAAATTGAGGTAAAATGCAAATAACAAATGATATGAATTTATTAACACTCCAACATACTGCGGATGTGCGCTTGGGTAGTTTCATTCTTTGAAACTTCACTGTTTATTTCGACAGAAGTCAAGTCGCTTCATAAGTCCAAACCTGTTATTTTATAGGCTTGACTTGACATTTTCTACCTAGTAATATGCCGTGATGATGAATTTATTATTTTATTTTGCTTTATATTCCAATTAAAGTTAAGTGCACGATTAAAATGTTTTCTCATTTTATTCTTTGACATAAACTAGAATATTTCAAGCATTTATCGTTAAATATTAATCTTTCTTTGGAAATATTTTTATGTGTTTTCCGTAAAGTCGTAAAGAGCTTTATGCTTATTATAAATAAATTATGGTTCCATTATTAAATATGTTTGTTTTTATCTATATTAATCATTTCACCAATAACATTTTTCCTTTATTTATTCTTTTTAAGTAGGAAAAAATGGCGTTACACTGTAAATTACAATTTGTAAGTGCTTTCGTTGGCTTTACGCCCATAATAAATCGCCCAGGCTACACGCGAAGCAAACAAACTGACGCAAAATTGTGGCAATAAAAATTAAATTAAAATGTAAGTTTCAACTACCAGTGAATCACATTTCGTTTATATTGCAGAGAGAAAAGTTTTTATTAATAATCATTTGAACTTTAAATAAACCAGTAAATGACCCAGAAAAAGAACGTAAATACCTAGAGATTAACGAACTATTTACACTATAAAACATGGAGGATTGTAATTAAAAGATAAATTAACTATAAACACAAGACTTTTGTTTAAAGCTATAAAGTTTATAGTGTGCATCGTTAAAAATTTACAATTATTAGTTTTTTTTTATTCAATCAATGTGGGCTCTTATTGTTCTATTACTATATTTTATTGAATTTAATCACAGATACAATGACATCACTACTCTTAAATTTCGTACCCGCAGGTCGAAATTTTCTTTCGTTCTCGAGATACATAAGTATTAATGTTTGAAATTACACTCATTTCTGGGAACTAGGGATGTACCGAATCGGGATTTGATCGGAGTATCGGAACTGGATTATCCGGCTTTTTACTTTCTGAGCAAATTTGACCGGATCTGACCGAATCATAAGCCCAGATCGGCCAGAATGGTAATTCCTGTTTTTAAGTCGGAACAACCGGATTTAAAGTTACCGCGGGATATACGTATCATTCATAGTTATCAGCAATTTTTTTTTTGTGTAACCAGACGCCAACTAATCATTTTGCAGCCGTTGTTATGATAACGGCCGCGAAATTGGATGTAACCTAACATCACTTTGACACTTCAAACGAATAATGTGACAATTACTACGTTTACATGCAGTTTTGAAAATGGTTTCAGTTTTCAGTCAAAATTATGCAAAACTGTTATATGCAGTTTTCGAAACAAGTTTAAAAATTTATTTGAGATCAGTTTCGGCGCATGCGCATTTACCTGATGTAAGTGACAGATCCTCTTCACTCCAAATACTTCATTTTGCTATTATTCCAATTATTTTTTATACTTTGTACCATTACGCACTAAACCTACACAACTGTCAGTATATTTGAAGATTAGTAACACAAAGCGACAGAAACGTTATGCTCTGTACGCATGCGCAGTATCGAAACTGAATTTTAAGTGTTTACATGAGTAGTTTTGAAACTAGTTTTCAAGTCCAACCCATGAATTTTAGTTTTGGTTTGAGATAATTCAAAACCGTTTTGACACTGTATACATAGCGTTTTCAAAACTATAAACGTTTTAAAAACGGTTTCAAAACTACATGTAAACTCAGTAAATAACAGCGACGTTTCTAAAATATGAAAACAATAAGTTTCTTGGTTACTTTTTTAAAATAAATACAATAAATATTATAAAAGTTATTTTAGAATAACTTTTTCTTCTTTTCAACGATTTTTTACGAAATAGTTTTGTTTATCAAATGTCAATCCCATCAAGCCGCGTTTATATTTCGATAAACTATTTAAATACAACAAAATTAGAATATATTTTTACTGTTGCACAAAAATAGTATCCTTAAGCGACTTCAAAATTTTTTTCTTGACCGCAAAGGCCTTCGCGACAATGTTTTCTCATAACGCTGAAGAGTGATTTCGCGGCCTTGATATAAATACAAATAACCAGGGTTGGCAAAAATCATGATTTATTTAAAAAAATTAAAAATCATTGATTAAAAAAAATCAAATAAATCATGATTTTGTTATTTTGCACTTTTAAAATCAATATAGATATTTTGTTTCATAAACGAAAACAAAATCTGTAATAAAACCCCAAAGAATGCATTTGAATTTTTAACGCTTCCACGCGCGCCTGTTTAAACTTTAAACTTAAACCACGTCTACCTAAATAAAACAGGTCAAAGCATGTCTTGCATGGCACTCTGCAAAAAACCTAAAACGGTTATTTTAATTTACGTTTATCTCATGACAAACACCTATTATATCAATAAATTTTACTCTCATTTTATGCAGTATTTAATTCTGAACATTTTTTGTATTTACACTTTAGTTCTAAAATTAATAGGGCAGAATTTACAAATATATGAAAATTTCACCATTGTATTTCCTATGGTCCCTAATAAAAGTAGACACCCGGTATATATGTACATATTTTAATATTATATTTCCATAGTAGAATTTTCTTTTTGTTAACTCTGCATTTAAGACATCTAAAATAATTTTAAAAACAATGGGCCCGTCCAAGTCTTCGGTTTTTTTAAAATTACATGTCGCATATGAATTTTGAATATAAATAAATGAAAACGAAATAAAAATTACTATATATTTTGTATTTTTATACCTATAATAATGTAATTAAAGTTTTTAGCATAAAATGGTCGCCATGTTGTGACGTCAGCGGCATTACAGTAGTCCAGTTTCCCTGTGAAAATGTCGCTATAAAGTGGACCATGCATATTTTGCTCATAAATTCGCGATTGGCTTTACACATACTTTTACAAACACATATATAATATATCCGTGTATTTTTTTATTACGATCAAATGAAAATTTACTTATTAAATAAATTTATTTTATAATTTATGTTTTAATTATTGTAATTTCAATACTAGTCATTGTTGTAATCATTTAGTCAATAGTACTGTAAATGTTGGATTACTTTTTATTATGAACTATGATTTGATTATTGTACCTAATCAATACTGTCTTTGTTGTATTTAATTATAAATAGAAAATAGTTTAAATACTATTTTAATTATAATAATGGCACTTGGTGAGTATGAAAACTTCAATATTATATTAAACAAAGTCTTAAAGTCACATTAATTAAATCGAATAATTAACTTGACTATGAAAACAAGCAAAAATTATTAATTTTACTTACCTGATGTATAATATGTACTATCGAAGTTTTACATAAATTAACATTTAACACTACTATTATACCTGTAAGTAAATCAAACAAATATATATTTTGAATTACTTATGTAATAACTATCTGTCTTACACTTTATTACCATTAGCTCTAAAGATTTTTGATCACAGTTTGTAATGGATACGTATTTTTATTCATTCAACATTTATTGTATACTGTCATGTTAAGTGCAACGTATGTCGGTTCTGTCTACTTTTGACGGAGTGACGCTAACGTCAGAACATTCGCGCCAAAATTTTAATAATTATTTTACGCGTTATTAAGCCTAATTTCAAGAAACTTAAAGATACGGAATTTATGTTTTTAAATTCATCGTAACATATAAAAAATTCAAAAAAGTTGACTTTTCTACAAAAATTGAATTATTTTATAAAGTTTGATTTTAATCAATGGTTTTTTTTTAAATCAGTTGACTTAAATCATGATTTAAATCGTGTTTTAAATCAAATGTTTTATATCAAGCCAACCCTGCAAATAACTATTATGGATGGGTGTCCTCCACAACTATACATACTATCCAGGCTCTAGTAGTAACCTAATAACAAAAGCACACTTATTAATTTTCGACTTGTGTATCCCCCGAAACTCTCATATTTGTTTATTGATATTTTTGTCATTTGTTTAATTGTGTTGCATAAAAAATACTATGATTTTAAAGTTTCCACAATAAAAGCTCTAATTTGGTACACATCTCATAAAAATGAATTAAAAGTTCCTTCTGTTCTTCATAAAATATAAAAATTACGCTAACTTACCCAAGCATATTGCTCTTTTTTCGTGACCGGCATATGTTTGTAATGCCAGTGTTATTAATTAAAAAATACTGATGGTTTTACATACAGAAGTGCTTTAATTTTCTCTGAAACGGCTGTCATATTACGAGAGGTGTTTTTTGCACTCTAATGTAGCGCACAGCACAGCTGGATAATTCATAAGTACTGCTGTATAGAAATAGAACAGTTTGTAGAATTCCACGCATTATTAATGGAAACTTAATGTAATGGAGTAATCTGGATGAAGCTTTGAACATTTTTTGTATTACTACGCTCGTCATAGGAAGAATTACTAATTTTTATTCTGTTATTGATCAGAGAAACGTTGATTATAAAAACGTTTAATATTACCTTCAGTGGAACGTTAAAATGTGGAATTATATGCATGGATATGTAATGATACAATACACAAAGGAAGAGGATGCTTTGTTTTATCGTACCTTTAATACCATACAAATTTTAACTACTATCATAAATAATTTTTAGTTAAGGGACGTATTGTCTTTAATAAAAAAAGTTGACGGTAAGTTTCAATGAATAAGCACGTTTTAGTGTCCTTAGTATACGATTTTACTATTTTTGCAATACTGTCTGTATAATATGTAGTTGTATTAATTGTAAGGGTTTCACAGTCTGTTAAATTCGACAAAAATTGCCCCATTAGAAAATTGTGTAGGTTAATATATATATATATATATATATATATATATATATATATATATATATATATATATATATATATATATATAAAGGTATTTATTTCTCGACAACAGTGGACAATTGTGGGGCGAGGCGCTATATAGCCAAGTGTAGCAATCACTGGAGTCCGGGAAATTCACTCTTCCTTCGTATTAGACAAACTATTTTTTCCCCGCTCGAAAGATTTATTATTTTATATTTAATTTTATGAACATATAAATTAATGTAACGTGTGAGCCCCGCCGCTACGCTGAACAAGCGTCTAAGTATAGCGATGACGCAATCGCGCTAGCAGCCGGGCTGCGTAAACGAACAAGCCGCGACGTGTTTAATTACTTCCGGTCGCCTGAACCATTTGTTCATTGTTTTTATCCGGTCGAACATTCTAGAGCTCCCTGGAAGATCATGGCAGTTGTATAAAAGGGACGCAGCTATGCTCGGGAGTTAGTTAGTTACATTCAGAGACATAGAGATATTCACATAGGCTGTTAGTGAGTTTGAGATGCACAGCAGTATCGTAGTGAGCGCAAGCAGTAAAGTGTCTGGAAGTTACTGGTATACTGGGATAGCTGTGGATGTGAATACTCGGTAGTGTTGACGAGTATTGGGAAGCTATAGTGTACGAGGACAGTAACGGCGAGTCTGGAAGTTACTGGTATATTGGGATAGCTGTGGAAGTGAATAGTCGGTAGTGTTGACGAGTATTGTGAAGCTAGGTATACAAGGACAGTAATAGCAAGTTGAAGTGGATACTCGGCATTGGTATTCAAGAATTGTGGCATACGGATAGTTGGTGATACTGAAGCTGTGGAAAGAGAAAGAGAGTTACATAAATAGACAGACAGTGAGGTGAAAGGTGTGACTTCTGTCCGAGCAGTTGAATATACAGACGCTGTTGAGTCATTTGAGTATATAGACGCTGTGAAGGTCGGTAGGCGGACAGTTGAACGTGATATTAGTATACAGTGATATAAATATAGTGATATTAATATCGTGAAATAAGTAATTAGTAATACCGTGGAAATAAGTAGTAGTGTTAATTGGTTAAATAAATAAATAAATAGTGATAATGTTATCTAGTTATTTATAGTTTCAGTCTTAATTAGTTTTTTTTTCTAATAATAGTTTAATATTAGTAATAGTCATTTTCATTATAGTTTAATAAACACTTATTTTAATTATTAATAATTTTCTAATATTTACACTTCACGCAAATAAATAAAAACGTTACATTAACAAAATTATGTGAGTAGATTTAATTTTAGCAAAAAAACAGCTACGACTCGCGTTACCATGAAATGTTTAAATATTTTTCACAAATGTCGAATTCTGTGCATTTTCTGTTTTGGTGGTGTTATTGTATGGACCATTAATATGATAATATGAACGATGGTGACAGCGTGTTTTCGATATCTGGTACACCATAGAGTTAATAAATAATGATTAATAATGTTAAATAAATTAATTTAGATTTGTTTTTATTGTTACAAAAACCGTACGGAGCGGGGATATATTTCCGTGCAGTTATTACATACCGGAATATCGCATTTTTCAGAATGATGTCAAAAATTTATCACTATTCTTATGTTCGGATTTTTTTAGCAGATACCTTCCAAGTTTATGAAAAAATACTGGATATGCCAAATTGAAAAATTACACCCATTTAAAGATTTTTTTTCGCTTTCCAAATTGCATTAGTGTGTAATTTATCTCTATTCCTTTTAATCATATAGAAAAATTGCAACAATTATTAAATTTATAGGTTAAAAACAAAAGTTGTTGCAATGTCTGATTTATCCGACGTTTTATCTCATATGGTATTCTTCGCGTAACAATAATCTGTGCTGACACCTACTAGGAAATTATCTTTTTCTGCTTCAAGAAACGCACATATAAACAATACCATTATTCTAGCTCTTTGCGATAGCTTTTTATGGCAGTGTTGATGAATCACGTAAATCAGACGAACTATGTTGACAGTTCCATCTCCCATATTATTGTCAGACCAGAGTTACGGCATACGTCGCCTTATGAACCTGGGTGACAAAAAGAAACTACTTCAGTTACGTATGTCGTCAAGAATCATACACTTTTTATTGCACAATGCCATTCTTACGTATGACGAAAACTTACTATAATATAGTTTTTGAGATCACCATGCAGAGCGCGTTTTTGTAGCATACATGTGCACACTAAAACCCATGCCATAGGTGTTTGATATGAAAAAATTGTATGTTTTTTTATTATTTTCGTGTTCTGTAAACCAATATGGAGTGATTTGTACTTACATATACGTACAGTTATACAGAAAAAAATTAATGTTTATAAATAAATAAAATAAATATATCATCACGGCATATTACCCATTGCTGGGTAATAATGTTTTATTGTTAAATTTACAGCTGACCAAGAAACTTAATTTAAAAACGTATGGTAAAACAGTTTAAATATGCGTTGTATCAAAAAAATGAGCGTCGATAGGGATACTTTTGAAAACGTTATTACTTATTTAATGAAGGAAAGTCTTGCTTATGTTTATTGTCGATTAGCAAAATTTATTTCCATGCGAAATAAAACTTCACCGAATTTAAAATTCAGCTCTCTCAGTATTTCATATAGTAAATATAATTTATTTTGATCAGATGATAATCGTCGTTTATATTATTATTATTATTCAATATATATTTAAGGCGCTTAATAAAAAAAATCCTAATTAGAAGTATTAATTGAATGTATCATTCAAAACCTGATGTGGCCGACACATTACCTTCCGCCAGTTCTATGTATTTTGTACAAATTTCATACAGAAAGTTGGATAAGATTATATTTCTTGGACATTATCTTCCGGCTGTTGTATTTTATACAAATTCCATACAGAAAATTTCTAATAAAAGATCCTATATTTCCAGTAAAATTATAAGACACTTATGTCAATTGCACTTGACGTGACATCTTTCAATCAGAATTTTCTTAATATAGTAGCTGTTTCCAAAGTTGTCTACATTATGAAATTTAATAACTTTTTAATTTTTTAACTCTATATCCATCAAATATTAAGTATAAAATGATATATAAAAGGTTTCTTCAAGAAAAACTGTTAAAATCTTCAAATGAGGGTACTTCCGGTCGACCAATTATAACCAAAATCTAACCAGCTCTTCATATGGATGTAGCGAAGAGGAATACGAAAGAATTATAAGTTTAAGAATTGTAGTGTTGGAGTTATCGACGGAGAAAAAATCGTCACACATATACATACACACATACAGACAGACATACAGACATCATCGCAAAAATAGTAAAATCGTATTCTAGGGTCTCTAAAACGTGCTTATTCATTAAAAACTCGCCTTCGAATTTTTTGACCAAAAACAATACCTTCCTTATACTTAAAGGTATGACGGAAGGTAAAAAGAAAAGAAAATCTCCTAATTTTTATTTGCTTTCTTTAAATTTATTGATCTATATTACCCTGTTATTTCTGCCTATTATAAATATCGTATCAAAATCCAAACTATTTTCTTGCTTGCTATTTAATGAAAAAGAAAGAAAATAAAGCAAATATTTCTAAACGAAAATATTTCTCAAAGGATTTTGATCACAAAAATAAAGCAACGTCGATTAAACAATGCGTGATAGAAAAGAAATATTCGGTCAACAACAAAGAAATGAAATGCTTTGATACAAAATTTAAAAAAAAAACTGAACAAAGAGAGCGATTTATTAATAAAATAGCACTGCCTCGCGTAATATTTGAAATGCGGATTGGATGGTTGCAAAAAATCCAATGCATTATTGTGCCTTCGCCAATGCAAATATTATTCTTTTTAATTTATAAATTATAATGTGCACATACATAAATGGTTTTGTTTGTTGCGGATTTTTTTTTATCTACGAGTATCAAATAAAATATTAAACACGAAATTGTTGTATCATATTCATGGATATTGCATTAAGCCATGAATCTGTATACATTGTACGTTATTTCATTATTTTTGTTTTGTGTAAATTATACGATGAATTCGCGAGGAACAGTAATATTGTTTTTATTAATGAACTTTTACGAATAAATTTATCTATCAATATTTTATGATAATGCAGTATACAGTAATACAATAAGAAAACGGTAAATATGTTTTGTGTCTAATATTTATATTTTTATTTTCAGGTGAGTGTTCAGAATGTTCGCAACGAGTTATAAGGTAACCTTTAGTAATATTTATAGTATTATTAATTTTAAAAATCATTTATTTCGGATAGGTACGTTACTCATTTTATCGTTAAGTAGAAACAATTAAGGCGTTCAAAAATTATTCATGTTCGCTAGTACTTTTACAAAATATCTCATCATTCCTACGTAGTTCAGTGAGCCCAATGTTACCAGTTTCTGTATTGAGTGTTAATATTTTATAAGCTTTCCTTTGGTATCACTGTACGACGTTAAATTTGAAATATTGATGGAAGCACGACGATATACGAGATAGTACGAAATATACAACTTCCCCTAAATAAAATTCTTGGAAGTATCAATTGTTTTGTCGCCACTACTGGTTTATATCGGTACAAACAAGCCGGTTCCAAAGATCAGTTTCACTACCCTGAATCGAAAATCAATTATTACTCGTTTCTAAACACAAAATCTAGGCATTCGGGTACCCAAATAGTTTAGAACTAAATACTCGATTCTGAATAATTGTCAATCTACTTTTATTTATCTTAGACTTCATAAATTTCACTTAATAACAATTTAAATAATACTTGAAGAATGTATTCTTAAGTTCTCGTATTAATTAAAGAAAAAAAAAGAATGATTCACGGGGTTTCTCAGAGCTCTGAATGGCTAAATTATGTTTGTATCTCGCGAGTGAGGGTTGAAAGTACAAGTTAAAGTTCTAGTTGCCGGTAATTCTACCCTCTCTGAATAATGGGACAAGTGGTGTTTGAAGTAACAGGTATGATAATGAACTGTACAACCGCACGAATAAATTTCGTGAATTTTAAACGTGTCTCAAAACCCTCAAACAAATGTAGCCAAAAATTGGCGTCGACGATGGGTGGTCAAAAATTCGAGGAATGAAAGAAAATGAGTGTAAATTTAACCAAGTTATTAAAGAGTCAAAATAAATAGCGTGACTTGCACTTTAAAGCTCATTTTGGCTTCAACGCGCATACATACGTAAATTTTTCACCGTATGTATATAACTTTAACCTTATTTGTCCAGATATAGAGTCCGTCGAGAACTACTTAATATTTTGCGTTATAGCAGACATAACCTAACTTTTAGAGAGAGATAGCTACAGCGATTTAGTTAGACATAAAATAACGTGTACGGTATGTGAAAACATATTTTTATGTACATAATACCGTTCACTTTACCTGCAATTTTAAGTTTCTCGTTATCTATTTTGACGTATGTGGTCATGGTAGCGGCCGCGAAATTAGGTAAACAATCACTTTGACATTTGAGAAATGCATGGTTTTGTTTATCAAATGTTAATCCCATAGCCACCTTGAAAGCTAACTTTCTATTTATGATGAAACTGTTGAAAATTAATAAAATTTGTAATTACATATTTTTTACGGTTGTACAAAAAATATTGTGTACACCTTGTCCGCGAAATCCTTTAGCGCCCTCGAGATTGGCTTGCCTCGGCCGCAAGCGGCCTCGGCGACAATTTTTCTCTCGTTACGCTAAAGAGTGATTTCGCGGCCTTGATATACAAATAACTATATAAGCATCTACTTATGAATAAATAATGTAAATACTATATAAATTTGATTTCTGTTTGTGATTTCGTTGTTTATAAATGTAAAAATAAAACTAAAATAAATATAAAACTAATAATTTTTATATTTTGAAGGAGTATAAACAATAATTTTTACTATATACAATGTAATTCAACATTCATCTGTGACTCTACAAATAACGGGAAATTAAATTCTTAAATATGCTACCTTAGACACTTCAAACTTTCAAATATTCTTTCTTTCATTTTTTTATGTATCCATCTTTCAAATTACCAGCCGTAACCGAGGATGAAGCCTGGTTGCGCTGGTAACGAAAAAATAACCAAACCTTCAGGAACCGTGTTCCGATATTCCGCCGGTTGCTGAAAAAAGTTGCCGCGGTTAGTCTGGTTCAGTTTCGGAATATACTATAAGTTTGGGCATAAATTATTTGATTAACTTAAGCGATGGTCGACTTGGAATGGATAAAGGGTCTAAGGAAAATACGAAAGGTGTGGAATAAATATCTCATTAGCAGACTGCCTGCCCGGTTATTTTCCTTGGAGCCTTTATAAATTATTTGGTTAGAAACAGGTCTGGACTGTAGAAAATGCGGGAGATAACTCTTAAAATCGACAACAGGACCTTTTTTCAAATGTTGCAAAACTGAATAATTAACCGAATAATAATAATAATAATAATAATAATAATAATAATAATAATAATAATAATAATAATAATAATATTTATTTATTCAAAATAGTACAATCGTACAAAAATAAGTCACAGAGTTGTTACATAATTAACAAAAAATTCATTGATCTTGTAGTATGCTTTATCTAACAGAAATAGTTTTAATGATTGTTTATATTTGGTAAATCTTTAATATTTTTGGGTACATTATTATAAATTTTTATGAGATTATTTAGAACACCTTGATGAATAACGGATAGTTACTTCGCATGATATTGAATTCATATTTAGTTCTCGTATTGTACTCGTGTATCCTCAACATATCTTTAAACAGATTTTCGAATTTTTTGACAAAAATGGCAGCTTCTAAAATATATAAACTCGGTAAAGTTAATATCTTGTATTTTTTAAATAAGTTTACACAATGTTCTCGAGGGTTAACTCCACACTGACAAAAAGATATAATTACGTGAACTGTAAATTTATTTGTTACAAATAAATCCTAAGCTTGAATAGATCCAAATATATCTACAATTGAAGCAATGTAATTATTTATTTGAAGCATTTATTTGTCTCAAATAAATATATATTGAGATCAATTATATCTTCTATTTCATGAGAACTGTTCATTTATTTACGTTAAAAATTATTTTAATTGCGCTAAATTTATTTCATTATTATTGGATATATAATAATTTATTTGAACCAAATTTAAATATCTACCTCTCATAACCTGTCCACTCTAAATAGATTAAAATTGAAGGAAAATAATTAAATAAAGACTAGTACATTTAATTTATTCGTACACCATATTTTTATTAACACGCAAATTTAATCCTTAAGTATATTAATGTACATATAATAAAAAATTATAAAAGTATAAATACACAATCTGTACAGATACCGATGCATGTGCCTTGGTATAAAAGATACACTGAATGCAAAGCAAATATCCAAAACTCCACTCAAGTAGTATATTTTTCACTGTTTCGTCACCCATATTCACTCCTTTTTAGCACACGAATGAAAAACAAATCGCCAGAAATGAACACTGTCACAAATGAGCGCCACCATAAACAAGATGCAACGTACAACAAATGAACAAGTCCATACAAGTCACTTCACTTAAAATCGTCATTTGACAAATAGAATATTTTTCACTCAATGGAAATATTATTTGGCTACAAATAATATTTATTTGTGACAAATAAATATAGATTCATACAATAAAAACTATTTTTCATTGTAATTAAGATATAGTTTACATAAATATATTATGAATTTAATTCTAAACAATTACATATTTGTAAGAAACAAATAAATATTTCAGGAAATTATAAATTTATTTATTAAAAATCTCAATTTTAAATGCTAAACATAAATATATTAGTTTATTTGAGAAAATTTAATTTAATTTAAATGAAATAAATGACGGTCAAATAAATAATATAACTGAATGAATAAAATACATTTCATATTAAAGATTAAATTGTATTTGTTCCAAAGTTGCAATAATTAAATGAATGAAGTACCCCTTAATTATGAATATTTATTTGCTAAAAACCAGTCATTTTTCTCAGTGCACTAATTATTCGAACACACTTTTTTTTTAATTTTAAAAAATATCTTGAGCATTATGAGAAGAGCCCCAGAAAATAATTCCATACATAAGGTTTGTATGAATATTTATTTGCTAAAAACCAGTCATTTTTCTCAGTGCACTAATTATTCGAACACACTTTTTTTGAATTTTAAAAAATATCTTGAGCATTATGAGAAGAGCCCCAGAAAATAATTCCATACATAAGGTTTGATTGTATGTAGCCATAATAGATGTTGAGCAAAGTTTCAGTACGAACTAATGTTTTTAGGTATCTTAACATGTAGACATATTTATTAATTTTTTTACACAGGAACTCTGTATGAATTTTCCATTTTAAATTTTTTTCAATATTCAGTCCTAAGAACTTAATGTTGTCCAAGAAGTGCAGCTGTTCAGATTTTTCTAAATTTTGATTCAGTATTATTAAATTATTTGAATAATTGCCAAATTTTATTACTTGTGTTTTATCTGTGTTCATTTTCATATTATTATCGACAAACCATTTCTCAAGCGATGAGAGATAATTTTGTATCAACTTTATCAGTTCAGATTCACTTTTAGATTTGCACAGAATAGCTGTATCATCTGCAAACAGAAGTATATTATTTGTAGTAGTACATTTTGGAAGGTCATTTATGTAAATTATAAATAAGAGAGGACCTAAAATGGAGCCTTGGAGGACACCTCTTGTTGTAGTTTTCCATTCAAAATAAATAAAATTATTTTGCTCATTTGTTTCTATTTTTACTCTTTGGAGTCTATCAGAGAGATATGATTTTAATAGATCAAGGGGAATACCGGAATATATTTACGTATACATGAATTTATATTTAAAATCTATAAAATCTTACTTACCCTGAAGAAAGTACATAGGTATATACGAAACGTGAACGTTGGTTTAGTAATAATAAATGCTGTATGATTGACATTCTACGTATTTGTAACAGCTAATTAAAAATAACATAATAGTGTTCTGATTTGTATAACCAATGGTTCTAAATGATAACAATTTCAACCAAGCACAAATTCCACTTCAACTTAAAATTAAGCAGGCTCCAAACTGATTATACTGATCCTTTTACATCCAACATTACATTCAGTGTAGAACGATATAATGCGCTCTATTTTTATTCGAGAATTTTCTCTGCCTATAAATAACTCAAGGGACAATTTCCGCGTTCGTTAATCCCTCGTATGTTCGATAAACTGTTCTCGGAAGAAAAAACGTGGAAAAGTTATCCGCTATTAAGTGAGAAAACACAGTGTCCGTATCCAAGGGGTTGTTCGGCTGGGAGTCCGGGAATGCTTTAATGCGATTATCCAAACCCACGTAGCGTGTGTGTAAGCGCATCTCTTCAATGCAGTTTTCCTGTTTTTCTGCTAAAGCCGCAGCTCATGTAAGCAACGCTATACCATTGAGCGAAACTAGTGAAGTGGGAAGCAATCCAGTTTACTTAAAACTAACGATATTAATTTTGTGTTAACTTTGTTGCTTCATTTTTATCGCTCTTTAAAGGGGACAAGCTCAGCGCAGGAATTAAAATTGGATCATAAAGATAAACACATAAAATGATAAAACAGGTGTTATAAGTTCACCATCCTATGCAAAATATTTTATAATTCTATTTTGTTTACAATAATTTGTTACAAAAATAGCCAACATGAATTTATTCTACTGTAACAAATTGTTGAAAAACTGTCGAATCATGAAATTCCTGCTTCAAATTTGCCGGATCACCGAAATTCCTGCCGCCGGTTCATCGGTAAAATCGGTTAATTTCTGGTCGGGTTTATCTACGTTTTACTCTTGCAAATTAAAATATGTTGTCGAATGCGTATAGCTCTTGTCAAGATATAACGTTATTAACTTGACGTACTCATTGCGGTGTACCGCTTTCCCAGCTGGTAACTTCGTTACCTGAGTGGTACGAGTGGGATTACCAAAATTTTGCTGTTTGCAAGAACATCTAAATTATCTATTTCACGAGACAAAGGGTATTTGTAAGATGTTAATTGTGTTTTGCTCCTTCTGTAAATAAATGTAATTGATTGTGTACCTGAATTATTATTGACTATAATATTAAATTAAATAATTTTTAAAATTTGAAAAACCTTGTAATTTTATTTAAGTACAACCTTAAGTTTCTTACCCTTATAATCTTTTTACAACTTTCCAGCTGTGAGGGGGTAATGAATAACGGTATATCTTGGCAAGAGCTATACACGATGAGAACATGGCAACTGCGTCAGCGTCATCAATCGTCAAGCGCGCAGCAAGGGGGAAGACAGGGACATTCACGTCTATGATTGGCTACGGTCAGAGTCCATAGTCTCGTCAGTTTTCTTTAAAATTGGGAGCTAATTCGGAGCCTCCGAGATACTACGAGCCTACAACTGGCGCGCGTGACGTCACACTAGTGGCCCAACTTTTGTACAGTGTTTAATGGGAGATACACAGTTTTTTCAAAGTATTGCGAAAACTGTGGCAAATATGAAAAAATGTATATAAACAATATTATAGATCATAAAATTATTTATCAAAATGCGTTAATAGAACATATTTATGTTCTGTAGTTTAGCTGTAGGAAGCGTATAAAATAACAAGGTCAGATGACATATCTTAACTTTTTTCAAAATTTTGCGAAAACTGTGACAGATATAAAAAATGTATATAAACAATATTATAGAACATAAAATTCTCTAACAAAGTGTGTTAATATAAAATATTTACGTTAAGTCATTTAGCCGTAGGAAGCGCATAAAATAATATATGTAAAGATACATATTGACTCTTTGTTTTCCCACTTAGACATTTGTAAAAATTCTGCCTGTTTCGGTGCTTTCCTTAATTATTTCGTAGTGTATATATGAAATATTTTCTATGTATTTCAAATTTAATTATGTATTGTACCAGTTTTATATTTATAAACTTTTCTATTTTTTACTGTTTCTCGCAGTTTTCTGTTATTAAGTAGGTATTATTTCTAAAAAATGCCATTTTATTTGTATTTATTTATAAATGTTTGTAATTATCATTGTTTAGGACATACATTTATTTTGTTTTCTAGTTTAATATTAGTGTTTTATTTTATATAATTATGCATTATATTTTAATCTAGTCAAAATTGTAACTTATTTCTAATTTTCAAGTTCTCTGTGGCTTATTTTGGTAAAAATAAATGTTTTTCAATTATTTACGTTTATTTTTATTGTGTAATTACATTCTAGCACCGAAACAGGCAGAATTTTTACAAATTTCTAAGTGGAAAAACAAAGAGTCAATATGGATCTTTACATATATTATTTTATGCGCTTCCTACGGCTAAATGACTTAACATAAATATTTTATACTTTGTTAGAGAATTTTATGTTCTATAATATTGTTTATATACATTTTTTTATATCTGTCACAGTTTTTGCAAAATTTTGAAAAAAGTTATGATGTGTCATCTGACCTTGTTATTTTATACGCTTCCTACAGCTAAACTACAGAACATAAATATGTTCTGTTAACGCATTTTGATAAATAATTTTATGATCTATAATATTGTTTATATAATTTTTTTCATATCTGCCACAGTTTTCGCAATAATTTGAAAAAACTGTGTATCTCCCATTAAACACTGTACAAAAGTTGGGCCACTAGTGTGACGTCACGCGCGCCAGTTGTAGGCTCGTAGTATCTCTGAGGCTCCGGGTAATTGCGCGAAGTAAAGGCCGTCGCGCACTTATTATTATGTGTATACGCGCATTTTGGAGCAGCAAAGAGCAGAGAAGCGAAGCGACTCGCCGGAATACTTCGGGGAGAATATTTTTCTCTGCTCTTCTCTGCTCTTCGCTTCGCTGTTTTGAAGTGTGCGCAGCTACCTAAATCAGAACGAATATACCCGAGACGCATCGGGAATAGCCAATGTAGAACTAAATTTCACACCTTTCACACATAATAGCAAAACAATACGTATAGATTATGATAAAATGTGAAAAATTTGTTATTTTGGTTTCAAAATATAAAGAAATGAATGTACAAAATATAAATTTGATTTAAAAGTGGAAACAGTTTATAAAACTAGTTCAGAAAATTCCTTACATATTAAACGATTTCTATAGTACAAAATAGTATTGCAGACTCAACAAAAAAGGAGATTAACTACTTGATTACAGAATGTAGTAGAATATATCAAAAAAAAATTAAAAAATTTCTGTTTCTCTGTACCATGGCATTTTGTCACTGCACTGAACCTACGGATGAAACAAAATAATTTATAAATTTGTCTCGTATAGATAGTGCCTGCGTTGTGGCGTTTACTCCGAGCTGTCCATCTTTTGAAGCAAACGCGGCGGTTTCTCCTTGAAAACTGCTCGCAAGTGCGTGTTGGTTCTAAAAATGGCTCTTCTCTGCTCTTCACTTCGCCGCGCTGCTCCTCGCTCAAGTGCACGACGGCCTTAATGAAGCGTAAATTTAAAAATATTATTTTGTAGGAATTTTTCATTGTATTTAGTGATGAATCAATAAAAAAATCCATATTTTAATTAAAAATGATGAACTCTATTAACCAAAAATATAAATATTTTCCGTGGAGGCGTGGTCAGCAGATCCAAGTGTTGACGTAGCCGGCTTGTTCTTAACGAATGCAAAAAATACCAAAGTTTGCTTTATATCAATAGATCAAAATGACGAAACTAAAGCTAGCTTCTTTTCTCTAATTTATGGAATCTTACGAAATTAGAAAAGCCATAAAAGAAAGATGCAAATGACTCAGAACATTTTGAGTACACTCAGTACCGCTCAGCTCAGTTGGACAAAAATAATAAGTGAGCTGAGATGAATTGCAATTTTGGCCAAAAAATACAGCTATTAATGCAATAATTATCCTTCGCTACAAATTTCTAGCCAAACACTCCCATTCTTTCTAATCGATTTTTTACCTCCCGCTACCCTTGGTAAGGGAGGAATAGGGATCGCGCTAAAAAACGCATATCGAGATTTTGATAAATGACCACGTTTTAAGGTCCCTAGAATCCAATTTTAACATTTTCACGATGATGTCTGTGTGGATCCTCCACTCTAACTCAAATACTATCATTCAGAAAATTTTGAAATCTTGTATTTCGAACTTTTTCTGTATTGGAAAGAGCCCATTAGATTTTAGTGAAAATCGGATAACCGGAAATGGCACTTTACTAGAAGCTCAAAATAGTTTTTCTTCGAAAAATACCTTTAAATGTTATTTTTTCGAGATTAATGTTATTAAAAATATTAAAGGTTATTAAATTTTCTATAGATTTGCATTAATACTTTTTCTATATATTTTATGGATAAATTTATAAAATCTATAATTTAAATCCCAGAACCTACGCTTTAAACGCTTTATTGAAATGTAACTGACAGATAAATGTCACTATCAAAGAACTAATTTCAAAATAATATTACTAAGATTTTAAAAAGGAAAAGTAAGTAGAACAATAGAAAAGGAATTCAATACAGTTTCCAGCATAAGTAAATATGTAGGTATGTATTTAGATTAATAAAAATTATCGATTCACAAAAATATTTAAGCTAATCCTCATTTTTAGACTAGGGAATTCTATTCTATCCCGGCATTTAAAATTTAATCTTCATTTTATTCTAGTTCCGGCGGTTAGTGCAACGCCTCATGTCATGAGTACCCTCGGGGCTCTGGGTTCGAATCCCACTAAGGCATGGATGTGTGTGAATGTGAATTGGGATTTAATCCTGCTGAGGGGTTTTAAAAAAGGTAGTTACTTGGATTAGGTTAGACTATATTTTAAGAAATAAACTATCAAAATTAGAGTAAAATTCGCTAATCCAAAAAACTTAATCTTTTTTGTGACTCAGGCTGTAAATGGCGGGAGGTATTGTGTTGGCCACACCAGATTTTTTTCTTTAATCCACAATTTGTTATACTCGTATCCATCCATTGACACACAGTAAGATTGGTAAAAGAACAAGGTGTAATAATATGCCTTCGGTGATTTCAATCTACATGACATCCAATCTGCACTGTCTATATTGGGGTTAAGCCATAAGAAATAAATAATGTGATTTAGTCTGCATAGGAAATCCCTGGCGCGAACTAGATTCCCTCCATCCATTAAAAGCTAATGAAACCCTTTTTTCCCGTGCCATAAAACCCAAATAGCAACAATTCACTGTCGGAAAGACGCACGAGCACAACATAACCTTGTCTCAGGCTTGATTGTGTTCCAACGAAACGCATTTCCCGGCCATTTTTCAGATTGCGTCGCTGTGAGATATCTCTGTTACAGTCTTACTCGGCGCGACGCAATATCTGTTTTATCACGTACGGTCTCCGCGTCTTCTTGCCGGATTATTGACCAATCACGAGAGATTAGATTTCTTCTTTGCAACTAGTTGGGGATTTATTTTTCAACGCGGAGATAAAAATAATTATCCGGATTACTACGCGAGAGATAGAGTGACAACGATGATGTTTGTCGATTTCTATCGAGTCAAGTGAAGGACTTGTATGAACTTCGGGTTGTTCAACTTAAGGATTTGGGGATGATAACATTTGAGGGGAGATTCGAAGAAGTGTAATTGGTTCAAAAAGAAAGTTGCGTTATTACATGCATGAAAGTAAGGATGATATGGGAAGTAGGCTCTGGTTTTATTCATAAAAAGTACTTTATGTTTTGGTGCTCAAATTAATTCAAGCTTTAGCAGAGTTCGTTGTATAATGTAAAGATTTTGCTTTATGAATCGGAGCACACTTTTCATAACCAATTCATTCTGGTGCAATAAGGATATTTATTTGTACGAGGGTCACGCGAAACGTTTTCGAAGTAATCAGATAGACCGTGGACAACAAAATTTGCATTATCATTTTAAACATTCATTTGTAATTTTTACTTCCCGCTACCCTTAGTAAGGGAGGTATAGGGATCGTGCTAAAAATCGCATATCGAGATTTTGGTAAATAAGCACGTTTTAAGGTACCTAGAATCTAATTTTAACATTTCACGATGATGTCTGTCTGTATGTATGTGTACATGTGTGTGTGTGTGTGTGTGTGTGTGTGTGTGTGTGTGTGTGTGTGTGTGTGTGTGTGTGTGTGTGTATATGTGGACCCTCCGCACTCTAACTCAAATACTATCATTCAGAACATTTTGAAACCTTGTATTTCGAACTTTTTCTATTATGGAAAGAGCTCATTAGAATTTGGTGTATATCGGATAACAGAAAATGGCACTTTACTTGAAGCTCAAAATAGTTTTTCTTCGAAAAATACCTTTAAATGTTATTTTTCGAGATTAATGTCATTATAAAAATTAAAGGTTATTAAATTTTCTATAGATTTGCATTAATACTTTTTCTACATATATTATGGATAAAGTTGTATAAAATTATCTATAATTTAAATCCCGGAATATGTCATCATTATTACCGATATCTGCGTACAAAGCAGATTGGCACACCCAGCAATGGGTAATATGCCGTGATGATATATTTATTTATTTATTTAAATCCCGGAGCCTACGCTGTAAACAAACAAAACTCCTTGATTACGCAGTTATTCAAATGTATGTAACTGACAGATAAATGTCATCAAATTAATAATAGTAACGTTTTAAAGAGAAAAAAGTAAATAGAACAATAGGAAATATTTAGATTAATAAAAATTAACGATTCGCAAAAAAGTTTAAGCTAATTCTCATTTTTGGATTAGTGAATTCTATTCTATCCCGCTATTTAAAATTTATTCTTCATTTTATTATCTTATTACTGGGATTAGATTAGACTATATTTTAAGAAATAAACTGCCAAAATTAGAGTAAAATTCGCTGATCCGAAAATAAGGATTAGTTTAATCTTTTTCATGACTTGGGCGGTAAATGGCGGGAGGTATTATGTTGGCCACACCAGATTTTTTAAGTATCGTTTTGAGTGATTGAATTAATCAGAGAGCATTTTCGAATCATGATTATGTATTGTGATTTTGTAATACAAGTACAAGAAAAAAAATATACGATACGA
The DNA here is from genome assembly GCA_963082715.1 of Harpalus rubripes. Classification (NCBI taxonomy): domain Eukaryota; kingdom Metazoa; phylum Arthropoda; class Insecta; order Coleoptera; family Carabidae; genus Harpalus; species Harpalus rubripes. Next base: position 64,666,285 of record OY720450.1, read on the forward strand.
TTAGCTGCATTTAAAATAATTGTTGTTTTGTGACACTTCAGATTTGATTTCCAAAAAGGTGAACGTGTAAGAATTTGCAAGAAACATTATTAAACAGTCGCGGGCACCAATTTTTTCAAAAATTGTGATAGGTGACGAAGCTTATAGGTATTCGTTTTTACACCCAAAGAAAGTAGTGTATAAATTTTTAAAGATATATGGGGTATGCAGTTTTCTATAGTATGGGACTGGTAAATGCAATTAAGTTGGATGAAGAGAAGGCAGTTATAGATAAATGGTACACTGGAAAATATATACATATATAAAAGTAATAGAACACTCGCCAAACCCAGCTGATTTTCAATGTAGGGCATGTGACTATTTTTTTTTTTTCTTTTTTTTTTTGGAAATGGTTGATGTTGATGATTATTTTGAATGTATTGGTTGGGATTTTTTAAAAAGTTTAAGGAAAAGAAAATATTTACAATGAAATTCCAAAAAAATATGAACCATGTATCATTGAAGATTGTAGGGTTTGCAAATAATCGGACTGTCATGTTAGGAATTGGTCAGTGAATAATTGAAATTAACATATTAAACGTGATAACATGACAGTTAGAAAAATATCCATCAATCAAATAATATGTGATATTATTGTCGTTTATAAAAATGATTTTGGAGCTTTTAAAATTAGTAATATATTCATGATACATGTAGTAGACAATAAAAAATTAATATAATTAATACTTGCGAGACCCTCCCAACACTTATGGCTTCACATTAATCCACTTACAAATGAAACAATGATCTTTCCAGAAAATTACTGAAGTCTTCCAAATTCTTAATCCCATCAGTTCAATAATCACTTACAATTACCACTTCAAAATCGATACTACTTAATCAACAAATTTCTCTACTACCTTAAATTTATTATTTATTTAGTTCAATGGTTACATCCAGTTGTAATAACATTTCCTGTAAAACCATTTATCCATTTGGTGTGGTGGTTGAAAGCTTTATTCGCAGTACTTGAAACTAACGAATGTATTTGGAAACAACATTTCCCGTAATGCAGTTGTGAAGCAAAACGACGATGGACGCCGGGAAAGTAGCCAGAGAGCTCTAACGGAGAAGCTTGTTTATAATAGCTGTGGACATACACAAGGGTATTTACAACGAGATGTGCAGATGTGTTTATTTGCGAACGTGTGAACAACGGAGAAGTTTAAATGGAGGTAATCGATGGAAAAGGGGTTTAAATAAATTATTCAAACTTCAAAAGGAAAAAGGATATGTGCTGAATTATTTATTGTCAAAATATAGTGGAATAAAAAGCATCAACTTTTCATTAATTAGGTCCAAATCTCTATAATTACCTGTAATAAATTCAATAGAAATTTATTGAATTGGTAGGAAAGAGACTGTTAATTTTTTTTTGTCCTACAATTATTAAAAAAAAACTGATGTGGCCAGCACATTACCTTCCGTCAGTTATATGAGGCATTTACGAATATTATACCGGTGAACTGTTACCGATAAATAGCTGTTTATCAGATTATAGCTACCGGAATCGATATTTTAAGAACGCAAGTGGTAAACAGGGGTAGATCCATAACTTATAAAAAAAATTGAAAATTTGGAACAGGTTTGAAATTTAATGTAGTTAACAAACTGAGCAGAGCCATACGTTGAACACGCGCGCGCTTCGCTTTGCATCACTACCATTTTTGAGATTAGATTCTTCATGAATCAGGTAGATGAATCTGGTAGATATTGTAGATGCGGTATCTATCGGTAGAATTTTCGTAAATACCTATGTACTTTTTATAAAATCCATACAGAAAGTTCCTTGCAAAAGATTCTAAATTTCTTGTATGTACATTACCTTTCGACAGTTGTATATATTTTATACAAATTTCATACAGAAAGTTTCGAGCAAAAAGATCCTATATTTCGAGTAACGAATATGTCAATAATTGACATTGACATCTTTCTATCAGAATTTTCACAATGTAGTAGCTGTTTCTAGCATAGCTGCTAATTTATGAAATTTAATTCCTTTGTAATTTTATAACTCTACATTCATTTAATATGAAGTATAAAATGCAGTCAAATCGTATAGAGAATACAATGTTCTTTAATATTTATGATAACATAAAATGTGAAAAAATTATATTTACCATCATTTTTTCAAGAAAATCTGTTAAAATCTTCAAATGAGGGTACTTCCGGTTGACCAATTATAACCAAAATCTAATCAGCTCTTCATATGGATGCAACGAAGAGGAATCCGGAAGAATTATAATTTTTGTAATTGTAGTTTTAAAGTTATACCTAAATAAATAAAATAAATATATCATCACGACATATTACCCATTGCTGGGTGTGCCAATCTGCTTTGTGCGCAGATATCGGTAATGATGATGACATATTTGTACCGTGCGGGCGTTTACCAGGCGTCACCTCACGGACACTCATTGCTGGCGTGGAGAGTGCACCACAGGGGTCAATTTTGTGCCATTTAAAATTCTAAATATTTGGCGTCGGTCGGGATCGAACCCGGTTCCCTAGATTCGCGACCAGACACTCAGACACGCGGCCACGAGACCCCATAAAGTTATCGTAGACAAAAATTTTGTTACACACACACACATCATCATCACCATCATCATCATCATCATCGTAAAAATAGTAAAATCGTATTCTAGGAACCTTAAAACGTGCTTCTTCATTAAAAACTCACCACCGAATTTTTTGACCAAAGACAATATCTTCCTTACCTAAAGGTGACGGAAGGTAAAAATCTAATACGATCATTCTATATTTACGTGAAACGCAAAAATATCACTCGTCCAGAAACTATATTCACACACTCACAAAAGTGCAGTTTAAATAATGCGCTTTAGACCGAAAGAGAGTTAAATATAAAGAATTTTCATCACTTTCGGTTTCGCTAACATTCAATTATTCCATTTCTCGGAAACAGCTTTATCGATTTTCCTTTTCCTTCCATCCTATGATTCCCAAATTGACTGTAAAGTAAAGAAAATTGCTTGTGTAAATGTAAATGAAGACGAAGGTGTTAATTTGTGTGTGTTAAGCAAGCCTGCAAACATCTGCCAAGCTATCGATGCCGTCTGGATCAATTTGCACTCATTTATTATGCATAGATGTAACAGAAATACTGCGTACTACGTACCGATTATTTCCAAAGCCGGGAATTGAACTTTAAAGGAAAGAAGTCATCTTAAAGCGGTAAAAATGAAGATAAATGACTGTCTGATAAGTCGGTTTATTTTCGATTCATTAAAAACGTCGCGACCATAATAGATTTTTATAAGGCTTGAGTTATTCCCCTTTTCTTTCAGCTCGTGTCATCGCAAAGTAATGAGAAGTGACAATATTTTTTAGGCTCTTTATCTTATTAAAAGTTTCTATTGTAAATAAGACGGTAATCGATACTTTGCGCTGATTCGATAAAAAGTCTAAGACTTTAATAATTAAATTACGTGCGGGTAAAATTACTGTTTTTGTGTTATCAAAACTTTTTTAAAAATATGCTTGAATCACAAAAAAGTTTTTAGTAACATATTAAAAAGTTGCAACATTAAAAATTTAAAAAAATTGTTAATTCAAATTTGATAGCACATTTTGTTTTTACCACAATATTTATTATGTAACAAACTTTAAAAACGAGTGCCTAAACGTCTAAGAAAGAGTTTATAAATCGAGTCACATACTACACTTTTTACGACTGGTAATAATGACAGCAGAAATACACTTTTTAGTTGCTTATTTTCTACAGATTGCCAGCATGACAGCTGTCAGCTACAGCTGCTAACTTCACCCCGTACTTAATAAATCAATTGTTAGTTTTTGTTAGGTCCAGGCCGTGTCCAATGTGACAAAAATATGAAGACTTTTAATTTTTATCCAGTTTTTGACCAAAAGTACCAAAATCTGTTAAATTTGTGCACATGATAAATTAAAGTACAAGAAGTAGTTTTTTTTTCACATGCAAGTACAGTAGTAATGTCTAACTTTTTTTTGGCGATGAGTAAAATGCAATTCATTTCATATGCAAGTTATTTTACGCACTATGTCGTCAAAAACACTTAAACGTCATTTCCACTGACTTTTTTACATGCTTACGCATTGCGCTTAGTTATTAATTATAGCTCTTACGCATTAGGACATAATCGGTGAAAATGAGGCTTTATACTTTCAACACATTATTTTTTTTTATTTGATTTTGCAGGGGCTGTTTGACGGTTGACAGCTTAAATTTGGAAGACTTTTCTTGGATAAAATATATTGTGAATTATGACTTGCAATTAGAGGTGGGCGCGGGCCGTGATTTTGTCGGGTCACGATGGGTCACGACGTGACCCGCGTGATCGTGAATATAATTTAAATTTTGCGTCGTGATTGGACGTGAGCGTGAGGCACTAAAAAATTATCGTGCGTGATCAGGCGTGATTGAAATTTAATCGGGCGTGAATACAAGTTTTCTTTTATTTTTTATTAAAAAAATTGTCAATTTCCATCTCTGACTTTACATTCTTGATATTATTATTGTGTCCAAATATGTCATCAACAGTATTTTTTTGCATAAAAATAGTGTTATTGTTGTACCCAAAATTGTATACACAGTTGCTCCGATTTCACTAATGATATATAAATCTTTAAGCCCGTTTGACACGATTATAATTTTCTTAACAAATTTGTTACCAAATTTGTGAAGGAATAGAACAACCTATTTGTCCATAAACATTCGTTTCCAATGAAACCAATGTGCTACCTAACTTATTACCAATTTGTTAACAAATTTGATAACAACTTATGACTGTGTTAAGCAGGCTTAAATATACATAGAAACAATTACGTGACACGATCGTGACCCGCCGGGCGTGATCGGGCGTGAGTGCCAAAATAAAATCGTGAGCGTGAGTGATCGTGAATCAAACATAAAAAGTCGTGCGTGATTGATCGTGATTACATTTTTAGTTTCGTGAGTGTGCGTGATCGTGAACAAAAAGTTACTCACGCGCCCACCTCTACTTGCAATGCAAATTCCACTATCATGCAAAATAGGAAATTTCACGCACTATTTCACAATATACTATTAAATAACATTACAGTCTTATTTATCTGATACAGCTATTGAAAACAGTCGCTGATTAGCGACGAACTGTCTGATAAAATTACAAATTGCAATTTTCTTTGTTACGGTCTTATTTCAAAGAAATATAATCCATATATTTCAGGTTTAGAAATTCAGATTTCTCTTAACATAGTAGTTCTCAACATGAAATTATAACCTGGATACGCCGGGCCCACCCTGAAAGAGGGACAGAACTGGACACGACGAGGTATAGTGTCGCCATAATTTAAATAAATAAAACTGAAAGGGAAATTAATATTTGAAATCGAAAAAGTCCTTAAGGACTATAGATTCACCGATCCGCAGTGTATTATGACTACCAATTAGATTTCAGCCATTGCTATATTTATTTCAGATGTACTCGTATAAATGGCCAGCTTGTAGCATCCGAGTGTGTACTTTCAGTACTTCAAGTACTGTACTTGAAGTACTTTCTATTTAGAGTACTTTGTACTGAACATAGTAAGTCAAATACTTGATACTTGAAAAAATACTTAAAGTACAATGAAAAGTACTTGAAGGATTTTTAAATACTTGAAGTACTTTAAATGTACTTAGAGTATTTTAAATGTGCTTGAATTATGAGAAATATTCGTTTTCCGGGAATGGTCTGTGTCATATTTTGAGTCAGAGCTCAACGTTTCGCCCGCAGTCATATGGGGCATCTTCAGGAGCAAGAGGGGGATAGTACTGTCTTGAACACGGTTACCCGACGTGTCAACCACGCTAGAGGCCGAGTTTAAGCAACAAGGAGGGAGACTCAGTTTACAAGGTTACCCGACGTGTAAACCACGCTAGAGGCCAAATAAACCAAGTGTGCTTGAATTACTTTAAATGTACTTAGAGTGCAATGAATAATTTAAAAGTTAACAATGTTAGGAGACTTGTTTGTCTGTCAGTGTTTCTTTTGCAGTGGTGTAGTGTTATTCCTGTAGTACATAATTATATGAATTTCATTAATTAATATATTTTCAGCGACAATATGAAAGTAAATATATACTTCCAATTTTTTTTTGGCATAAATAAATTAATTATAATTTGCATACTGCATATATAATGTTTATATTAACAACAGTGCTGGGAGTTTGCCGTATCTCCTGGCCATCGCATGACATAAAAATGACGTCACTCTAACATCTTGGAACTGCTTCTCAATCTTGTCATATCGCTTGGCGATCACATACCAACAATTTTACGTCATGCAATCGCTTAATCGCTAGGTGATATGGTGGAGTCCCTGCGAGGAACTCTTGTTTTAAATAACCCAAACAAAATATCTCATATTCAAACTTTTGCCAATAGGCAACTTTTAAGGTCCACACAATCAAAAAAATATTAATTATCTGAAAAAATACTTGCACCCAAATTTACAAATACTTTTTCAAGTACTTAATACTTTCAAGCCCGGAATCCATATACCTATATATTGCACATTTTCACTTCACTTTAAATAGTGACATACATTTCATCTCATTACCATATTTTTACTTGATTTAAGGAATTTATAGAATCACTACGAAGGTCATTTATTAAACACGTCCGTATCCGTCTTGGAATGAGGCTCCAGACTCCATTATGTTATATTAAAAAGACCTAAATTCTAAAACAAAATATTTTAGGAATATTTCTTTTTTTAAATTACGGTTCCTTGCGGAAATTCTATGATAAAATAATTGAAAAGATCGAACACAAGATCCTTGAGTTTCAAAGAAATTTGATCAGATAAAAATAATTAATTATATTACATATTATATTTTGCTTTTCATTGCCACTTTTAGCTGTTACTAAAACCAATCTAACATTTTTATATTATCAGCGAATCCTTCCTCATTTGCAAATCAGAAACTCGATTATCTCTTAATTACATTTTTTTATAATCGAATTAATAAGATACAGTAATGGTTTTTTTGTATCATTAATCAAACGCTTGCAGAGTCAGCCAAATCATTTAATTTAACAGCCCTTGAGAAAGGGCGTGCCAGTAGATAACAATCATTTCATTTAATTTTATCAGTTTTCTAGTTTAAATACAAGCTAAGTTCCAAGCTATCTTAATATAAGGAGATTTTGGTAGAAAGAAGTAATTAATGTGTATTAACTACCCCTATTTATTTCGAGGGAGCGATTATTGCCATTTATTTTAACTATTTCAAAGCGAAATAAATGAATATTTTGGAGTCAGGCTAATATAATTCATAACAAATTTAAAAATTATCTCTAACCTTAAAATTCAATTAAAATAAAACTAAATACTTATTTGTTTTAAAAACAATGTTTTCTATTCTCACTTTCGTAATTAATTTTACATGAAACCGCATTAAGTGGGTAAAGAGAACGATTACTCAACAACTCAACATGTCATCCATGCTAAAGGTCTTAATAGAATTGTGACGTTAAGTTATTCAACATGAGTAAACCATGCCAAAAATCTTTTGGTCCTATTTTATAACCCTGCGTAATACTAAAAAAAATCCTTTTCTCTTTGAAAAGGGTTGTTAGGATCTTTGACACGGTTAACATGTTGAGTAATCTTAATTTGTCTTTACCCTTTTAATACGGTTTCATGTAAAATTTACTACTAAAATGAGAACATTATTTCTCTATTTCGGGATTAGAATGGGCCCTAGCACGCATATTGACTTCATTCTTAAACATTTTGTTATTTGGGATTGGTATGACTGCACTAAATACACAAAATATGTAAAGCCAACGGACGTTATAAAAAACACGTCACTGTTACGTCTGCAAAATAAATAAATAAATATATCATCATGGCATATTACACATTGCTGGGCGTACAATCTGTTTTTACACAGATTTCGGTAATGATGTTGACATATTTGTACCGTGCGGGCGTTTACAAGGCATAACCTCATGGGCACGCATTGCTGGCGTGGAGAGTGTACCACAGGGATCAATTTTGTGCCATTAAAAATTCGAAATATTTGCCGTCAGTCGGGATCGAACTCGGTTCCAGGTTCGCGACCAAACACCCAGGCACTCGGCCACGAAACCGCATTCTACAAAAAATATGAAAATTATAAATGAGAGCCGAAACAGAGAGTAAAAAACACTCATTGCAGAAGGTTACTCAAGTAGGTACTCAGTCGTTCGTTCACTTGCCACTATGCGCTATTTCCGAATTTTAAACTTGTGCTAGAATAAGAATTTTAATATAGGTACTATGAATTTCGAAATAAATACGGATGTAGTTTTTATTTCCATTTAATTTTAAGATTAGGGGTAATTTTAAATTTTATTATCTATTTCAAGACGATCTACAATTTTGCAGAAGTCAAGTCAGTGAACTAAAATGTTTTAAGAGAAAACTGAATATGAAAGATAAAATATTTTGTTATAGGAGAGTTTTCTGTTGATTTACATATTATTACATCGAGACAAGACGTTGTACTCGTATTGTACGCATAAAAGATATGCAAAGTCGAGTAGTGGAATATGCAAGGCACTATTCTTATTTTGCCGGTACTAAAAATACAATCATTTGCAATAAAAATAGACATTTATCTTCGTTACAATGTTCCAAAGATATATCTATGCATTATAAAAATATGAAAGGAAAAATGACAGGTTTTCTTTGCTTTTTTCAAATGGGAGTAGACTACAATAAATAGTGCATTTTAACTTATAATATTGAAACAAAAGCAATAGGTTCGATTTCAACAAAAAATAATGGTTTGTTTATATAGATTCAGAACTTACCATATGTCCGAGGGTCATGCTAAAATGAATGATAGAAAGAAAATCAGGTGAGCCGTGGAAAACAAAATTTGCACTAAATACATAGGTATTTATTTATTACTTGAAAACAAGTTGTGAAAATTACGTAATTTAGAACTTAATTGATCAAGTTTTTAAAGTACCGTGGTGAACGAAAATATGGAATTAATCTGAGAGTATTTACAAATCATGATTTTTTATGGTTTCAAAAGGGCAAATAGAGAGAAGTGTCTAATCGTCACAGCGGCGGAGGATCCCGAAGATACATGTATGTTCCAAGCGCCCGCAAAACCCGGGTCGTTATATTAGATTTTACAAGAAATTTAAAAAACAAAAAACAAGTATAAGTACTCGAGTTTTGTGCGTTAGGTATTGATTTTGTCATAATTTTTTTTCTTTTTCAATGGGTCTATTTTTCCACTCGGAAAACATTGTGTATCTTCCACGGCCGCTATGACAGATACTCTTGTCAAATAAAGTATAGCTTTAGTTGTTAATAAACAAACGCCATCTTTGGTTACAATTTACCGCTGGAATAAATAATTTGAACGATTCTGTTCAGCATCAAAAATGAGTAGAGTGTCTTACAGGTATTATCTAAAAGAACATTGCCGCTTTTAAGAAAATACAGTGACTTATTCTGTAATAGAGCTTCAGCTGAAGATTGGATCGTCAGTAATTAATAGAATAATAAATAATCATCTGCATTTTAAAAATTGTTAGTCGTTTCATTTTTCAGTTCACATCACTTTCTGATTTCCAAAAGCAAAACTATTGTAACGTTTTTATTTATTTGGGTGAAGTGTAAATATTAGACAATTATTATTAATTAAAATAAATGTTTATTAAACTATAATGAAAATGACTATTAGTAATATTAAACAATTATTCAAAAAAAAAAACTAATTAAGATTAAAATTATAATTAACTAGATACCACTTACACTATTTATTTAACCAATTAACACTACTATTTATTTCCACGGTATTACTAATTATTTATTTCACTACGCGTTCCAATCTTAAACTACCGGTCTGTTGCAGACTCTTGTAGACTGTTTACGCGTTATTTATATCACTATTTATTTCTATGTATTTATATCACGTTCAACTGTCCGCCTACCGACCTCCACAGCGTTTATATACTCACCTGACTTAGCATAGTCTGTATATTCAACTGCTTGAATAGAAGTCTCACCTTTTACCTCACTATCTGTCTATTTATGTAACTGACTTTCTCCTTCCACAGCCTCAGTATCACCAACTATCCGTATGCCACAATTCTTCAACACCAATGCCGAGTATCCACTACAACTCGCTGTTTGTCTTCTTGTATACCTAGCTCCACAATACTCGTCAACCGTACCGAGTATTCACTTCCACGGCTGTCCCAATATACCAGTAATTTCCAGATTCGCCGTTACTGTCCTCGTACACCATAGCTTCCCAATACTCGTCATTACTACCGAGTATTCACATACACAACTATCCCAGTATACCAGTAACTTCCAGAGTACCTACTCCACTCGACACTACCGTATACGCTCACTACGATACTGCTGTGCTTCTCAAACTCAATAACACTCTATGTGAATATCTCTATGTCTCTGAATATATCTAACTCTCGAGCATAGCTGCGTCCCTTTTATACAGCTACCTTAATTTCCAGAGAGCTCTAGAATGTTCGACCGCATAATAAGAATGAACACAAAAGGTTCAGGCGACCGGAAGTAATTAAACACGTCGCGGCTTCTTTGTTTACGTAACCCAGCTGCTAGCACGATTGCGCCATCGCTATAAATAGACGCTTGTTCAGCGTAGCAGCGGGGGCTCATACGTTATACTATTAAATAGTGGCAAACATCAATTTATTAAATTTTGACAAGTGACGAAACTTGTTTTTCTGTTTTCGATTATCTTGCACGCCACGAGAGTCGTGTGTATGGATTTGTAAACACCAACAATAACCACGAAGCAGCTAGCCATGAAAAAAGTAATGTATGCAATATTCTTTAGAAGTACGGGACTGGTAAATGCAATTAAATTGGATGGATAGAAAACATTTACAGCTAAATGGAACAATGAAAAAATGTTTGTCTGAAGTGCTCAATAAAGTTCCGTAGAAAGAAATTATGTTACATCATAACAATGCGGCGTCTTCCCATAGAGCAGTTTCAATAAAACAGTTTTTGGTAAAAAATAAAATAAAAGTAATAGTGCATACACCATACACACCATGCCATATTGTAATTGATATTGACTTAATATATTAAACGACCAAATCATAGTCAAGTCAATTGCTATTTTGTACTATACCGTATTGATAATAAATAATTGATAAATGATTCGGATATCTTCGGCTTGGATTGATAAATCTACGTACATTTCAAAAACATTGTGTAGATACGCCTGCGCATACAATCATTTGGATAACTAAAACCGAAAACGACTATTATGAGATTTCAATTTAATTCGCAGAATAATGAGAATTCAAAGTAATCAATTTACTTTAGATGATATCCTTTTTATTAATTTATTTCGCCTTAGAAAGAAACTTATACATAATTTTTTTATTCATCAGATTTTGCCATATATGTCAAATTCAAGCCATCCAATATCTATTACACCCGAATTAAACATATTTGCCGGGTTAAGTTTTTATCCTCCAGATATGTATCAAAAATTAATTGGACAAAATTACAATGTATCTATGAGTCCACAATCAATTTCAACCTTCGGATGAAGTTGTAGATAATCAAGTAATAAACTGTAGTGTTTAGGTTGAACACGCATTCGTTTATTCATCTAAAGAAAATTATTCATTATTAATATAGTTTTCAATATACTACGTATACTCAAGTTTTACCTAATAATAATAATAATAATTTTCGTCACTTGGTTTATTTGGCCTCTAGCGTGGTTCACACGTCGGGTAACCTTGTAAACTGAGTCTCCCCCTCTTGCTGCTTAAACTCGGCCTCTAGCGTGGTTGACACGTCGGATAACCTTGTTTAAGACAGTACTATCCCCCTTGTTCCTGAAGATGCCCCATACGACTGCGGGCGAAACGTTGAGCTCTGACTCAAAATATGACACAGTCCATTCCCGGAAAACGAATATTTCTCATGACTCAGACTGTGGAAGCCTACGCAATTATTTCAATAATAATACATTTAGAAAATTACTTTAAACACTTACTTTTAAGGTTATGTTTTGATTAGTAAAGCCGGTTCTCACACAGTATGCACACCGTAGTGCAGAAAACGCTGATAACGCTACGACAAAAAATTCTGTAAACTGTTTTCGAAGGTTGATTTCGTATTTTTGTCAAAAATATATTGCACGATATGGTTAAAGCAACAACTTTATATTGTCACTTTCTATCAAGTCAATAATTTCTACTTATCAATAAAAATAAAGCAATAGCAATATCGTGTAGTTCCAAAATATTGAGATTGACAAGTGACCATGGGAAGGGGTAAAGTGCAGTAAGGGGGACATATCAATGTCAATGTGGCGTAGTAGCACCACTGGTATGACAATGAGTTACTATTGACTAAAAAAAAAAAAAAAATACGTGGTAAATAAAAGGTTTTCATCTGGAAAAGAGACTGACTCTTTAATATTGTAGCTTATGTATTTACTCAACAAGTTTATAAGTAAATTGAAATAAAAGCGGATGAACCAACTGTTTCTGGAGCAGTTTGTTGATGAAGGAAATTGTAAAATAAATGTAAGTTAAAGCAGACATAATAATTATTCCACTACTTTCATTTACTTTATGAATTAACTCTTTATTTTTATTGTCTGCAATTTAATATCTCCTCGTCAATCTAACTGCTTGCAGACTGTATTCCTCGTGCAATACATCTCTATCTGCATCTATTTAGTAAATTTCCAGTGCAATTTATAATCCTGCTTCGGGTATATCTCCATCTCAACATTAATTTATTTACGATAACGGAGTGCAGTTCTTTATTTGGTCTGAGTTGAGCTGAACGTTTTAAAACGTAATATATTGCAGCTGCATCGGACAGGATATTCTGGCCGCGTGGCCAGTCCACTCAGCAAAACTGCCCTCCAACTCAAGATCTAGTGACCTGGGTTACCGCAGGAAATGCACCAGAGGAGACGGACCAATAAAGAATTTACGAGAGATGGGATAGTGGATTGACATACATGCATCAAGCATTTAATTTTGGTAGAACATGTGGAGATGATGCTATTGCTTAACTCAGTGGTTTCCAACCTTTTTATATCTCCACCTCTCCTTTATCATAAAAAAATTACTGCGCCCCCTTAATTTTTTTAGCAATCTAATCTCATAAACGCTGTTTTCATATTATGATTAATTTAACGGACTACAAAACAATGTTCCATATTATGTGACATCAAAAAAAAAAAAAACCTATAGTGTAATAATATTTTTATTAAATTTCATATATGTTACATACAAAAAATTATATATGTTTACTACAACATACTTAACTGATTAACCGATTTGATTTTATTTTGTTTGTATTAAAAATTCTGTTTTAGTAAAATTAGAGCGCCCCATTTGCAAAAATCTCACGCCTTTCCCACATGTTGGAAAACACTGGCTTAACTAGTTCATTTTATAAGCAGATGAAAGCAGTGGTTTTGCCTCCTGACATATATAAAAGCAGGGGAGATATTCGGTGCTATTCTGTACCTTCATCATTATCTGTTATCGATCGTTAAATTAATGACAATCGTTTATTTTTAATGATCAAGATATCGATTTTCTCAATTTTCGTATTCTATAACTACAATCATTTTCTTTGTCATTTATTTGACAATTTTACGCATTTCGCGCTCATATGAACTTCGCAGTCATTTACGAATAAGTACTTCAATTCTTTAATTAAGTATTCACTCACAGAATTGCGAAAAAAAAAAAGTTTTAACAATATAAAATGTACGTACCTAAAATTTACTACAAAAGATAAACAGTACCTAATGTAAGAAGAGTATTAAGTATAATTTTTTTTAGTTATAAATAATGGACCTTTCCAATTTAAAGAGACAGAAGATATGCGCAATGGGGATCTGCGCATAGTAAGAACAACTGAGATCTATGACGTTTGATTCTAAAACATGTAGACGTAAAATGTGAGAATATCTCGGATAACTTTAAAAAACCTTATCGTAATATGTTACAAAAGCTTTTATTGAAGGTAAAATGTCTAACGATGCAAATTTTCACTGAGAATACAGGTATTTTAATGAGTGCAATATTTTTGACGTTTCGTTTGACAGCTCAACTGGCAGTTGTTCGCGCCATTTTCTTACTATTACCCTTAAATTGGAAAGGTCCATTGTATAGGCACATTGTTCTATTGAGCTCCTGAATACTATTATTTTTTATTGATTACAACAAATGATATTGCTCAAGAATACTCATTGCACAAATTAATCCTACAAAAGGATTATTATGTGTATTTTGTATATATACCTATATATATATATATATATATATATATATATATATATATGTATATATATGTAATCAATAAAAAATAATAGTATTCAGGAGCTCAATAGAACAATGTGCCTATACAATTATTTATAACTAAAAAAAATTATACTTAATACTCTTCTTAAATTAGGTACTGTTTATCTTTTGTAGTAAATTTTAGGTAAGTACGTACATTTTATATTGTTAAAACTATTTATATATATATATATATATATATATATATATATATATATATATATATATATATATATATACTCATTTACTCATTTAAAAACTACGGTGGAATTTTGAAAGCTGAGTGATTTTATGTTTTTCTTTCTTTTCCGCCGATATTCCCGTGATGTACTATTAAAATTTAGTAGACAAAAGTAAAAGAAATATCCTTCCAAACGCATATTTCTCTGAAATTGGTATATTGAAAACTATAACTGTAAAATAATTGATTACAACAAAAAATATTTTGTTGATTACAACAATGAATCTAACAAAGGAAATTTCATCAATATTTTAATAATAGCAATTTGCGAATAAAAGTACAATAAAATTGTGGTGGAAATTATAATTGTACAGTTTAGAAGGGGCCTCGCATGTCATAATAATTGCTCTGGGCCTCGCGGTTTCTAGCAACTAGCGCGGCCCACGAATGTCATTTCTACCATTTCGCAGATGGGGCTTATTGAGTGTTATGATTAAATATTAATATTGGGCGAGTTCTCGGATTACTTAAAAGATTTGTTTAAAATTTTCATCGCTTAAGGATAAGGGTAACTTGCATTTCTTAGTGCATTGTTGTGAATACATAACCTAAATCTATAAACAATATACTTACTTACTTAATCTCGAGCCCTTCTACCTTTGCAGGTGTAGGGCTGTTGGGTGAGGTGAAATTTAGTGTGTTGGATTTTGCTTCCAGCATTCCCTCCATGCTTTTCTGTTTTGGGTTAGATTTCTGACTTGGTTCCATTGTATTCCTCTCTGTTCTGCCGCTTCTTTGACTTCTTCCTTCCAGGTTTTAATTGGGCGTCCTATTCTTCTCTTTCCTATAGGTTTCGCTTCAAAAACTCTCTTAGGTAATCTATTTTCTTCCATTCTTTGTATATGTCCTAGCCATCTCAGTTGTCCTTCCTGTATTATTTGTTCCACGGGCTTTGTTTTAAGCTTTGTCCTGAATGTCTCATTTCTTATTAGGTCTTTCCTTGTCTTGCCTTCTATCTTTCTTAGGAATCTCATTTCTGAACTTACTATTTTGCTTCTTATTTTTCCAGATGTTGTCCAGGTTTCGCTTGCGTATGTTAACACTGGTAGAGCTACTTTCTTGATCACTTCTACTTTTACTTCTTTTGGTATTTCTTTCTTTCCTAAGAACGTAGTCCTTATTGCATTAAATAGCCTTCCTGTTTTTCCTTTTCTTTCTAATATTTCATCTTCTAGTTTCCCTGTTTTGCTTATTATCACTCCTAAGTATTTGTATGTATCCACTTGTACTAGCCTGGTACTGTTTAGTTTAATCTCGTGTTTTTCGTCTTTGCCGTGTATGATCATCGTTTGTGTTTTTTCTCTGTTTATCGTCAGGTTTTTCTTTTTCATTTCCTCGTTATATATATTTAAATTATGTTGGAGATCTGCTTCGGTTTCTGCGGCTATGAACATATCGTCTGCGTAGCAGAGTTCGCTGACGTTTACTTTCTTCATCTTCCAGTACCCTACGCAGTATGGTTTTATTTTCTTTTTACAAATCTTTATCGCATCGTCCATTACTAATGAGAAGAGCAGTGGACTCAGTACGCATCCTTGTCTGAGTCCTTGTTTCACTTCAAACATTTCTGTTGCTTGGTTTTTTATCCTGACATAGCTTTTTGTGTTTTTGTATAAGCTCTTTATTTGTAGCACTGTTTCTTTATATACCCCTCTTTTTTCTAGGCTACTCCAAGCGTCTTCCCTTTTTATTTTATCGAACGCCTTCTCTAAATCCACGAAGCAGGCATGTATTGTCCTTCCTGAGTGTTTTGCTTTTTCACATAATTGTCTTAACACGAATATGTGGTCTTGTACACCCCTGTTTGCTCGGAAACCGCATTGGGAGTCTTCAATTGTGTGTTCTACTATTTCTCGTATCCTTGTTTCAAGAATTCTTGCAAACAGTTTTCCTACCACGCTCAACAGCGTTATTCCCCGATAGTTTTTACACTCCCTGCTATCTCCCTTTTTAAATATCGGTATTATGATTCCAATTTGCCAGTCCTCTGGGGCTTCTTTTGTTTCCAGCACATCTCCCATGATTTCTCTTAGTCTCTCGTGGCTTACGGCTCCTGAGTATTTTATCATTTCTGGTGTTATGTTGTCATGTCCTGCTGCTTTTCCGATCTTCATTTTTCTTACAGCTTGTTCTAGTTCATTTTCTGTAACTATGTTGGTTTGATTATTTTCTTCATTATGTTGTGGTTCTCTTATACTTTTTTCCTGCGCTTCGTCCATATCTTCATTTAGTAGTTCTTCAAAGTACTGCTTCCATCTGTTTAGGATGTCTTTTTCATTATATATAACCTTGTTTTCTTTATTCTTAATATTTGGTAGAGTAGCTTGTTTTTTATTTCTCATTTGCTTCAAGGCCCCGTAAAAGAGTTTTTGATTTTCCGTGAACTTTTCTTTTAGTTTGTTTCCAAATTGCGTCCATGTTTCTTTTTTAGCTTCACTTATCCTGTTTTTTGTGATTTTTCTTGCTTCTTTGTACTCCTCGTAGTCTTCGTTGTTTTTGGTGTTCAGGTATTTCCTCCATTTCTCTTTCTTATTCCTCACTTCTTTTTTTATCTCTTCTGTCCACCACGGTGTTTTCTTGATATTTGTATTCCCTATTTTTACTACGCCGCATGCTTCTTTTGCAGCTTTGAGAACGGAGATCTTGTAATGTTCCCATTTGTTGGTGACGGTTTTCCAGGTATTTTCTTTTAAACTGTCTTGCAGTAATTTTTGGAATTTTCCAGCTATGTCTTCATTTTTTAGTAGATGGCTTTTTATTTTTTCTTGTATCACCACTTTTCCTTGTTTTTCCTTATATTGTTTCTTCCCTGTCATTTTCATTTTAACAAGGTAGTGGTCGCTCCCTATCTCTGGCCCCCGGTTAACTTTTACGTCAGTCACTAATCTTTCTAAACTTTTACTTACTATGAAGTAATCTATTATTGACTTTTGGTTTTTCGTTGGTTCCTCCCAGGTGTATTTGTGAATGTCCTTGTGTTTAAATTTAGAGTTCATTATCACTAGGTCGTTTTCCACACTTATTTCAATTATTTTCCTGCCATTTGGGTTTATTGTCTTTTCTCCTTCTCTTCCTAGATGTCTTTCTATTCCTTTATTTTCTTCCCCTACTCTTCCATTTAGATCCCCCATTAATATTATTTCATTGTCTGTATTATCTAATTGCTTCTGAAGTTCTTCGAAGAACTCTTCTTTAATCTCTTTGCTTTCATTATCATTTGGTCCGTAGGCGACCAGTACTGTATAGTGTTCTCCTGTGTTTCCTAGTTCTATATCTACTGTAAGTATTCTTTCATTGATTTGTTTTTGTTTAGTCACTCTTGCCATAATTTCTTTTGACATTATTAGCCCTACTCCTGCTGCTGCTCTTTGCGTTGCTTCTACGCCCGACCAAAGTGCCCAATACTCTTGTGTCATCTGTTGCATACTTTTACCTTTCTTTTTTGTTTCTGTAATTCCAATGATATCTAGTTTTGCTTTCTTTATTTCGTCAATTAGTTCTTGTTCTTTTCCTGTAATCCCTCTTACATTCCAGGTTCCCCATGTTAGTTGCTGTAGCTGTTTTTCATCCTTTTTTCTTCCTATTTTATTGCTGTCTTTATACCTTTTTCCGTTATCCTTTATCGTTGCCGTGTTCGTCTTCTGAAGGTCTGTTTTCTTGCCTTTTATTAGTTTTTTGGGTTTTGGTCCTTTTCGACGACCCCCTTTTCATTTTCGTCCCATACGTAATCTATTCCATTTATCGATATTTTCTTGTATCCTATTTTTATCGTTTTTTCATTTCCTCTTTGATTTCTAGCTATCTTACGTAGTTCTGCCTGTATTCTTCTTTCGTCTAGTGTGAGATCATTTTCGAGAAATATTTTTATCCCTTTCAGTGCGCTTTTATTTTTCATAATATGTTGCTTCGCTTCCCACGACTTCATTTCCACTTTTAATATTTTCTTTCCTTTGTCTCTGCTGATATCTGTAGTTTTTTGTTGCTTGATGTCAAGTTGTAGCTTTTCTTGTAGTATTTCTTCTAGTGGTTTTTCATCTGATCTTTTATCTCGTATATCTTGTATTATTATATTGTTTTTCCTGTTGGTTTTATCTTGTTGCTCAGCCCGATGTTCTAACTTTTCAATTCGTTCTAACAGTTCCTTCTTTTCTTTTCCCCATTCTTCTTGTTTCTTTTTCAATTCCATCTTTATCTGTAAGATTTCTTTATTAGTGTTTTTCACCTCTTTTAAAATATCTTTCATCATATCTCGTAATTCTTTTTGATCTTCCATTTCTATTTTTTCTACTCCTACTTCTTCTTTGTCTTCGTATTCTTTTATCATTAATTTATTATTAATCCTTTCTGTTTGCTCAGGACTCCTTATAACTTTTTTGCTTTTCTTGAAGGCGTTTTTGTCGTCTTCGAAACTGCTGTCCGATTCTCTTTCTCTTCTTTTGTTTAAACTCATCTGTTTGTTGTTATATTATGTGTACTCCGAAATGATTGTGAAAGCAAAATTTATTCTGAATACCTCTCTGTGCTCCGCAAACTACGTTGGAACTTGCACTGTGCGTGCCGCCCCGCGCTACTTCTACTCACTACTCTGCAGCACTGAATTCTTTTTGGTTTTGCACTAAATTAACACACTCTCATTATGATTTTTGTATCACTGTTTAGCAAATCAGATTCTTTACACTGTTGACTATACGTCCGTATAAACCACTACGTGACAAAGACCGTAAACGATTAAATTTGTCGCCGTTTGTGATATACGTCTATACTCTACGCGTGCCCGCACTTCAGATTTTTTATACACGCCTTTCCCACATGTTGGAAAACACTGGCTTAACTAGTTCATTTTATAAGCAGATGAAAGCAGTGGTTTTGCCTCCTGACATATATAAAAGCAGGGGAGATATTCGGTGCTATTCTGTACCTTCATCATTATCTGTTATCGATCGTTAAATTAATGACAATCGTTTATTTTTAATGATCAAGATATCGATTTTCTCAATTTTCGTATTCTATAACTACAATCATTTTCTTTGTCATTTATTTGACAATTTTACGCATTTCGCGCTCATATGAACTTCGCAGTCATTTACGAATAAGTACTTCAATTCTTTAATTAAGTATTCACTCACAGAATTGCGAAAAAAAAAAAGTTTTAACAATATAAAATGTACGTACCTAAAATTTACTACAAAAGATAAACAGTACCTAATGTAAGAAGAGTATTAAGTATAATTTTTTTTAGTTATAAATAATGGACCTTTCCAATTTAAAGAGACAGAAGATATGCGCAATGGGGATCTGCGCATAGTAAGAACAACTGAGATCTATGACGTTTGATTCTAAAACATGTAGACGTAAAATGTGAGAATATCTCGGATAACTTTAAAAAACCTTATCGTAATATGTTACAAAAGCTTTTATTGAAGGTAAAATGTCTAACGATGCAAATTTTCACTGAGAATACAGGTATTTTAATGAGTGCAATATTTTTGACGTTTCGTTTGACAGCTCAACTGGCAGTTGTTCGCGCCATTTTCTTACTATTACCCTTAAATTGGAAAGGTCCATTGTATAGGCACATTGTTCTATTGAGCTCCTGAATACTATTATTTTTTATTGATTACAACAAATGATATTGCTCAAGAATACTCATTGCACAAATTAATCCTACAAAAGGATTATTATGTGTATTTTGTATATATACCTATATATATATATATATATATATATATATATATATATATATATATATATATATATATATATATATATATATATATATATATATATATATGTATATATATGTAATCAATAAAAAATAATAGTATTCAGGAGCTCAATAGAACAATGTGCCTATACAATTATTTATAACTAAAAAAAATTATACTTAATACTCTTCTTAAATTAGGTACTGTTTATCTTTTGTAGTAAATTTTAGGTAAGTACGTACATTTTATATTGTTAAAACTATTTATATATATATATATATATATATATATATATATATATATATATATATATATATATATATATATATATATATATATATATATATATATATACTCATTTACTCATTTAAAAACTACGGTGGAATTTTGAAAGCTGAGTGATTTTATGTTTTTCTTTCTTTTCCGCCGATATTCCCGTGATGTACTATTAAAATTTAGTAGACAAAAGTAAAAGAAATATCCTTCCAAACGCATATTTCTCTGAAATTGGTATATTGAAAACTATAACTGTAAAATAATTGATTACAACAAAAAATATTTTGTTGATTACAACAATGAATCTAACAAAGGAAATTTCATCAATATTTTAATAATAGCAATTTGCGAATAAAAGTACAATAAAATTGTGGTGGAAATTATAATTGTACAGTTTAGAAGGGGCCTCGCATGTCATAATAATTGCTCTGGGCCTCGCGGTTTCTAGCAACTAGCGCGGCCCACGAATGTCATTTCTACCATTTCGCAGATGGGGCTTATTGAGTGTTATGATTAAATATTAATATTGGGCGAGTTCTCGGATTACTTAAAAGATTTGTTTAAAATTTTCATCGCTTAAGGATAAGGGTAACTTGCATTTCTTAGTGCATTGTTGTGAATACATAACCTAAATCTATAAACAATATAAAAATGTAAATACTACGAATTATATTATATGATATAAAATGCTTACTTACATATTCTTTTAATTATGTATATTGTATTGAAATACAAATGATATAATATTCTAACTGCTACTTTTGTCTGATTTTGACATTTGTTATTTTAATGATCAATTGACTTACAGAATCCTAATTTCAATTGCAATCGATCATTATCTTGATAATGATCGATAAATGATAATGATTGAGTTACAGAATAGCCCCGATAGTCTTTGATCAAATAGTTTTGAGTTTTTCCTTCGGACAGTGTGTTGGAAAATAATCGGTGCTATTCTGTAACTTCATCATTATCTGTTATCGATCGTTAAATTAATGACAATCGTTTATTTTTAATGATCAAGGTATCGATTGTCTCAATTTTCGTATTCTACAACTACAATAATTTTCTTTGTCATTTATTTGACAATTTTACGCATTTCGCGCTCATATGAACTTAGCAGTCATTTACCAAAAAGTATTTCAATTCTTTAATTATTCACTTACATAATTGCAAAAAAAATTAACAGTATAAAATGTACGTACTTACCTAAAATTTTCCAAAAAAGATAAACAATACCTAATTTAAGAAGCGTAATATAAAATATTTTTTAGTTATAAATAGTTGTACAGGCACATTGTTCTATTGAGACCCTGAATACTATTATTTTTTATTGATTACAACAAATGATATTTTGATTATTGCTCAAGAATACTCATAGCACAAATGAATCCTACAAAAAGATTAGTATGTTGTATTTTGCGAAGAAGGAATTATGATTTACTATCATATATATTTTATTCATTTAATAACTACGGTAGAATTTTGAAAGCTGAGTGATTTTATGTTTTTTTTTCTTTTACACCGATATTCCCCTGATGTGCTATTAAAATTTAGTAGAAAAAAGTAAAAGAAATATCCTTACAAACGCATGTTTCTCTGGCATTGTTATATTAAAAACTATAACTGTAAAATGATTGATTACAACAAAGAATATTTTATTGATTACAAGAATGAAGCCAACAAAGGAAATTTCATCAATATTTTAATAATAGCAATTTACGAAGAAAAAAATACAATAAAATTTTGGTGGAAATTATAAATGTATAGTTTCGAATGGGCCACGCTACTGCGTGGCCCCCGAATGTAATTTCTACCATTGGCTTGAGTGTTATAATTAAATATTGGGCGAGTTCTCGGATTACTTAAAAGATTTGTTTAAAATTTTCATCGCGTAAGGGTAAAGTGTCACTTACATTTCTTAGTGCCTTGTTGTGAATACATAACCTAAATCTATAAACAATATAAAAATGTAAATACTACGAATTATATTATATGATATAAAATGCTTACTTGTATATTATTTCAATTATGTATATTGCTTTGAAAGTACAGGCGATATATAATTCTAACTGATATTTTTATCTGATTTTGACATTTGTTATCGATCATTAATGTGATAACGACAGCATATTACTGATCGATAAATTTCAGTGTGTTATCGACTATCATTAACCAATTTTAATGATCAAGTGACTTACAGAATCCCAATTTGAATTGCAATCGATCATTATATCGATAATGATCGATAAAAGATAATGATTGAGTTACAGAATAGCCCCGAATATTACTTTTTATATTTGTTCAAAAAGTTACGCCATTGATGTGGTGGGGTTAAAACGTTGTAACATACGTGATAGTAAGAATAGAGTAATAATATTACTTTAAATATTTTCATTTTAATGTTATTGGTAGCTACTAGAACGTATACATGTCACTGGCATGCGTATTTCGAAAGTTATACATCAATTAAGTAGTCATGGGGTATGTTATACCCCACCACACCGTCCGAGGGTTAATGAAGAAGCTCGTTTTAGAGTCCCTAGAACCTAGAATACGATTGTTGTCTATTGGGTTGAAGATTTGATGGGTCACATTTTAATTAGTAATATAAGTTTATTAATATGCAAAATTTATTTAAATAGTTTTAAATGTTAATGTCTATTTTTCTTTCCTTAGACTCTGCAAAATTATATATCACCAGATCATTGATATTTGAGATATTTTTAATAAATGTCTTTTTTGAGATTAGCGTAGCCAACGCAACTATTGTCAGCGTACAGGATGGTGGTTGTCTTCGTCTAACCCAAGCATAGTTACAATACAACTGTATGTGCAAGCAACGCTACCGACACGATGGACAGACTTTATTAAAAATTATTAAATTCAAAATATTTTATTTTTATTCTTTCGCCTAATGGAGGAACCGCCACTGTTGTAGTCTTGTTTTACTTTCCTTTGTTACTATAAGTTAGACTTAAAATCAGAGTTCTTTGACTTATAAGTACGAGAGTGTTTTGAAAAAATATGGTGCTGGGAGTATCAACTGTCAATATAATTATTGTCAAATTTGATCTATCTAAGGTCGTACAATAAAGTTTTATACATATCCATTTAGTAGATTGGTTATTATAATCGAGTAAAACAAACAAGTTATGATATTTCTCAAAACTCCATAAATTGAGCTTTGTATTGCTGCCGCACGCGCCTTACTCGTCAGATTTAGCCCCCAGTAACTGTTTCTTGTTCCCAAATCTGAAGACATAGTTCGTTAGAAAAAAAAATCACTTCAAATACGAAGGCTATCGTTGAGACTAACACTTATTTTGAAGAGTTGTAGAAATCTTATTATATTGAACGTCTGCTCCGTATCTGTTCAACTGTACTCGACTATTCTACTCGTTTTTGTTAAACACCTTTGTTCTAGTTCCCATACAGGATGTTTAACAATTTGCGTCCGATTTTCACAAAAGTGATTAAAGTTCAGCACTTGAAACTGAATGTGAACAGTGAGCAATAATTAGTATTAATTCCCGGCAACTTTTGTTGCTGAACATGGTGGAGAATTGACAAAAAATTGCACTAATTACAGTTTTAGATCCTCCACCTAAACCAGGTAATTTAGCACTACCAAATTAAACAGTGATGAACAAAGTTTTATCATTAGTAGATACTGGTTTCATCTAAAGTTTTAATTGCGTAATTTTGTTTGTAGCAGGTACGCTGCGCACTTGGTCCTTATAGAAGAGAGAAATTCTCTCACAGCTGTGCTGCGTTCGTCAACTTCACACCAATAAAGTCATTGAGAGCGCGGTTAAATTCTAGCTGAAATGAGGATTCGATAGTGAACTTTGACCTCCTGCCATTACCGAGCAGGAAACATGTCAAATGTTGAGGTTATATATGGTTCTCGTATGGATTTTTACGTTAGGGTAGAAAAGAAATGAGAAATGTTTGAAGGTTAGAAGGTTCAAGGTTTGGAAAGTTTGAAGAAGTTTTCTAATAACAAAAATGTAACATCTTTTCAAAAACTAAAATAAAGTGTTGTTTATGTCAATATGTTTGATATAGTTTATCATATTTATTAAATTTTTATATAATATTATAGAGTCAACTGAAAGGTAGAATTTTTTCATTTCATTCAAAATTGCTTAGATTTTTTGTCGTTTCGTTATCTTCAAATATGAGTGCAGAATGTAAAACTGTCGTTTTCATAGTCAGTTTTTGTGACACTGTTTAGTCAAAAACAGTGATACAAAGTTGAACTTTGTACTGTTGTTGTACGGTTCTTTTATTTGTGAAGTTTGTAACAGTCTAATTGTCAAACACAGATCTATCATTTTTGTTCTCATCGTTTTCGTTCAAAAAGTTGAGGAGTTTTGAAACTTGACAGGAGTGTAGACTTGGGGGCCTTAAGTATGACCACATGACGTTAAGTTTGTGACCGCTCGCGCCGCCATCATGAAAATGGCGGCCGAAATAAGTGGTTTGACAATATCTTCTTTCCAGTATTTCACAAAAAGTAGTTATTATAAAAATTGTAGCTTGTAATTTTTTGCACAAAAAAGGATTCTTACATTTTTTACCTAGGATGAACTGTCAAAGAGTTACGTGAAAAATAAATTTACCAAATTAGCAATTTATGAAAGTAATTTAAATTACATAAAAAATATGCAATATTATGTATCTTATATTTATTCTAATAGCTTTTACTACTTATAACAGTTAGTATTCGACGTGGCATCGAATTAAGTAATATTTTCATGATTTTTAAATAATTTTTGTCAACAATTTCTAAAAAAAATCATTTCTTTATCCACTAATCTGACCTGATTATACGTAGATAGGAGAACGTTGTTTGAAAATTTGAATTCTGCATGAAATCCTCTTTCATATCATGTATTTCACGATTACCGGTAAGCGATTCGCGAGCTACTAACAATTTGAACTCGCATGAAATTTCTGTAATATTTTAATCAAACTGTAAAATACTTTTATAAATTCAATTTCAATGTGTTTTGTTTGTGGTTGATAACATAATTAATTTAATTGCAAATATTTATTGAAACGGTTAAGTAATATTATCAACCTTGAAATTTTAGTGTTTTCTAATAATTTTAAATTATTAGAATGTTTATTTATTACTCCATCAACTTATTCCATTGTTTTTCGTTGGAATGTGTGATTTCGCGAAGGAAGAAATGAAATCGAAGATGACCCAAGGAATAGTCGCTCAGCATGAAGTAGAACCGATGTGTTAAGACTCAGGTGGTTGTAGAGCGCGATTTCACACCGGCCTACCAAGCAAGAGTAGTGCGTCAATTTCTGTTCTCTAATAACGTCACCGTGTTGCATTATCTTCCGTATGCTCCTGATTTAGCCCCGGTTACCTATTTCGTCTGCCTCAAACTGAAATTGTGGAGCAATCAAGCAAAAGCAGATACGGAGTACATTCGTTCTTAACAGTTTAAAGTTATTAACAAAAAATCTTTGGCATTTAAAGAAAAATTAACAAAGACATTTTGTGAAACGTTGTAATTAGCCATAAATATTTTAATTTCAAATTTATTTTTAACGTACATAGTAAGTTAATAGCAAAAGTAAAATGGATTTATCTGGTTTTGCTTGGTAAATTTATTTAATAATATTTTATCGCACACAATTATCTATAACTACTGATTCCTCTATGTTTTGCCAAAAAGTATCATAATATATTAATCACAAGGATATAAATAGTATTCGGCAGGTATAATCAATAATTATTAGCAATGTAAACATAACACATCGATGCAGCTGTCAGTGACAATTTATTCAAAAAGTAATACAGAGAGATCTAAATTTAAAATATTGATCCCCAAAATCTAACAATTCTTTTTTTGTTAAAACAAATTTAAAATTTCTTTTTATGGATTCATTTGCTTTTGCTTGATTACCTAGATTTCAAGTCAGATTTTTACTAGGATTTAAATGTACATATTTAGCTTGATTCTGACATCACTATTGGATTTAACTGACTCCTAATACTGCTAGCTATACTTGGCCCATTTTTCATAAAGAGTGGATTTATCTGCTTTTGTTTGATTGCTCCACAATGGGGTATGTGACCAAATTTTTATTTTTACATAATATAATACTAGACAAAAAAATAAAATACCCGTATTTTTTTACATCGATTAATTATTCATACTTCACGAGAAAAGAATTATTAAAAATTTGGGGAAGGGATTTGTGACGTCACAGTGGTAGAAGCGTGAAAAAAGACGGTTAGACTGGGATGGAAAGAGATAGTTTTAGCCAGATGTAACCATGCCACACCCTGCTACACATACCACAACATAAACGCGACGTTGATAGGCTGATTTATAACATTATAACTGTCTCTTTCCTTCCCGCAGTCTAACCATTCTAACATACTTACGGCATATATCCCTTCTCCAAAACATTAAATTGTTAATAACAAGATTATTACAAATTAATGTTTAGTTTTTATATTTTATGATATATATATATATATATATATATATATATATATATATATATATATATATATATATATATATATATATATATATATATATATATAGATGAAAAGTGTTTTTACGGGTGCGGCAGTCAGGATGATGGGAAAGATGTTAAATGATACTCTTTAAAGTTACATGTCAAGCTTTCGGAATTTCTTTATTCCTTCTCCAGGACAGCTATAAATTTATAATAACAAACACGTTATAATTTTGAAAAATGTTAATTGTACGCACTAAGTTCTTACTACTTTGTGAGGTTAAATTTTAAACAAAACAGACATTAGAACTGTATTGACGTCTTGAAGAAAAATTAAGTTCATTAAAATTTAAATTTTGGAATGAATTTAATCAAAACAAATAATTGAATTAAGCTAAACACTTGTAAAACAGAGCAAATAGGCTCCGAAGAAGTCAATGTTGTAAAAAACACGTGTGAACTAAAGTCGAAAACGACACGTTCGAACCTTTAACAACTTTGTAAAACGATAATATAAGCAAAAGAAGAAAAGATAAACCTGGAAACATGAAATGTTCTAAAGGTTGAAACAATTTGAATTATATAAATTTTAGTAAATTTAATTTATATTGGATCAGAGATTCTACTAATATTAGATGTATGTAATTCTTTAAATTTTAGAAGATAGTTTTATATTGAACTCAAACCACTGAAGAAAGATTGCTGCGTGTGATTAGAAAGAATGTACGAGTACATTGAAGTTGTAATTTTGATGAAAATTAGGATTTTGAAGGATAGTCCTAAAACTTTATAGCCACACTAGACATCACAATATTTAACAAGATAATCTGTTAGTATTAATTTTAGATAATATGATTTCTGAAGCAAATATTTCATACTACATTCCTGTGTATAGCATAGTGTAATTTATATTTGTCACTGCTATTGTAATGTAAACATGTTATTACTCTATGTTCAAAATATATCATCTATCAACAAGATATTTATGAACGCGGCTCCAATTTAAAACACAGAAAGAATGAAAATCTGTAACCTATATTTTAATTTTATTTTCGAAATGCAATATACAAAATAATGTTTCCAACATTTATGTATTCGACTAATATTAATTTTGTATACGAGTATATCGTTGTTAAAAACGAATAAAATTTTATAGCTTTGCGGCAAATATATTATCCATTTTGCTCGTGTTTCAATTAGTTCCAAACAGAGAAATAAAATTAAACTAGATCGCAATAGCAATATAACTTTTTCCATAAAACAAAATTACTTGTATAATACTTTCTGATAATAGTTTGTGGAAACAATAACGACCATTAGCAACAAACATAAAAGTATAATGCGGAAAGAATATAAATTTATAAAAAAAAATATTATTACGAGTACTTCAATGACCGTAATTGCTATTGTGAATTCCAAAGGGGAAAATTATTTTTTACACGCGAGCTACTGGATAAGGTTTATGAATGATTATAATAATCACCTTTACATGTGTATGCATTATGAACAAAATGTATTTTTTCATAGCATGCGTGAGTAGGAATATTAATACTTTCTTTATTGGATTTCGTATTTTAAATTTTACATTAGTCTAGAAATTACAGTTATGAAAGGCACATACATAATTTATAGTTTGTTTTTTAAAAAGGAGTGAATATAAACGATGTTTCATTTTTTACAGTATGTACAGACAGTTTATTGGCATTACTAATATCTACGTCATTAGTAGTACAATAAAAATATTTATTTTAATGATTGTGTTTACTTATTATAAATAAATAATTTAATACTTATGACACAAATGTAACTTTTCATTTATTTTTTTATCTCTGCTGTGGTTTAGATTAGGTGTTAACTCGAAATCTGACAAACAGCATTCATTCTTACAAAATCGATGATTTGATACATACGTTTAATTTCGTCAATAATTATATTCGTTATTTTTAAGGTGCATTCACAAATGAAAATTAGATGTAGATTTATGGTTTATACTTTAGATTTAAAAGCTTTGGCCGCATATTATGTAATGACTCTAATCACACTTCAGAATTTAGGGTCTCTAAATCCAAATCATAAAGCTAAACATTGCAAGGTCCAAACTTTAGGTTTATGATTTAGTTTGACGTCACAAACTTCACCAATGAGAACGAGTCTGAATGTCTGAAATTATATAGATATATACACCCATCTTTATTTAGTATCCGCTTGGAGGATTCGGCTTTTTAAACAAATGCGAGAAGAACATGGAGACTGCCATAACTTAATTGCTGAAATATAACCAATAATGCCAAGCGAATGACAGTTTCACGGCGCACACGTGTCTTGTTGAGTACTGCTCTACCGATATTTTAATCTTGTTTTTGAAGCATTTACACAGATGTCTGTACATTTCAAAACTAATTTTCAGGTAATTTAAACTTACATTTATTTATTTATTTACTAATCGTTCCAACAGGATACTAGATCCCAATTACAGGACGATTATTTATTACAAAATATTAAATAATCGTATGGGCTATCAGTAAACATTACAAGAATAAAAAACACATAAAAAATATGACAAATTGAATTTACATTCGCCATAAGAAATAAACTTAATTAAACAGATATACATATTATAATAAATAGTAACTAATTTCACAAACTTTGTGGTAAAATCACAAAGTATTTACATAATATTTATCTAAACTTGGTGGGGGAGTCGCCGAATATGTCAATATTGCATGACATACTATTAAATGAATATTATGAATGACTTACTTGAACAAAAACCACAAACCTAATTTTCATTTGTGAATGCACCTTCATAGATACGTATTAATTTAGATGTTTATAAAGACTGCAAACGGGTAGGTGCAAGGAAATGCTTAAAAAAGTGGTTATTGCATATCAATTTTAGCCTTAAGTATGTTGTAATGAAATTAAGGTAAAGTATGTGCGAATAGAAAAGGGAAATGCTCAGAGACCAATATTCGCCTATTTGAGTCCAACTCGAAAAATTATTATTTAAAGTATAATGCATACTTATAGAAATAACATAAACATGGCGATAAATTTTATTTTAAAATTAAATAACTACTCTTGGAAACTGGAGATACGAAGCTGGTTAAATTCGCGTAAAGTTGTATACCATTTTATAGATGTATTTGTTTTAAATTTCGAGTTATGAGATCAAAATTATGATATTTATTTTGACGCCATATTGGAAAGTTACACAATTGAAACGATTTTTTTTAGCTCTTCAACGATACTCGTTGATGTTGTTTCAAACAGTAAATAATGCAACAATTATTACTAATTTTATAGGGTAAAAACAATGATTCTGACAATGCAACAAAATAATTATAGATTATAATTAGTTTATTTTCATTGCTAATTGTCCAATTTAGTTCTCAATTTTTTTATCAGTTCAATTAATTTTAATAATGTACGTCATACTAAACGATGACCATATTGAAAACGAAATTCGATGTCTTTCAGAGCTGATTAAGTTAAAAATATTAGTGAAAATGATGAAAATAAGCATAAAAATAAACAGATGACAATATATAATTGTTTGTTGCATTTGCTTCATTGCCACAATCAATACAATCATTATTTTCGCCCTATAAAAAATCTTTCCCATAGTGTCACTTTTAAGTATGGCGTCCATATAAAAATCATAATTTTGACATAATAACTCGAAATGTAACAGTGACTATTTCACTCATAAATTTATAAGCCAATCCAAATTTAGGATTCTTCCTAGTTACCAAGTTTCATTTCGACAAAACACCGTCACAAAATTTTTTTCGCGCCCTTTAAGCCAATAAGATGTCGTATTTTTACAAGTAAGTGAGTTTTGATAAGCGAATTTTTTTTTTGACGTTTTAGAAACATATTGTTTACATACCTGTCAAACTGTGTATATTTTCAGTGTTATCATTTTTTTATTAAAAACGAGCCGATTCGGACGGGAATCTATTTAAAAATATATATATATATATATATATATATATATATATATATATATATATATATATATATATATATATATATATATATATATATATATATATATATATATATAAATGATTACCTGATTTTTATTTTAGAAATAGTCATCCGAATACCATTCGTGGTTAAATTTTATCCTGGAAAAATTTTCCGATTGCTTTACTCGAGCCTGTTGCCAATTTATCTCGTGACATTGATCAAAAATCACTCGTTTGACAACTTGTGATTTTTTTTTGTCAATGCCACACAATAAATTGCTGGGCAACCGGCTCTCGTAACAATCTGAAATTTTTTCCGACAAAAATTTACCACTTATGATAATATATATGATAAAATAATTGAGCATAATTGTTGAAAAGAAAATAAAAAAGTGTCTTAAAGAAATGCAAACCAAAATGCAATATTATTTCATATTTACAAGTTATTGCGTAAAAATAAAAATACAAAAAAATTGAATTTTTGCATTTATCTAGTGAATCCTTCGGGAAAAACGAATTTTATTTTTTGCAAAGTTATCAATTTTTCATAATAATTTATATGCTAGCCATTACCGTGCTCAGTAGCTATTATTGCTAAGCGACAAGGTTCGTAAATCATTTTTAATTATTCTTTTATTTATTATCAAACAAAAAAAATATCTGGTGCCATCGATCAAAAAAAAAAAAAATTTCGCACTGTAAAAGTGCCGCCCTAGGCAGACGTCTCGCTGCCTCGCCCCTAGCGCCGGCCCTAAGCACACCCTTCTACTAGGTTTTTCAAAATTTTATTAAACAAGTAAAATTAAAAATTATTTAATAATGTTGTGAAGTTACAGTCTAAATACTGCTAACTTCACAAGCTTAGGGTAGTGAATTTACTTGTTTGACGTTTGTGACTTTTTCTTCAATATTTGCCACATTTTCATTGTTGGGAGATGTGCTAGGACATCCGTTATTTTCCTCGTCTTCACAGCCCTCTTGAAAACATTTGTACCATTATAAGCCTTTACAGACCTTTATACCTACATGAAAAAAAAAAGAAACGATTAACAAGAGAAATTTTTTAAAAATCTCCTTGTTTTTTGAACAAATCTCGTGTGTAGATATTAGGGCCTATAATTCAGTGGTTATTTTTTAGTAACATAATTTTTTTTATCCTATTCGCAATCGAAATTAATGATAGAGGCGCTGATTTTCAAAACAAGATGGCCGCCATACGATGGGTTGGACATATGACAGTTCACATTGTTCACTGTGTTTCGTTGACTGTGTATACAAACCGAGTTTAAAAACTTATTTATATGAAGGCGATAAGTTTAAATATTTAATTATCAATTACTACAATACTCACTCAACTGTCATTTATTCAATATATGGCGCTTGTACGATTGCTTTTCGTAGTACCGATTTGCGCTACTAGAGGGGAAATTTTATTTGCGATTGCGAATTGATATTAATTTGACAACTAAAATTCCCCATTTTTGTTATTTGTCAATATATGTACCTACCTAGTTTTATTTGTTAACTTTTTAAACCAGTTGCTAAAAATTAACCTCTGAGTTAGGCCTAATTATTAATTAAAAATGCATATGGTTTCTCCGATTTGAGTGAAACTTGAGTTTCAATCCCAATGGCGATCATGTATTTTTCTCAATTTAAATTCATTCTTAACTTAAAATCCGTAACTAATGTAACAAAAAGCAAAACTGTATAGCTGGATCAAAAGTCATCTTCCAACTTCCAACCGTGCTGCAGGAATATTGCATTTTTAATATTCTAAGGGAGTGCTTTGATAAAGATCTCTTAAGCATTCACTAGTGAAAATAAAAGCAGCACAAAAGGATCGTGTGTTACACGACCTCAAAAGATAAATACATTTCCTTTATGTGATTTCGGGTCAAAACACAACAAAGATTGTTGTCTTTCCTGCTCTTATTTATTTCAGCTATTTTCGACCAGAATTCAATCGTATCGATGGCAGATGCCCAAGGCAACAACAAGTTTTTTACACATTATGTTCATATCTGGAGATCAGTCCATTTCATTTGGAAATGGAGCTTCATTTTGCTTCCTTTGTCATGTTTTGTTTCATATATTTTAACGTCACATCACAAACTGAAAGGCAAGCATAATTTATATCTATTGTATGAGTTGTGTGAATGAATGGCTTTACTTTAATGATAAATTGGATACCTCAGTGTTAATTGCAAGTTATAACTTTAAATTTTAGATAAGATAAAAAATGTGTTAACAGCACACCTGCCGCCAATTTCATATTATTTTTATAGTATAGTATAGATTTGTGTACAATTTCATTTATAGTTACATAATTGTGAACTGTGTTAATGGCTCGTTAATATTAGAAACAATCTAATGTGATAATTGTTAAGATTGTTAATCGCTATTGGGCTTCCAAAATAAGAAAACGCTACTAGCGGCAGAATTTTGAACTAAACGTAATGTACATAATTGTTTATATTTATATATATATACATTTGTGGATTGAACATTGAAATAAGGTTATCACAGCGCTATTATTGTTTTATTTTAATAAAATATACAACATACTGTGAAAATTAGAAGAAAATCCATTTATTATAGACACTAAAAGTGAAAATAATTGTTTTATTTTAAATAGAATATACAAATAATCGCTAATATAAAAGGTAAGTTCTTGTTTCAATTAAAATTAATAACCTATAATTGAAGAGAAATACAATTTATTAGAGGTTAATGTTGTGATGAAGTTTTCACCCAAAAAAAAAACTACTAAAAATAGGAAAACATGTGCCGCTTTATATCTAGAGCACACAACAATAAGAAACTAAGATTGCATCTTTGTCCAAAAATTAATATAAAAAATCTGGTGTGGCCAACACAATACCTCCCGCCATTTACAATCCAAGTCACAAAAATTTTACTCTAATTTTGACAGTTTATTTCTTAAAATAGTCTAATCTAGTCCTAGTAACTACCCTTTTTTAAACCCCCCAACAAGATTAAATCCCAATTATAGAGTGGGTTCACATTCTCACACATCCATGCCTTAGTAGGATTCGAACCCAGAGCCCCGAGGGCACTCATGAGATGAGGCGTTGCTCTAACCATTGAGCCACCGGAACTATAATAAAATGAAGATTAAATTTTAAATACAGCGATAGAATATAATTTACTAATCCAAAAATGAGGATTAGCTAAATACATACCTATATACTTACTTATGCTGGAAACTGTATTGAATTCCTTTTCTATTGTTCTATTTACTTTTTCCTTTTTAAAACGTTACTAATATTATTTTGAAATGATTAGTTCTTCGATAGTGACATTTATCTGTCAGTTACATACGTTTGAATAACTGCGTTTTGTTTGTTTAAAGCGTAGGTCTGGGATTTAATTTTAGATAATTTTATAAATTTATCCATAAAATATATAGAAAAAGTATTAATGCAAATCTATAGAAAATTTAATAATCTTTAATTTTTATAACATTAATCTCGAAAATATAACATTTAAAGGTATTTTACGAAGAAAAACTATATTGAGCTTCTAGTAAAGTGCCATTTCCGGTTATCCGATTTTTACCAAAATCTAATGGGCTCTTTCCAATACAGAAAAAGTTCGAAATACAAGATTTCAAAATTTTCTGAATGATAGTATTTGAGTTAGAGTGGTGGATCCACTCACACATACACACAGACATCATCGTGAAAATGTTAAAATTGGATTGTAGGGACCTTAAAACGTGATAATATACCAAAATCTCGATATGCGAATTTTAGCACGATCCCTATATCTCCCTTACCAAGGGTAGCGGGACGTAAAAAACTAATATGATCTGAACTAAGATACTGTTAACCTACAACTACTTATTAATTATCTTTATTAAATGAAAATGTTATCCAATCAAAACATGTGACTGTGATGAAAAAAACGTAGTCTTTGTTTCTGTCATAATTTTTAACTACGTTGTTCAAAATAGCGATGTGCTTCAAATGATATCTTTTTTGTTTTTGTTTTGTGAAACCGGACGCGAACTAAACATTGCGCACACAAACATCCAAGCCCTAGTGGGATTCAAATCCGATTTTTGGTAAACAAAGTGGCAGTCGGTCACTTGTACCATAAATAATTATAAATCCCAAGTGTATTCAATTTGTCCACTTTGATTATAATTTATTCTCCCTAAATTCAAATTTTAATCACTACAACAATCCCCACTTAATATATTGATTAAAATTCAATCCTTACATTAAACTCCAATCCATCTACCATCCATAGCCTCAGCCTCCTTGATCTTGATAGGGTTGTAGCAAGTCAATCAGCATTTTTCCTCATATTCCCTAACTAATTAGTATCCCGTCCTTCGAGACCGACCGACACCGGAAAGCACTTAGCCCATCGCCCGGAGGCCGCCAGGCGCCCGGACTCCGGAGGTTACTGCCAAACACTACTCGGCTCGTGTCGGGAGCTTCCGTCGTCAGAGCCTACTTAATACATTTACAGCATTTCCGTGTGGTGTGTTGTTAGGATTAGCAACAACAAGAAGTGTAAACTGAGCACTGAGTAACTTGCCAAAGCCAAAAATAAACGTAGACAGCATTTGCTGCTATACAATATTAGGATTTGTTTAGGAAGGTGCAATGTTGATATATGAATTACTTTACTATCATGTTGCTAATAAGGTTGATAAATGATTGAGATCATTAATCGCCAATTAACACACAAGTTAGTTACAATATTTTTCCGTGGACCGTATCTTATTGAAATGGAAAATCTGATTTTATTCCATGACAATTTGTTTTGGGTTAGTAACGTTTGATACATAAATTTTGAGAATTGTATCTATTGTTACCCCCTAAAATCGTTTATTAATAAAAATTAATGCATTAATAAATGGTCAAAAGAAAAATGGATTTAGTACATTATTTTAAAAAAATGAACGTCGAGCCTTACGAACTATAAGTAACAAAAATAGGCGTTTGACAGTAAGTGACACATATTTCTTGAAATATTTTACGCATACTAAATCTGTTTGTATCGCGAAATAAGTTTTTTTTCCATAATTTAAATGTGTCAGTTTAAAAAACTATAAGAGTTACGACTCCGATTAAATAAGACTTTTTGTTTACCTTTCAGAGGTCAACTTAGATGTGCTTCTGTTTTTTTTAAATCAAATAATTTTACGAAACCTTGGTCAATATTAGATATTGAGAAAAATGTTTCATATAATTTTTTATTTTTTTTTATAGTCTATTTACTGACAGACAAAATTTTGTTCAATCACTATCTTTGTCAATTTTCTTTGATTCTAATAGTAAATGGCATCTTTCTCGGAAACAGTTGAACTTCGGACCCATGTTGGTTAAACATTTTTACTCATTTTGGTCAGTACTATATGCCCTTTCCCGAAGTATTTATATACAGGTGTTCAATTTAAGTGTTTCACTATTGCTATCTCGAGAACGAAGAGATACGAAGTCGGCATAAGACTATTAATTTTTTTTTCAACCAGTGGTTCTCAAAATACAGAATTCAACTTATTAATTTTAAATGAGAACCTACTATTTTTATTCACCTATTCGATTCAGCATTTTTTTCTGAATACAACGATATAAAATGTTTATACCCTTACATAACGAAAAAAACGAGAAAAATGCAAAAGAAAAATTATTATTTTCATATTTATTTCTACATGTAATCAGATTGCCATGACAAAAACAATTGAATATTATAATTAGGGGAACAAATAAATAAATAAATAAATATATCATCACGGCATATTACCCATTGCTGGGTGTGCCAATCTGCTTTGTAAGCACAGATATCGGTAATGATGAAATATTTGCACCGTGTGGGCGCTTACCAGGCGTCACCTCACGGGCACTCATTGCTGGCGTGGAGAGTGCACCACAGGGGTCAATTTTGTGCCATTTAAAATTGGAACAAATAACCGCACATTAATAATTTACCATTGAAACTCCTATGCTGCGTCGTCCAAGTCACCACCATATATATATATATATATATATATATATATATATATATATATATATATATATATATATATATATATATATATATATATATATATACATATATATATATATATATATATATATATATATATATATATATATATATATATATATATATATATATATATATATATACGAGTATATATATAGTGTTTCACGAAAACCGACCACCGTCATTATTTTCTTTATTATTATAGTTACAAAAAAATACTATAGAACAAAGTTGGAGGAGACCAAGGGGGACATCCCATGAGAGATGAAAATATTTTTTAAAACCAGTGGTTCTCCAGTTATAACACAAAGTTATATTTTTTCAAATGGGATCCTACATATTTATTCATATTCGATAGCGTATTTTTTTCTGAATTCAACCATGTATTAGTTTTAATAAAAATATTGAAAAAAATGAAATTGAAATTTAACAAAAAATTTATTTTTAATATTTATGTACAGTAGGCTATGGATGAAAAACAAGGGTGAAAAAAATTAAATTAAAAAATTAATGATTGTTAATTACTTTTCATAAGTAATGTTTTATTTGATTACATTTTGTTCTTTTACTATTGTTTTTCATCCATAGCCTACTGTACATAAATATTAAAAATATATTTTGTTAAATTTCAATCTAATTTTTTTCAATATTTTTATTATATAAGGATATAAAACTAATACATGGTTGAATTCAGAAAAAAATACGCTATCAAATAGAAATAAAAAATATCTAGGATCCTATTTAAAAAAATATAACTTTGTGTTATAACTTGAGAACCACTGGTTTAAAAAAATATTTTCATCTCTCATGGGATGTCCCCCTTCGTCTTCTACAACTTTGTGCTATAGTATTTTTTTGTAACTATAATAATAAAGAAAATAATGACGGTGGTCGGTTTTCGTGAAACACCCTGTATATATATATATATATATATATATATATATATATATATATATATATATATATATATATATATATATAAATGTATATTTGAATTTCGAGTACCAAAATACAACATTGTACTGTACTGATCCAGAAATTAAAATTTCTCCGTTACGTGTCGAGCTTCAAACATTTCCGCGTACCATAATATTTTAATTATACCCTTAATACATAAATAACTATTTAAACAACACATACAAAAATGCCTCCTTATTCTAGTTGAATGACGAGGCATTTGTATGTTTTGCTATTATTTGAAGTGGCAGCCAAACTTCCAGAGGAAGCAAATATATTTATTGTAAACTTATTATCTCTTCATATTCATTAATTTTTAAACCTGGTTTTCTTATTCGATTTTTCATTTAAAAATTCACACAAATGAATACTTCTCTTTACATCTATTAATTCCGTCTCGTAAATGCCTCTTGGATTTTCACTCAATGTCGACGATTCTACTTTTTTAAGAACCACTAAATGGTAAAGTGATTCCCTCACTCCTTTCAGGATTAAATTATGCATTTCTCTGCTGGATCAAATGCAGGAGATGCATTTTACTTGTTCGGGGAAATATGGATAAGTGCAGGCGATACGGATCATTTATCCCGCATGCACAAAGGCAGAGCTCGTTGCTTACTAGATAATGGTGTTATTTACTTACATTACTAGAATACCTGTGATACTGATACTAAGATGGTATTCAATGCGGTATTTGCTGCCACTGTATCGAGTTAAATTATAGGTGTAACATATCCTCTATTGTGCTCGAAATTGATAGTGAAACGTATACGCTAACCGGACCGAATTACTTGTGGTTTACCATATTGGAGAATTTTCACATTAACTTTGTACAGTAAGCTCAGGAAAACTGAATTTGTGATTTGACATTGGAAATAACACTTATCGATATTTGACAGAAACAGGAACAAAATATTAATATGTGAAAATAAAGAACGCATTTTTGCATAATTTTTTTTACCACCCGCCAATCAAGCATTTAATGAATAAGCACGTTTTATAAAATAAATAAAAACATCATCACGGCTTATACCCATTTTTTGGTATGCCGATATCAGTGGCGGACTAAGGAAAAACTTATTATTGTACTTATTACAATTATTTTCGTATTTTTATAATTTTGATTAATAATTCGTACCACCTACCACAGCCGAAATATTTTACATATTTATTTAATAATATTGTAACGTTTTTTAAATTTATTTATTTATTTAGGTGAAGTGTAAATATTAGACAATTATTATTAATTAAAATAAGTGTTTATTAAATTATAATGAAAATGACTATTACTAATATAGAGCAATTATTGAAAAGTAATTAAGACTGAAACTATAATTAACTAGATAACGCTACCACTATTTATTTATTTAACCAAATAACGCTACACTTATTTCCACGATATTGCTAATTATTTATTTCACTACGCTTTCCAATCTTAGACTGCCGGTCTGTTGCAGACTTTTGTAGACTATTTACGCGATATTTATATCACTGTATACTTAAATCACGTTCAACTGCCCGCCTACCGACCTCCACAGCACTCAACTGACTCAACAGTGTCTGTATATTCAACTGCTCGGACAGAAGTCACACCTTTCACCTCACTGTCTGTCTATTTATGTAACTAACTTTCTCCTTCCACAGCCTCAGTATCACAAACTATCCAACTCGCTGTCACTGTCCTTGTATACCTAGCTTCCCAATACTCGTCAACTCTACCGAGTATTCACAATCATAGCTATCCCAGTATACCAGTAATTTCCAGAATAACTGCTCCACTCGACACTATACTGCATAGGATCACAACGATACTGCTGTGCTTCTCAAACTCACTAACACTCTATGTGAATATCTCTATGTCTCTGAATGTAACTAACTTTCGAGCATAGCTGCGGCTCTTTTATACAGCTGCCATTAACTTCCAGAGAGCTCTAGAATGTTCGATCGCATAATTACAATGAACACAAAAGGTTCAGGCGACCGAAAGTAATTAAATACGTCGCGGCTTGTTTGTTTGCATAGCCCGGCTGCTAGCGCGATTGCGGCGTCGCTATACTTAGACGCTTGTTCAGCGTAGCAGTGGGGCTCACACGTTACAATATTTAATATTAAAATTTGTTAATAAATGAAAATTGGTCAAACCCACATCTAGTAGGCACAGGCCACCTTATTTGATAATGGCACCCCTAACTACCTTGGCACCAGGGGCGGAACGGACTGTAGCAAACAGTAAAAAAGTAAAACGATGATGAGCATCGATGATTTTATATGTATTCTATCTGATGATGTCACTCAAGTGGCACTGCTTTCTGACAGTCAAGTCACACCATGATTGCCAGGCGGAGCGACGCATCAGTTCAAGTATTTTTTGATACCTAGCATCTTTGTCTAAGTGTAGTACTTATAAATAACTTTATCTCAATAAATTTGATATATTTTGTAACTACATCAATTATTTACACTTGATAAATCCTGCCGACTGCGCCAAACTTTTTAAAACTATTACACCCCAAAAAGAGAAACACTGCAATGTGTGATGTAGAAAAAACGTGCAATTTTGTTCGTCCACATTATCCAAACAATCGTTGACTTGCTTGGTATCAGTAGCGGTGTAATCCTGGATCCGTGACATCGTGCTGTTTTTCACTTGTTTCGCCACGCACGTCGCCCAGACCGTAATGAGCCGTTCGGCACGTCGTCCGAGACTGATAGAGCACGCAGCCAATACACACCCCAAACAATTATTACCGGGAAAAGAAAAAATCCCCAAGAAAGAGAACAATAAGTAAAAAGAAGTATAATTTGAGAAAGAAAAGAAATTGAGCAAGATTATTGTAACAACATTTGGGATTTAGGGATTTTGTTTCGAGTGTTTATTTTTCATATTCACTGTCATTCTTTTAATAATTAATTATATATCTTTGGTATCTGTGCCTGAGCAGTCTAAGTTAATGGTAGTATAATTCCATTTTGGAACATAGGACAGGAAATTTATTTGTTTCACCGACAAAATTTTGCTTACATTGTCACGGTATACAAGATTTGATCAAAACTTAAGCCTGTATTACACGGTCATAAGTTTACATATGTTTGTACAACTTCGCATTGAACAATACGATTTTCATGCTTTACACCATCATATGCTTACAATATCGTATTGTTCAATGCGATGTTATAGAAAATTTTCATTTAGAACATGTTGTAAATATCAAGGTCATTTGCATCAAATTTTGGAGATTTCTAGGGAATTTGTCTAATAAGGTTTGAAATTTTTTTACACTTGACTGCAAGCTCAACTTAAAGCCATATTGTTTGAGTTTTTAAAATAATATATATATATATATATATATATATATATATATATATATATATATATATATATATATATATATATAAAATTTATTTCACAGGAGTCTACAAAATCTACCATTATTTTCACTAAAATCTGATAATTTTGTTAATAATTTCTGACATTACTTAGGGTTGCCATGCGTCCGGGTTTTCCCGGACATGTCCTCTTTTTAAGGAATCAGGAAGCGTCCGGGAGGATTTTTAATAGCGTCCGGGATTTTTTAAATTTTCAATTTATCGCGTAAATTTTCATATAAATATCATATTTGCCGCGTAAATTTTCAATATAGTTTTTACGTTCGCCGCTATGCTGCTGCGTATTCTGAAATTCTTGTTCTACGTGTAGGTACAATAGTCGGTTAGTCGGTAGAGTCTGTTCGCTGTAAGAATATGCCCAGGACGTCATCGTTTGTATGCGCAAGAATATATTAGACACGCCCATCAACAAACAGTGGCGTAGTTAATAGAAGACTTAACGTTGCTATGCAAAGTTGCTCATTGCTAAGCGGAGGTGCTAATTTTGACTACTGCGCAGCCAAAAAGTAATGGTGTATTCATGACGTGCCTGGCATATTCTTCAAGCGAACGGACTCTATAACAGTCAGTCAACCTATCCATCCAAAGCCAAGTACGCAAGCGTCACAAAGTGGTACTGCATTTTTCTTTGTATTTTGACATTCAAATTCAAAGAAGAGAGAGAATATTTTCTTTAATACAAGCTCAGTGGACTATTCTGTTAAAGGATTAATTTTAACAAAATATAATTATCAAAACCTAGACTGTAGCCAATTCCATGATTTTATATTGTCCCACACAATAGACAAAGAAATTCTTGTCAAAATTGGACAAGCATAAAAATATAATCATGAAATTTATTTTTCCTTGTTAATTAAGATTTCATGATAAATGTACCCATAATGATTATAATTTTGTTATATGCACAAGAAATTGGTATTTTGTTTTATGCAATGAAATATAAATGTATGTAATTAAAATAAATATAGAAAAAATATTTTCATTATTTATTTAGGTTCCATTAAAAAATTACAAAATATAAACTGCGTCCTAGTTTTTGTCCTCTTTTTTGGATGGGTAAATGTCCGAGATTGTCCTAGATTTTAAGTACTAATGTCCTAGAATATCATCTTACAGTATGGCAACCCTACATTACTGCATTTTAAACCTGGCAACACTGGTGGCAGTACTATATGCTAGTCCGCACGCATTACTTAAGCTGCGTTAAGAGCTACTGAATTATAAATTACAATTAGTAATTACAAATAGTAATCGGTTGGAGCGTCTTAAAACTACCGGTTTTAAATCTGAAATAGCGTTTAATAGCCGAAAGAATTTTGTAGAATTTTCTAACCATTTGTATAGATTTGATAATTTGTTGAAAATGTGAACCGGCCCAACTAATATGAGGTTGGGCTCGTAAAACTGTACTTGAGAATGAACCATCTACTCTTGTAAAAAAAAATGCAGAAAAAGGTTTAAAATAAATTGCGACCCCATCTTATTATTGTTTATTAAAGTGGAAAAAGAGTGTGAATTCTATTCCCACAACTCCTCAAAGTTTCTTCTTGTTCGCAAAAGGAATCGATCACCTGGTTTTAAGTTTATTCATGGAAGCATTCCGTGTTCATTGAGTCAGCCGGGCCAGAGCCGTCCTGGAGCCTTGTAGACTTGTACTCCATTTGCCAGGACTATTGAGAGTTAGGCACGGTCGGGTTAGGAGCCGATGTACCTATTTGTTCGGGTGATTAAATGCGATACGGTACGCATAATAGAACACTGAATCGGCTCATGCCAGAATAGGTTTCTTATTCACTAACGAGGAAGCCACGAATTTGATTCAATATAGATGTATAATTGATTGCCAGGCTGAAGGCTCGTAAGACATATTATTACCATTACCCATTAGAAAAATTACCACTGTTACTATCGATTCATATTATATTACGAGTATATAATAATTTTTATAGAATATTGTACAGATAAAATATATAGAGATGTTTTAAAGGTGTTCCGTGGTTGAATGCGTTATTTAAATACTTTTGTTTCAGACAGCCTGGTTCCGAATCAAACCGAAAACAATTTGAAAATTATCGCTCAAAAGTAACCCCTGTGGCCCTCTTTTTAGTGGTTGTTTTTAGAGTTAAAAATTTTATTTTATGGCAGCAGTATTAGAAGCGGCACATCTGTGTTTTTAATATGAATTAGTTACATTGGTAATGCAGAATGTAACAACAAACTGATATTTTTGACATTATGTTCAAAATTATTTGACAAGTGCTAAAAGAGTTGTTTATGAGTCCTTTATACTATTTTTTATATAATAAAATATTTAAAAAATTCTATATTAAACCGAGTCGATTTAGGGAAATTTCTATGTGTAATATTGTAGTTGGTAACATTGGATTGACATTTATTCAATAACTTGAAAGTTCATGTCATTTCTGATTTATGAACTTAAGTAAATGTAATCTAGTAGGTATCAACTTTCTAAAACAAGAAACGCGTATCGAAATGAAGGCTCTTTCGATACGGAATTGGGTTTCGTAATGAATTCATTATAAATGCAAAAAATAAAAAGGATTTCATATTGTCCTTACAAATTAAATTGATACTTTTAACACTTTATCTCATAGATAACAAGTATTTTTCATTTAATACACGGTTGCTGCTAACAAGTTGGGTTATGTCTCTGTCATTATAAAAAAAAAACGTATTTATTAACAAATAGTTAAAAAATTAGTGAAGTAACTTATTGATTTAAAAACTAGCTTCTACAGTTAATTTTGAAGTTTCAGTTCACTGAACTACTATCGACGATTATAAAAGATCAGGTAAAAGGTAAAACTCTTTACTAAACTATATTTTTGTAATAAAACTACTATGCATGTGCAGAGTAAGTCATATAAATCACGAAACTTTTAAGTTTTAAGTTCATTTGATATATTGCAGTGCATTTCCAGGTCATCCAGGTTTACAAATAAAACGCTGAGGGTATCAAAATACACCAACAAATCATTCCACTGATTTATTTCATTGCGATATTTGTAAGGTACTCCATTGTAGTTAACTTTGTCAAGAATAGACTATTTTTAATTTGAACGATTATTCGTCAACAACAAAC
Source organism: Harpalus rubripes (assembly GCA_963082715.1). NCBI lineage: Eukaryota > Metazoa > Arthropoda > Insecta > Coleoptera > Carabidae > Harpalus > Harpalus rubripes. Next base: position 64,710,848 of record OY720450.1, read on the forward strand.
AGGTTTATTCGAATCAATTTGTTTCAAATACTATAATAATGACATTTAAGGAATAACTATAACCTAAATCTGCATTGCAATTAATAATATATGAATTTCAAAATTGAACTCATTTATCACAAGTATAAGTGAACGAATAAAGTCTGAAATATTCTGTTATAATTATTTCTCCTTTATAACGATCACGTTTAGGAATATAATGCACGATTTTCTATACATTAATATATATATATATATATATATATATATATATATATATATATATATATATATACAGGGTGTAAATGAAATAAGTGCATTAAATTTAACCAGTAATGTAACTCGACGAGAGCAACAATATTTCTTAATAACTTTTTTTTCTAAGTCTTTTAGATTTTGAGTTAAAATTCTTTAAAGATTTGCTGCATATTTCGGCGCGCGCCCATGGAGAACAAATGGTTTGTCGTCAGCTGTCGTATTCAAGTGGGATACACACAGCTCAAAAATTATCGGTTATCGGTTACACTTGCAGTCACAGTAATTAATAAACGAGTCAACGGAAATAACATTTATTATTAATTAATTCGTAATAATTTTTAAAATAAAGAATTTTAAATTTTGGATAACAAAATTATAAAGTTCTGAATTAAACCAGGCTTTTTCACCTGTGAATAGAGGATGACCAGGAGGAACGAGGGGTAAGAGGTATCGATGAAGAGCAGAAGCATAGTTATTAGGTTATGAGATGATTATTTATATTCGACAAATCATAATAGTTTAAATACGTTTTTCAAAAAATGTGAGTACAAACTTTTGTCCATTTAAACGAGGTACATGAGTACCAATAATTAGTGGTCCATTTATTGTTCCCGCTCAAACGTTTTTTAATGAAAATTTTTACAGCATTTTCGTCTGTTGAAATGTGTATTTTGCATAAGAAAGACACTTTCCCAAGTAAATTCAGTGTCATTAATGAACATTATGAGCCATTCCCAAAATCGAAGTCTGCTGAAAACATTGATATTTTTGCACATGATATGAATACAACTGTTGCTTTATTTAAAATTGTCATATGTGATACTTCGTATTGTGATAAAGATGTACAAGATGAACAAATGTGCGAATATTAGGAACAGTATGATTTGGAAACGCTCCGTCTAAATGCGATGGCAACACTATAATACTGTCTTCATATCAACCACAAATTAGAATGTAGTAAAGATACGAATAAATAAATAAACCATAGGTAAGTAATTACAATATCTGTATACTCGCTATTTGTAAACGTAAGCATTTTGACAGAATTTTACCTGATAAACAAGTTTATTACTAATGTCAAAATATAATTGCAACAACTGACAAAACTGTCAATTGCTAAAACAAAATTTTTCATAGCTATTGCTACTGCATTCAATTATTAGAAAAATACGTGGAACGACTCGTCAATTTACGGGGTGGTAAAAATGTTAAAAAAATATGCGATTTCGAGAAAAAGTTATTAAGAAATATTGTTGCTCTCGTCGAGTTACATTACTGGTTAAATTTAATGCACTTATTTCATTTACACCCTGTATATATATATATATATATATATATATATATATATATATATATATATATATATATATATATATATATATATATATATATGCCGGGTGGCACTCGAAATCCGTTACATTAGGCATTTAACATGGGAAAATGCATGTAAATGAGTAAACAAAATTCATTTTGTATATGTTTAGAAACTTCAAACATAGAAAATGAAAATTTTGAAAATTTCATTTTAATAGTGCTTGCCTTGGAATTAAAACAAAAAAGACAAACAAGTATGATGATTTAAATGTCAAATATTGTGATTTTTGTCAAGAAAAATGAGTATTTGAACAGTATAGAAGAAATAAATTATTGTTCTCCTTAAGAATTTTACGTTGTGATAATTTTATTAAATAATAAAATGTAAATTAAATTTTATAACACGTTTGCTTGTTATGCTTTTTGTTAAGTCCATGGATATCACATATCACAGTAGATTTTCGACATTTTCATACTTATAGGTCGATTCTGTACAAAACTGTAAGTCTTACAGATCTGTAAATCTGTAAAAAGTAGACAAAAACACATCTTCTTTTGATGATTAATACAAAATTATACATAAGAGTGGCAGCTTACGTTGCGATTTTGTTCATTATTTACAGATTTACAGTTCTGTAAGATTTACAGATGTGTACAGAATCGACCCGTTAATTTCTGCTGTTACAAAGCATGCAAAATTAATATTGCTTATTGATTCAAATGCAAAATTGTATGTTCTACAACTTTTATTTGAAGAATTTTGTTCTAAAATAATTTGGGGAGCAACGTGCAAGGAAAAACAGTTTTCCCATGTTAAATGCCTATGTAACAGATTTCGAGCGCCAGATACAGGCTGGACATTCATCTACCATTGGGCTCTCGGAAGCTATAAGAGCTACGAGGTCGGGGCAATGTTGTACGGTTTTGTGTGTTCAATCAGATTCCTCTGAGAAAATTTATTGACCATAATAATTTTAGTCACTCTAAAATAATTTATTTATTTAGAATAACTAATACGACATTGAAATATTAGAGATACTTTCAAAGGAATAAAAAAATTCATCTTAGATTTTTCTTTATTATTCATGATGATGATATGGTCAACAAAAATCATCTTCAATATAAAGTTTTTACATAAGATACTTGGTTGAGGTACACATACGTTAAATTAAAAATATGGAATCAAAATTAAATTATGATCAGGATATGTATGAAATAAGTTACTTAAGCAAAATAAAACAACATTTTCAAAAACTACTTAAATTTTTTGAGACAAATTTGATGAAAAATAACGAAAAATTTAAGATTTTAGGCGTAGAACAAAATTAAAACACAATAAACCTTACTCCACTGGAAAAAGAAAAAAATAAGTATTTTTTAAAAGTAATAAATTAATATAGCGCCCCTTTAAAATAAGAAAGTTGCTATTAGTATCTTGGAAACGGCCATCTTGAATTTTATTCTGAAATCGCTGTAACTTTGCGTTATCAAATCATCTAACTTTTATATGAAACTTTTTCTATATCTTTTATAATTAATTACAGAGTTATTTGAGATTTTTGAAAATCGCGTTTTTTTTTCAATGACTAACAATTCAGAATTTATGCTTTTCTCAGCGGAATCTGAATAAGCACTCAAAGCTGCATAACATTACCCCGTTAACTGACTTCAAATATTTCAAATTTTAAATTGCACAAAATTGACCCCTGTGGTGCACTCTCCACGCGAGCAATGAGTGCCCGTGAGGTGACGCCTGGTAAACGCCCGCACGGTACAAATATGTCATGTCATCATCATTACCGAATTCTGTGTACAAAGCAGATTGGCACACCCAGCAATGGGTAATATGACGTGATGATTTATTATTTATTATTATTATTATTATTATTATTATTATTATTATTATTATTATTATTATTATTATTATTATTATTATTATTATTATTATTATTCTTATTATTATTATTATTATTATTATTATTATTATTATTTTTGTTAACTGACTTCGAAACTATTATAGTTTTCGAGATCCCAATGATATACTATTGGGACACCTGTATATTCATACGAAAAAAAAGTCGTACATATATATATATATATATATATATATATATATATATATATATATATATATATATATATATATATATATATAAAACTAGTCCAATATATTTGTTCGTATTATATTAAATTAAAATCATGTCCCCTGTACAGAATGTCAATGAACAAACGCGTTTTAATTTATATTAATAAAACCATATTAGCGGAAAAATATCATATTTTATACAAAATATGATAAAGTGAATATTGTTATTAAAAATAAATACTAATCAAAATTCTATAGATTCATCCTAATAATTAAAATTAATCACCCAATTTTTATAAATTTATAATTACTCTCAATTCATAATTACATTTATTGGATTTCATATCCACATCATATGAATTTTATTATAATCACTCATACTTTAATTGCTTTGTTTTTATTCACGGCTGACTAGATCATGCATTTTGCACATACATCAAATTGGCGCTTGTGTTTACCAAATTCTGTGGTGGTGCAAACACGTAGGACCCCGGAAAGAATTAATAATAAATATATTAAAGATATAGGGGGCGATGAAAGATCCCCTTTAAATAACCCTGAGGGTTATATGAGTTCCTGAAGATATGGACAGGAGGGTGCCATTGAGGTGGTTTTGACATGTACAGGGAGGGATTCAGAGTATTACCCATAAATTTTATATCAGAATGGCTGTGGGGTTACCCAATGCCCAACACGATTAAGTATATATTTGTCATGTTTGGACTTTAAGTACAGTAGAAACACTTTAAAGTGGCACAGATGATTTACGATCATTATTTTCTAACGCAAATTTTGACTTTATAAGATATGCAGAAAAATGCAGTCTTTGGTCAGACAAAGAAGTATTGAATTATTTGAACAAATATTTCTTATTTTAAATGACACAGTAATGACCTTGATGGTGCACTCTCCACCCCAGAAATGGGTGTCCGTGAGGTGATGCCTGGTAAACGCCCGAACGGTACAAATATGTTATTATTACCGTTATCTGCGTACAAAACAGATTGGCACACCCAGCAATGGGAAATATGTCGTGATGATATATTTGTATTTATTTATCAATTTAAATTATTATAGCAGATACAGACAGTGTTCAAAAAAAAATCCTAACTCGGGGGAGGCTATGAACAAAGAAACATATGTCAATTTAAAAATATTTAATTAAATGTCAATTTGACCTGAGATATTGTCAAAAATGTTATCTAAAGAAATCAAAGCTTTTCTTCTTGTATCTTATTTTAGAAATGGAAACAAATTAGAAAACGTCGAATGTCAATATACTGTATCCTTCTTTATTGTAAAGATCAGACACACGTTTCTCTGTTCATAGCCTACTCCAAATTTTTTTGAACACACTGTATTTTCACCTTCCGTCACCTTTAGATAAGGAAGGTATTGTCTTTGGTCAAAAAAATCGATGATGAGTTTTTAATGAATAAGCACGTTTTAGGTTCCCTAGAATGCTATTTATACGATGATGTCTGTATGTATGTATGGATGGATGTATGTATGTATGTATGTATGTATGTATGTATGTATGTATGTATGTATGTATGTGAGTGTGACGATTTGTTTCTAATCGCACAACTTCAATACCACCTTTCCAAAAATTATAATTTTTGCGTATTCCTTTTCTTTACATCTATATGAAGAACTGATTAGATTTTGGTTACAATTGGTCGACCAGAAGTACCCTAATTTGAAGATTTTAACAGTTTTTCTTGAAAAAACGGTGTTAAATATCATTTTTTATATTTTGCGTTCATAATGAAGTCATTACGATACGCAATTGCGTTCATTTCGATACGCAATTTTTGTTTTAGACGGTTGGTACTAGATGACGTTTCTTTAACCCATTTTTACCTAAATTATTTTTAGTTAATTAACAATTCATTTTAATAATATAATGTCGAAATTATTATTATTATTTTTTTATTTAGGGAAGATTATTTACATGAAAATGTACAAATGGTTACAAATATAATCACAAATTGAGTAAGTAAATGTTATTGTAGAAGGCGCAAAATATAAAAAATAGTATAAAAAACTCATTTTATAAGACTTTCTTTCGCACTTGTCAATTAGAAAACTCACTAGCGCTCGTTTTCTAAATTTTGACGCGTGCGAAAAAAACATGTCTTATAAAACACGTTCTTTAATATACTATTTTCACATTTAATGTTATTATAAATATTAAAGAATATTTTATTCTCTATAAGATTTGATTACATTTTATACTTTATATTTAATGGATATAGAGTAATAAATTTATAAAGAAATTAAATTTCATAAAGCAACAAGCTGTACTAAAACCATGGAAACATCTAGTATATTAAGAAAATTCTGATTGACAAATGTCAGTGTCAAGTGCATTTGACAGTATGTTTGTGTTATAATTTTACTGGAAATATATAATCTTGGGAGGGCAACGATTTTCGTCCAGTGAAGAAGTTGTAGCAATTGTATTTTGGCAAAACATATTACAAGAGCGGGATCATGGCATTGCAGCATCAATGGACAGCATATAAAAACTAAAAATTTTAATTAAAATAGGTCGAGCGAAAGTGACATTTAACTTAATTATTTTTCTTGAAAAAACGCAGTTATATATCATTTTTTAAAATTTTCTTATTATTATTAAAATATTAAATAATAAGTACATATTTCTTTTCTTTTAGGTTTGATAGCATTTTTGTGCATTCAATATTTTTTTAAGTTGTATATCATTTGTCTCACTTTCTGGAGTTTGTATTGTATCTCGGTGTTAATGGATATAAATTATGTATGTATGAATGTATGTATATGGAAAATATACACATCAAGCGTTCTGGCGCATTTATTTTATCGTAAATATCTATGAGCTGATTGCAATGAGTATTAACAAATATTAATGCGTTTGCATAATAATTTGCCAGATATATGTAGATTGGTGATTAGTCAATAGAAACTAATTAGATTTGAATTTCAAACTAATCCAAACAGTGTGATATTACACTGCCCCAGAATATTTTGGAATGGCGATAAATTCCAGGCTAAATTACCCTCCTATAAAAAGTCAAAAAACGAATTTAATTTGTAATTAAAATCACAAGATAATTAATTACCACGTTTAATTACAGAAGAGCTTAATCACTTGACAGTGCAATTAATTTAGATCAAAACATGGCAAACATGTAGTCACATATGCAAGTATTCACGTTCGTATGTGCTCATCGAAATTGTTTACCGACTTTATAACATGTCTTAGTTTTATAACTGACATCTAATGATTAATTGTTTTATTAAGTCCACGTTATTTGTGAATAATAACAATCACAATTTATTACAAGCTAGTAGGATATTAAAAGACGGTTAATATAGTTTAATTCGATTAATGTACCTTCGTGTACACAAGGACGAGCCTGGTAAGCTGCTTTGACTTCTTCCTTTACCGAAAAAACCCGTTTACCTTTCTTTTCTATACTATCTAAATAAAAATGAAGAGTAAATGGAGAATGTATGATGAGTGTAAGTTGGGGACGTGGAATGTCAGAAGTGTGAATGGGAAAGAGAATGAGTTGATGAATGCAATGCGAATGTACAGTGTAGATGTTTTGTGTGTAAGTGAGACAATGAGGAAAGGATGTTATGAGGAAGAAGTAGAAGGCGTATTTTGTTTGTGGTCGGGCGTTCGTGAGAATGAGCGTGCAAAGCATGGTGTAGGTATACTTGTAAGTGAAAGAATGAAGCCGTTTGTACGAAGTTATGGCTGTACTTCTTCGCGAGTTTCTTGGGTGAGATTCAAGGTAGGCTTTATACGAATCTTCGTTGTGTCCGTTTACGGTCCAACAGACTCCGAAAATGACCTTAAAAAAGATCAGTTTTGGAATTCGGTACATAGTGTAATTGATTTGTGTGATCCGGTTGAGAGAGTGATAGTGTGTGGCGATCTGAATGGGTGGGTGGGTGTTAAACGAAGTGAATCTGAGAATGTATTAGGACGTTTTGGTGATTGCCGAGTGAATGACAATGGCGAGAGAATTGTTTCATTTTGTTTGGAGAGAAATCTCTTCATTTCGAATTCCACTTTTAAACATAAGCTAGCTCACATATACACCTACGAGAATGTGGTTCAGAATAAACGTAGTGTGCTTGACTTCGTTGTCTATGATGAACGATTGAGGAGTATGGTAGTAGATACGCGTGTGAAACGAGGCACTGAACTGGGTACGAATGATCATTATTTGGTTGTATCGCGAATGCGGTTGAATAAATTTTGGCGAAAGAAGGTGAAATGTTCTGGGAAAATGTTTCGCGTAAAATCCTTTGCTCTTTTGAATGAGGATGTCAGAATGCAGTATGTTGAAAGATTGAATGAATCCTTGCCCGAATGTGAGTCTAAATTTGATTGTAATATAAATGAAGTTTGGTTGAAATTTAAGGATTCACTCCTCAAATGTGCAAAAGAAGTTTGTGGTGAAAGCAGATTAGGCTCTTGTCCGAAAAATGCATGGTGGAATGATCAGGTGAAAGAAGCGATTGCTGAGAAAAAGAGAGCATATTTGAAGTTCTTAAATGTTAAGGATTCGCCTGGGCGCTTGCGAGAAGAATGTTTGTTAGAGTATAGAAGGAAGAATAAATGGGTGAAGCAAGTGGTGAGAGAAAGTAAAAAGCGTTTTGATGACTTATTGAATGAAAGATTGACAAATGATTTTAGTACGAATAAGCGACTGTTTTGGTTGACTGTGAAGAGACTGCGGAGTGGAAGTGGTCGAGTTGTGAAAGCTGTTAGAAGTGCGAATGGAGAGTTATTGTGGGATGAATCACATGTGAGGAATAGGTGGTGCGAGTATTTTAAAGGTTTGTATGGAGGTGAGATTGAGAGGGACGATTGTAGTGAAACTGGTACTGAAAATGATAATGAAGATGATTATGATATAGATGAAAGTGATGTATGTGATGCATTGGGGCGTGTAAGGAATGGTAAGGCTGCGGGTTTGGATGGGATTACGAATGAGATGTTGAAATATGGACGAGAGAAAGTATTTGAATGGTTAATTTATTTATTTAGATTTTGTTTGAAACGTAGTGTGGTTCCTGATGATTGGAAAAAAGCTGTTATTTGTCCATTATTCAAAGGCAAAGGCAGTTCGAGTGAATGTACGAATTTTCGCGCGATAAGTTTGTTGAGCGTAGCCGGGAAACTTTTTGGTAAGGTTTTAATTCATATGGTGCGAACCTTAACAATTTCAAAAATTAGTGACGTTCAGGGTGGCTTTTTGCCTGAGAGGGGATGTGTCGATCAATTGTTTGCTCTTCGTACGATTGTTGAGAAGTCACTTGATAAGAACAAGAAGGTGTTCTGTGGCTTTCTTGATCTAAAAAAGGCGTATGATAGTGTTCTTCGAGATACTTTGTGGGATGTACTCAGGGAGTACGGCGTGAATGGAAACTTGCTGGGAGTAATTCGTGCATTGTATGAGGGTAGTGAGGCTGCTGTAAGAATAGATGGTAGGTTGAGTGATTGGTTTCGTATAAATGTTGGTGTGAAACAGGGCTGTGGTATGTCTCCGTGGTTATTTAATTTGTATATGGATGTGTTGTTGCGGAGAGCATTGAGTGAAATGGATGGTGTACAAATTGGTGAAAGTATTGTGCCTGCGTTAGCGTATGCGGATGATGTAGTTGTTTTAGGTGAAAATGAAGAGCAACTCAGAAGAATGATAGAGAGAATACATGTAGTTGGAAGAAGTATGAATCTGGAGTTAAATGTTGATAAATCCAAGGTGTTAGTATTTGAAAGGAGTAAATTGGTGACTATGTGCAATGTGTTGGTGGATGGAGTGAAACTGGAGCAAGTGAATGAGTTTGTATATTTGGGTAGTATGATGTCAAGGGATGGTCGAATTGATAGGGAAATTGAAAGGAGAGTGAGTGCGGGGTGTAAGGTAATGGGTGCTCTGGGTATGTTTGCTCGAAACGTAAACGTATCTAGAGAAGCTCGTTTAAGTGTGTATAATGGAGTGTTAGTGCCTGCTTTGATGTATGGAAGCGAATGTTGGGCATGGACGGGAAAGCATAAAAAGAGAGTGACTGCCGTTGAAATGAGGTATTTACGTGGAGTATGTGGATATGTAAGACGGGATCGCGTGAGGAATAATTTGGCGTATGAAGAATGTATGGTTAGGAAGAATGTTGTTAAGAGAGTAGGAATGAGCCAGTTGAGATGGTTTGGTCATGTGGAGAGAATGAAGAGTGAACGGCTTGTTAAGCGTATATATCTTGGTGAAATTGAAGGTGTTCGATTGCGTGGCCGTCCAGTGTGTAAGTGGATGGATGTGATTGATAAGGTACTAAAAGAGAGAAAGTTTCCGAGTGGGAAGAGAAGAAGAGCGTGTATGAATGCGATTATGAATGTGGCCGAGGCGAAAGAAGTGTGCTTAGACAGGAATGTGTGGCGAAGGATGATTGTTTCGTAACTATTATTGTGGTCCGGATGCGGTATTTCGCTACCGAAAATCGGTCACTTTAATATGTTAAGAGTGAGGAATATATGTTGTACCTATGATGTCAGGTTAGTAATAATGTTGTTGAAAGAGAGACTGATTATTTTTTGGATGATGTTATTGTTATTCTTTCGGGTTTGTGCTAACCCACTAAGTGGGAAATGCGTGATTTTATGTATGTATGTATGTATGTATGTGTACACAAAAATGTGACTTCATTTCATTGATAAATTGATAAGGCGTTTTCAGAATATAAATTGTTATTAGCTTCAGTATAACATTAAAAAAAATGTGATAACGAGAGTACAGGTAGAAACAACAAAAAATTGAGAAATATTATTCCATAATTTATGGCAAAATACAAAAAGTTGAAGGAAAAGAAATTTAAATATATCACAAAACTCTAACGTAATAAATAAATACGTCTATTCTTTGCATTTCATAAAGATTAATTGCATACCAAAGCTCTTTGCAGAGCGCTGTTATTAGTAACGGTCTTCCAAGTAGAGTAGATAGTAGCAGACCAGACATTCAAAAATATCGCTTTCTTAAATGGTTTTACGTAGGTATGTCGAAATTTTCAATTTTTTTTTATTAATTTAAAAATCGATTATTCTTTCTAAAGAAAAAAAATTGGTGTATACTTCTGATTGATAGTATCTTCAAAGACCCGCACTTTACTTTCGGGCGAGAGTCTCTAGCCACGGTCTGCAAACAGGTACTTTCAATCCTTAATATATAAATAACATAACTATAGCCAGTGTTGTAATAGATAATCATATTTTTTATCTAGATAAAGATAAAAATAACTAACATTTTTTTGTCAAGATAAGATAATAGATAATTTGTTTAAAATATACATAGCATGTTATAATGTAGATATAGGACGGTATAATAAATTATTGTGCATATTTAGAAATATTCTTTTATAGTAATTTAATGTGTATTAATACAATGTATTTAACAAAATTGCACACCAAATAAATAACGGAATTCTTTGCAAATATGTCCATTACCTAATTATGAAACTGTAAAGAATTTACAAAATCGTACCTTCTTGACATCTTGACAAAGTAATCATATTTATACTTTCATAGTTTAAGGTTCTGTAAAATTTCAAAATTTTTACAGAATTCTACCAAAATTATTGTTGTACGCTTGCGCAGCTTTATTTAATTTAAATTCGATTTGTATTAGAAAATATTTTTTTTATTGTTTTATTAAAATTTGCATCTAGATGATTTTCTAAAAATAGATGAAGATCATTTTTATTTTTATTTAGATAAGATAATAGATAACTTCGAAAAAAAATTATCTAGATAAGATAATAGGTAAAACTATATTATCTAGATGATTTATCTAGATGAAATTATCTAGATAAGTTACAACACTGACTATAGCAGTATGTAATATACTCTATCCGTTTTAACTATAGACTACATGGCGTTTCGAGCGCGGCCGTTTTTACATGTATTAAATAAAGAATTCAAATTGTGGCGCCATTCCTGGATTTAAAACAATTCTTTCTAATTGACATTGACATTGTTTTTGTGCATACACTTTATAATCTCCGTACCTTTCTCCACATGTCAGCGAAAGGAGCATGCATAAATGAAAACCACATTATTCAAATAAATTTTAAAGAAAACAACGTGAAATAAAAATTTAATTCAGCTTTGAAATATAAATATTTACTCTCTGAAATATATACATTATATGTGTATTCTAAACAAATTTCTTTGTTTCTGGGACGATTCGAATGACACTTTTTCCTCATGTTGGACACATCCTGATTTGGAATATGGATTCGTGGCACGATATGTGCAGTATAAATTATACGCCATTTAATATGAAATTTAACGCCAAAACACTATGAAAATTATATAAACGAAAAGAACAATAATATAATTAACAAACAGAACTGAACAGAAATTAATAATATATAATAAATCGTGTACTATTGACTTTGTTGACTTTTATTTATTTTGTCGGACGGCATAACATAAATTAAAATTGATACAGAGTTGTCAAGTAAATTTAAATTTCGCGTCAATTATTTTGCTGTGTAAATTCGGTTCACGTTTGAACTAATCAGACAGCTAGAATCTTAGGCTCTACCTCACCCAATGCTCTTTAGTTAAAACGGATAGAGTATAATTTATTATGCTAGTAAAAAAATATTTAAAAAATGACATTTAAAAATGACATATCTTCATCACCATAGTTACATCACAATATATTGCAATGTTGACCTAATTTTAATGACAAAAATGTTATGTGGGTGATTTAGTTTGGGGTTATGAAACAAAATTATAAAAAATCTTAGTGTTATAATCGTCGATAAAATATGGTTACAACTCGCTAGAATGGCTATTATTATCTCGGATGATTAGAACCCTTACTAGCCTTTCTCGCTTGTGTTGCAAACTTCATCCTTGGTAATAAGAGCATCCGGTATAGCGTTGTTGTATAATATACTATTTTAGCGTGCGCACCCGACGCCACTAAGTATAGCGTGCGCTCTGCCGACGCCACTGAGCGATGACGTAGTTGTCGCGTGCCTCGGGCGGATGATGCGAGCATGCAGTTGTGTAAACAGTTGGGGGGAGCTAAGCTTAATAACTCACGATCGCCTGATCCATTTGTATTCGATGCCATTAATGCATCGAAGGTTGGAGAATACTCTAGAAAAATGTATAGCGGTAAGACGGTAAACAGCTCTGGAGTTCAGTTCATTTAATGTAGTTCAGCCAGTCGAGTCGAAATAAATAATTAGTGTTGTTATTGTTTAAATAAATAATCAGCGTTTAAATATTTAATAATATTCTTAGTGTTAGCATTCTTAAATTATTAATACTAGACAAAATCATGAAATTTCAATCATGCCTATCTAAACATACTTCTTTCGCCTTTCACACTTGTACGCAGTTTGTTTTAGCGTTCTCAGTGACGACACTCCCCTATAAATAAAACTTTAAATTTCATTGTAATCCAATCCTGCGTCAACCTACTTGATGTCACCTTCGTTTGGCTTGACTTGTTCACCCCTGTTTGCGCACCCCGTGAAATTGGAATGTGGTGGTTGTGGTTTCACCGCCCACCACCCCAGAGCTTCGGCCTGCCAACTCTGACAAGTACATGCAGAGGGTGGTCGCAAAAATACCGCAGAGAACATGCATACACATACACCTAGCCAACTGTGAATACATGAAAAATGCATCATTCATGATCAAAGTGATTGATAGGGATTGTGGAGTAAATTGATAGGGTGCATTGAGGATGATGACTTTGTTTTACACATATATTTTGTGGTATCGATTCTTGTTTAGTGGTAACAATTGCAGCATGTAGATTTAAAGTGGTGCAAATAATACTTTGGTTTTAAAAGTATTTACGAGTAAAAGGATACAATAACGATTTACGGGTCTATTCGATAACTCGATGGTTAATTTTTAACCACTGGTTATATTTTCTAACCAATCAAGTATGTTGACATGTAACAAAAAATTTTAGTTGCAATAATTGTTATTTATGTAACAAGTGTGTAAAGTAGTACTTTTTTGGTCGAGTGCGATGTTTTAAATTGTAGCACGAGACAAAAATACTATTTTACACACGTGTTGCATACAATATTTTTCCTACAACCGAAATGGTATTGATGTTTCTCATAATACTGAGTGTACAGGCATAAGGTAGCTTAAAATACTGTTAGAATCTCAGACAGACGATGATTATTCTTTTCAAAAAAATGTCAAAAATTAGATTAGTGCTCAATCTGTTAAAAAAATATTAGATTTGTTTCATTTACTATATTCATATTTCTTAACAAATTTTATTACTTTCATTATTATTTACTACCTAATTATATGCTTGACAGGTAAATTAACCGAATTTTAATGTTGCCTAGCAACGCTTATTTACTTTTCAAGCACTAGTGCCTGAAAAGTGATACTTTCGAACCGTGCGTGAAAAGTACTTTTCACGTACGGTTGCAGGAAAAATGGATTTTTAGTTCTAAAATCAATATCTATTGGATAAGAATTTTAACCAGTGGTTAAAAATTAACCACTTACATAATAGGCCAGGCGTCTGTCATTTTATTTAATAATTACAAGATAACGTGTCTTAACATAGAGATCTGGAAAACTTTATATCGTTCAACGAGAGAACGTACCTGTTTCGCGCAAGCAACTATAAAATTTGGACCGGGGATGTTATACCAGAGTTGTATTGTTATTATGTTTATATTCATATAATTAAGGTACTGCAAATATAATAAAAATATGGTATCAAATAATAGTAAAAATGTATTAATAATACAATATTGGCTCGTGATCGGCTACGTTCTTTCGTTGAATGAGGAATAGAAGAAAAACGAAGTCGGTTATTAGACAAAAGTTGTCCCATTTTAGCGGTGTTTTGTTTATACGTACAATAAATTATTGGACACTTCTTTAGGGCACATTTTTAAGCTTTTCGAAAGAGTTTTGTTAGCTTTCCAACGATGTATAACTTATTTATATTCATTTGTTTCAGTCAGCAAAAATGAAACAGTTGAAAAGCTTTTGGCAACAACAACCACAGTCCAAATATTGTAAATATAAGTTGCATACAGCGATGTTGGTACTTTCAAGGATGTCGAACAGTTTGGTAAAATATTTTTTTGCAAAAAGTATCTTAGTCACAAGTAATTACATTTTAAAGTTTGTTCGTTTCTACAAAAACGTTCTATAAAATAAAATAAAAATATTACGTAATTGTTTATCAATGTAAGTAGATAATTTTGCAATATTTAAACATTATCCTGAGGTAAATTAAGTTACAGAAATCTATAAAAGTAAAGAAGTTAGAAAGTTTTTCTTTGATTATCTCAAAGTCAAGAAAATTATATCATTTATTAAGTATTATCATTGTTTTTATGTTTATTTTATTCATTTTATTTTTATCCTACTCAGCATAGAAACATTTTTAAAATTTTGTCTTAAATTTAAATAAAGAAGTCATAGCCTACTGGTCGTCTATAAAAAAAAATGTTAAAATTAACCGCACTGCCTGAAATTAAAAAATTAATGTAATTTTACATCTAATTTCTTCGTTTGCAAAATATAAAGGAAAAATATATTTATTTACATGCTGTATTTTCTGCTCTACAACTTTTATTTGATGATTCTTTTTTAAAATAATTTGGGAAGCAATGCCTGAGGAAAAAAGCGTGTATGTACACGTGCATGCCATTCTATCCAATATAAGTACCTAAAATCTGAGGACACTTCAAACTGTTATTGAAAGTACTTCTCATGGGTTACTATTGTGCAACAAGTGGAATTTGATTTAGGTCAAATGCAAAACTAGGTTATTCGAATCACAACTTGATATTTTGATGCCAATATAAAAACCAGAGTACATTTCTAGATTCGTTTAATCAATCAAAGTATTTTAAAATGAATACCAATGTGTATCTGACATTTATCTGACAAATATTTGGAACATATATGTTTTCAATACACTATTCAGTTTTTTTGTTTTTTAAAACAAGTATCATTATTTGATTCCAATAATTGAAGCAGAAATAAATTGAAAATAATAATGCGTAGAACAACGCATACATATGATTGAATATACTTATCCCTTGGGCATTATGAAACAAACGACAACGAACACAGAAACAAAACAAAACGTCGTTGATAAACAAAAACAGCCGGAAAACATGAATATTTATCCCGAATCGCGGGGTAATCTGTCCAAATATTGATAGGCAGTCGTTAGTCCCAAGTGCACAGTCTAATTTACTCGCAGATTTGAATTTATATTTGGTTTTATTTCAACTCGTTCCTTTGACGAGCACAGGGCTGCCAATCCGCCGGTCAGGCTTTGAATTTATATTGGTTCGTTTCTGGCAAACTGCTTTCGATTATTCGCCGCACGCAGTCCGACCTCACTCGATCCCAGCTTCGTCAACCACTTTGCGAAATTCATCGAGTTGCCTAAACACTTTTCCCTTATTTGCTCTGCACTACATACGGCTGTAATAACGACGCGACCATCAACGGACACTTCCGATCCAAACCGAACGCGAAGATTTTTTTGGGGGATCAAATTTGTTTTTTGAAATGATTCCATAATAGCGACTGTTTGCTGTTGTGTTGAACTTAATGTTCACTATATGGCGTAGATCGCTATCCAATGGCTACTAAACTTGCTCTTTTCCATTTATTAAAAGCGTAGCGATTCTCGAATGTCGAGGTTAACAGCTAGCACAAAATTCTTTGTACAAGCAGAAGAAAGATCGGGCGAACATTTCCTTGACTTCAGGCTCTCCCAAAACAACTCAAAATATGCGCAGCGATAGCAAAACTTTCGCTACTCCAAATTGTCGTCGACTTAAAGCACACAGTGATAAGTGGCAGTTCCGAAACTGGCGCGAATTTAACGCACAATACTCTGCGAAACTAGCGATTTATTTAAATTTTTTAGCCGTTGCTAGTTATTCGCTAGCGATTTCATTGACATTTACAGACAAATAGATAGAAATGGCAATAAAATACTCAATTTGTGTCAATTCTTGTAATGCAAATATTGAATCATTATTTATATATTATATTTATATTGAAATTGTAGCATCAGTGTATTAAATTCTCCGTAATCCTTATACTGGTTTAATGAATGAATCCATTTTCTTTTCTTTCTCCGGATCAATTAATTAATAGGTATATGGTTTAAAGCGGTATGCAAATATCAAATTCTAAAGCAATAAGCAATCAATAAAAAATCCTCTTCATCGTCTAATGTGGAGTATATTGTCGCAAATTCTACCACAGAACTGACGCTTTGATGTGAATATACACGCAAATTTCGTTACCGCAATGAACGCGAAATTGTCGACTTCGCCTCCTCTACGAATCTTTCGCGTTGGTTTGGGAAAGTCTTAAATATAAATATAAAATAAATATATCAGCACGACATATTACCCATTGCCAGGTGTGCCAATCCGCTTTGTACACAGAATTCAATAATGATGATGACATATTTGTACCGTGCGGGCGTTTACCAGGCGTCGTCTCACATGTACTCATTGCTGGCGTGAAGAGTGCAAAACAGGGGTCAATTTTGTGCCATTTAAAATTTTAAATATTTGGCGTCGGTCAGGATCGAACCCGATTCCCCAGATTCTCGACCAGTCACTCAGGCACTTTATACTGTCTCAAGGTACATTCACAAATCAAAATTAGGTTTAGATTTATGGTTTATACTTTAGATTTAAATACCTTGGCCTCATATTATGGTATGACTCCATTCACACTTCAGAATTTACTGTCTCTAAACCCAAATTATAAAGCTAAACATTGCAAGGTCCAAACTTTAGCTTTATGATTTAGTTTGACGTCACAAGCTTCACCAATGAGGACGAGTCTAAAACGATATTGAAATATACACCCATCCTTATTTAGTATGCACTTGGATTCGGCCTTCAAACCAAATACGAGAAGAACAAGGAGACTGGGAAAACACGAAATTTAATTGCTGAAATATAACCAAAACCAATAATGCCAAGCGAATGACAGTTACACGGCGCACTGGTATTTGTTAAGTACTGCTCTACCGATATTTTAATCTTGTTTTTGAAGCATTTACATAGATGTCAGTACAAACAAAACTAAATTAATGTTAAATTAAACGTGCATTTATAAATGACTTGTTTAAATCTAAACAAAAACCATAAACTTAATTTTCATTTGTGAATATACCTCAACCTTTAAACATATTATTTGTATACAATGTTTGGAAGGAGCATTGAGCATAAATATTCTTCAAAAAATATGGGACATTATAACTACGCAAGTGAATTGAATATTTATTAATATATTTCACATTACATTATTTTTTAACGTAGTTTCTACACTTGGTCCATAAATGCTGCAATGCTATGATCCAGGTCTAATAAAATCTTCGTCCTGGTTTGTAAATACTCCGTTTATGACTGCTATAACTTCAGTGGACGATAATCGTTGCACTCCTAGGTGTATCGGCCGTAATTGGAAGTTTTGTAGAGGTTTATCCGATGACTAGTAAGGATAAGGAACTTAAGTCACCGAGCTGTTAATGTATGTTGCGTGCACTGGGGCGTCATCCGCATCTCATCTTTCGTTATCATATCTTTTTATTTTTCACGAAGGTGATGTAACTAGTATTTCCTGAAATCTGCAATGGTTTAACCCTTAAGAAAGTAATCCACAATCAGTATTCTCTTCGCAGCCCAACGGAAGCCATGACTTTGCCAGAGGACAACACCAACATTGCTTTTTTGAAGCGGTGAATCCCTATGCTTTCAGTGTTTCGCCTGGTGCTTTGAATCAGACTGTCTCATCGGCAGTAGGTAACAAATCTTTCTATAAACATATAGAGATACGCTTCATAACAGAGGAGTAAATCGGACCATGCCTAAAAATAAACACGTTTATAATCAACCTTCAGAAGCCGGTGGAATAACCTCGCAGAAATTTTTGTCATTCTTACTTCATTGGTTACAATATTTTTAATCAGTTCACAGGAGATGCCTAAGTCTCTGCCATTTCTAAATTTTGTTGCCCACTTTTTTCCATTGAATATGAAGGACAAGATGTTCCCAAATTATTTCCCGTTCTTTAATTATTTTTTTTCGATGAAATCCCTTTTTGTGCACATATTTGACCAGTGCACGGTATTCTTTTTATTCTATTGTATTTATTTTTATAGAAGTCAATGCACACATTAATTCAAAAAAATTCCAGTAAAGTCACAAATTTGCGGATAAACATAAAACTCCGCAGATACGCTAATGACAGTTTACATAACCTCATAAATAATAATTATGCGTCTAGTGCTGCCCTCTCTATGTTAGGCCGCAATATTTTCAATCGAGTCTCATTATTAAAAAGAGTCTACAATAACGGTTAAACGTTAAACTTAAGAATAATTGTGATCGCCCATCCGTTGTGAATAAAACTTGTCCTTTAGAGTATGAAATTTGCATTTATAGTTTAAGAAGTATTGTTTAATTAAAAGCACATCCTGCCGTCTGAGTAAAATATTCTACAATAACATTCTATGTCGTTGGTTAAACAAAACTTTAGGCAGTAAAATACAGCTCAACCAATCTCAGGCAGTGTTGTGATAGATCAATTTATACAGGATCCAGACCAAGTTCATGATTTTTACAATTAGTTCTAGATCAGATCATAGGAAAATTTATACGATCGGATCTTTTTCTTCAGATCAGATCCGGAATTTGGGATCTGTTTTTCTTAGATCATAAAAAAGATCAGTAACGATTTTCAAATGCTTTTTATTTCTTATTAAATAGGAATGCAAGATGTAAATTAATTACAAAGAATATACCTAGCCTTAAACCTTACACATAGGAAGAAAAATTGGATAAATTCATAACTAAGGTACGTAGATACTTAGTTTTATTAATACTAAATTAATGAATAAAGTGCAAAAAGAAACAAAAATAATAATTTTAAACAATAGAATTGTTGAAATGTAAGACAGGCCATATTAAATTGGCAGACAATAGGGTATTCTCTCATATTTTTTTTATTTATTTTTCTTAAAGAACAGTTATATCTAAGAGTACCAATGAAAATCCGAGTTAAAAATTCCTTTTAATAAGCGAAATATTAATTTTTAAAATTTGATTTTGTTGTGTCACGTGATAGTGACGTACTAGTTGCACAGTATCAGCGGTGTACTATCAGTGGTTCATGCGGCGTCTTATCGTATTCGAACATGGAGTAGGGATTTCAACTGGTCTCCCATTAGAACGTCATCTAGTACATCAGCAAAATTTAAATGCTTTATATCTTTTGTAACAATTAATTTACAATATTTTTTTCCCTGTTGTTTACCTATCAACACTAATATTTTTAACAAATTTTTAATATTGGTACTCCTCAGAGAACACCAAACACCATATTATTATAACTATAACATTGAATTTATTAAGCGAGTTAAATAAATTACAACCTACTTCTATATAATTTGATCTTTTTTAAGATCATAGATTCTAGTTTTAAATCTAAATCCAAATTAATATCTGAATACATAAAAGAATCTAGATCAGATCAAAAACCATACTAAGTGAACTAAATCAGTTATGAGAAATATTCGTTTTCCGGGAATGGACTGTGTCATATTTTGAGTCAGAGCTCAACGTTTCGCCCTCAGTCATATGGGACATCTTCAGGAGCAAGGGGGATAATACTGTCTTAAACACGGTTACCCGACGTGTCAACCTCGCTAGAGGCCGAGTTTAAGCAACAAGGAGGGAGACTCAGTTTACAAGGTTACCCGAAGTGTAAACCACGCTAGAGGCCAAATAAACCAAGTGAAGGAAGAAGGTCGAGAAGACAGTTATATACTAATCTAAAGCAGAGCTCATCTACCGTATCTTTAGATTAGTATATAACTGTCTTCTCGGCCTTCTTTCGTCACTTGGTTTATTTGGCCTCTAGCGTGGTTTACACGTCGGGTAACCTTGTAAACCGAGTCTCCCTCCTTGTTGCTTAAACTCGGCCTCTAGCGTGGTTGACACGTCGGGTAACCGTGTTTAAGACAGTACTATCCCCCTTGCTCCTGAAGATGCCTCATATGACTGCGGGCGAAACGTTGAGCTCTGACTCAAAATATGACACAGTCCATTCCCGGAAAACGAATATTTCTCATGACTCAGACTGTGGAAGCCTACGCAATTAAATCAGTTATTAAGATCAAATGATGTAGATCAGTCGCAACACTGATCTTAGGTGACAGCCCTAGCTGGTGTAACTAGATTGTTTTAGCTATGTCAATCGTTTATGGGTAATTTTAGAGAAAAATACTTCAAATAAAAGATATGTGTAATTAATTTTTGTATAACTGTATTTGACGTATTTTTTATCTAAAATAATACATAAACAATTGACAGCTAAAACAATACTAGTCCCACCATCGAGGACTGTCACATTAGACGGGTTGGGCTGTACATAAATATAGTCCAAATAACATATTCAATATCTCCCTTGTCGCATAGATATTGTACAATCCACGGTTATATTATATGTCAGAGAAAGTGCATGACATGATTTGGATTTGAAAAAAAATCCTTGTATAATCCTCCCCTGAGTAAATCTTAAAATTTGAAAGAAACCTCATCCGGTGAACTTTGAACCCCTTGTCACTTGGGACGTGACTTTACCTCCCCTCTTCATCATTCACGGATCAATAAAAAAACAATACGCTGTCTCTGGTGAAGACAATAGTATCAAAGCCTACTTGACAGGTGTTCGTCTTTGAGGAATTCATGTTAATTAGCAACTTTCTGGAGGAGCTAAGATTCAATTAGCCACGAGTAGTCGTGGTCTACACTGTAATGAAGTTATGACGACGCTTTGATAGAAATTTCTTTGGGGTAATTTGTTGCTAACTACGAGAGAGATCAGGCTTCTCTTCAGGAAATTGAGCTTAAGTTTTTAGTGACTTTATAGAGTAATCGATGCAGAAATTATATTAACTACTATAATTAGATAACGTATAGTTGTGAGATAGTTTTATTGAAGATGTATCTTGTTTTCTATTTGTAGTTCACACTTCATTTGAGTTTAATAAGTGTGTAAAACTTGTTCACTGTTATATCCGAAGTTTAAATTTCGGGTTGATAACCGAGGTACAACAAAATTTCGATTTGGGGTCCTGCACAGTTAAAAAGTGACCCTTCATGTAAATCGGAAGAGATCTCCGTCCTATAAAGTCTTAATTGTTAATCGTTAAACCATAATATTTTTTGATGATCTATGACGTAGATACTAAGTTCATTTTATTCTTAAACGGTAGAAATCGCTAATAATGTGGTCCTAGACCGTAGTAACAAATTATTTCAAAATTTGATTTATTTTATAAAGTTATTAGTTTTTAAAATAATCGAGTTTTATCACCATTTCCCCATCTCCATATCTATGTCACTCATTTGCATTATTCCAATTTGTCACTACTTTCAAGTCTTATGCTATCGCCTTTTTTATATACGGAATCAATATTCATATATATATATATATATATATATATATATATATATATATATATATATATATATATATATATATATATATATATATATATAAACACGGATAATAACAACGCAAAAACACCGGAAGTAAATCAAATGACATTTATTGAATGACATAGGCTACCAGTGGTAATCAAAATTTGGAATATACTATAATATACGTAGTTTTTTTATTAATTGTTTTTTAAAATTGCTTATTATCCAAACATATTTCCCATTATAGACCACAAATGTTATTTTAACATATTTATATATTTTTATAAGTGCTGAAAAAGACGAGTAACTCAAATTATTAGCGAAATCCTCTGTTTAAGAAAAAATCATCTCTATATCTACGTCACAGAATATTAAATAAATTATTACGGCTGAACAAATAACAATAAATATTTTTAAAACTACAGATCGCTTTCATAAATTTATCTAATTCAACCCTTATAAAAATCCATCAATATGTTTACAATAAATTTCTTGGTCAATAATTGGAAATATACATCAATAATAAGCACTATAATAAAATAATTAATTAAAAACTACGTATAGTATAGTCCAAATTTTTATTGCCACTGGCAGTCCTTGTTATTCAATATATCTTTGATTTTCTTTAAAACGCGGGTTATTACTGTCTGGCATGGCATCATAAATTCAAACAAGTATCACTTGGTTTACTATCGTTGTTTTTTTATTTTTTAAATTCATTTAAGTACTTTAGAATGGATTCCGGATTTCAAAAAGACTTGAAAGTAATAAAAATTTAGAATAGAGTAGAAGTGTGACGTAGATATGAAATGCGCAGCTGGCGATTTTTTAAAAAATTTCAAGGTCAAACGTGTTTTAAAGTTTAAATTCTTAAAAATTAAAATCGGATAGAAATCAGAAACTAATCATTTATTTTATTGCAAGAAAACATAAACATAAATTAAGAAAACTTCTATAACAAAAGTAACATTGGCAGTTTGAAATATTAAAAAAAACATTTTGCAGCTGCCAATAAATCTTTATTTTTTCTAATAAAATTCGCGAATTCATTACAAGACATTTAGTAATTGAAATATAATTATGATTCGAGATGCGAGCATATAAGCAATAACTACAGGAACGGAAAATTTGAAAATACAATGTTGCATTAAATTAAAATACTATATTACTGAGTAACAATAAAATTATTATATTGAACTGCTCAGAATAAAATGTATAATAAAATGTGAATTAAATCGCGCTCCTCACAAAATACGGGAGAATTCGGCGTCTCGAACGGTACTTTACAATCCGTATATACGGGACGCCTGGCAACCCTATATTTAAATCTGATAACTATATTAAAACTCTGATTGTAGCTACCTATCGTACAGGTTTAAGGTCTAGTAGTAATGTAAATGACCAATATATGAAACCATCTAAATTGAAATCGATCTTCAGTTCTAGAAAGTCTTTAATGTTATTTGTTAACCCGTAATTATTTTTTTAATATTCTATGACGTATATATAAGTATAAGATTTTGTTCTTAAAATAAGAAATATGTTAAAATAACATTTGTGGCCAATAATTGGAAATATGCGTGGATAATAATAGTAATTTAATAAAGTAATTAAGAAAGAACAACGTCTATTGTAGTCTAATATTTGAGTGAAACCTGCAGCCTATGTCAGTCAACATATCTTTCACTTTCGTGCAAGCGTATGGAGTATCTATCTGGCATGGCATCATAGAGTACGTTTACACCACGCGTACTAAACATTTAGTCCGCATACCAAGTGACATAACAAGATGGCGACGAATGGTGTAAACACTATGTACCAAATCTTTAGTAAGCAATTGGTACACATTTTTGGTACGTTCAAAGGGGGATGTACCAGACCTTACTCATGCACGGTGTAAACAGCAAGCGTACCAATGCGATTTTTCTGCCATCTATAACTACTGTTAATTCAATTAAATTGTGTATTAACATTTACGAAAATTGTCTAAGTATAGTAATATTTATAATTTTAATACTGTGGCGATGTAAATTACATATATTACCAACTATTTATCCTTATTAATTAATTTTAGGTTAGGGTGACTCTAACAGTTCTGCGCAAACACATATAAGGTATCAAAATATTTAGTATGTTTATTTAAATACCGGTGTAAACACACCATACTAAGATAAATTTTAGTATACACTTGGTCTGCGTATCAGAATAGTACGTACGGTGTAAACGTAGTCATAATATAACGTGAGAGGATAGGTTCCTACAAGACATGATCCGCGAGCCCCGGCCAGCGCGTTCGAACCGGCGCCTATGGATAGAGGCGTTCTAGTAGACAGGAGGAGTCTAGGTACGCGATCGATAACATAGTGCAGCGCACGATAGGCAGGCGCCGCGAGGCGGTCAGTTAGGTAAACAGGATGAGATAAGCGTAATTACCCGCGCATTGTTATATCGTTTGAGGCGTCACGAGAATGTTCCAGAAGGTGTTAGAGACACAATATAAGCGACGTATTTGTGTGCGGAGGCACAGTTAGAGTTAGTCCGTCAGAAGGACAGTTACATAGATAGTAAGAAGTAAGGAGTCAGTGAGTTGAATAGCACATCAGTATCGTGGTGAGTGTATGCAGTTTAGTGCCGAGTGGAATACTCGGGAAGTTACTGGTATACTGGCATAACAGTGGAAGTGAATACTCGATATTTTTGAGGAATATTGGGAAGCTAGGTACACGGGGACAGTAACGGCGAGTGGAAGTGGGTACTCGGCAGTGGTGTTGAAAAGTTGTGGCATACAGACAGACGGTGATACTGAAGCTGTGGAAGTTAGAACACTTAGTCCGTCAGAAGGACATTTAGTTAGTTACATAAAGATAAAGTAAATGGTATTAAAAACTCGAATATTTATATAAAAATAAAAAATAATTTTTTTTAATAGTCCCATCATACAGTTTCTAGTTTTAATAGGAATGACCTATGTTCTACTTTCTTTTTAATTTAGTGGGGGATTCTATTGTAAGCTTGAATGCGTCGCAACGTAAATTATGGTAAAAAATAAATAATTCATATTTTTCTTCGTACAAAATTAAATTTGGAACAACGTCGGTAATTCTTATTACTTTTTTCCTTTGATGTAAATGAGAAAATCGAATTTATATACAAAATTTGCAATTATCTTTGAAGAGCATAATTTTATCGAACTTTATTTCCATAAAATGGTTACAAGGTTATTATAAAAATACTGATTTCTTATACTAAACACCTATTTAAACTTTTCCATACTTTGAAACAACTTTTCCAATATATGTAGTATTGATTTCCATAATAATTTCAATCATATACTAAATATTTTATTTTTGTTTCAGGTACTTTGCATTATCCTTCATTATCGCTGTATATGGTGAGTGCATTATGCAATATCAAATTTCAATATCAACTTTTTGAATAAATTACAAGTTATCGTGCTCATATCAGTTTCAATTAAATATTTACATGAAGTAGAACTTGGTATATAAATAGAAAACAGATTTTCTTGTGTTCGTAAATAATTCATAACAAGAGTTTTAAAACTCTCAGCTAGTAAATTAATATCGAGTGATGTGATAGGAAGTTTCGTTTCGATTAATCTTATGAGGGTGGGAATTATACATTCCGATCACAGGCGGTTCTTGATTTGTATTCTGTACAATAAATTTAAGCGTAGGGAAGCATTCCCCTTTGTTAATCGGGAACGTGCTAGGAGACGCTGTAGTGTTTTTCATTTGCAACCTAGAAGGCTACGCATTTCTTGTAGATAGGAAAGGAGTTGGGTTAAGCCAAATAAGCTTTACCGGAAGATTTCAAACAGGAAATGTTTATTTTAAATGAAGTCCTTTCCGTAATGCAAATTTTTGTAGAAATCCTGCCACACAAAATAG
Organism: Harpalus rubripes; assembly: GCA_963082715.1. Taxonomy (NCBI): domain Eukaryota; kingdom Metazoa; phylum Arthropoda; class Insecta; order Coleoptera; family Carabidae; genus Harpalus; species Harpalus rubripes. The sequence continues at coordinate 64,736,936 of OY720450.1, forward strand.
TATCTATCTATTTATAGTAACAAAAGTTTTGGCAAAAATTAAAAAACATTTCTTATGAAATGTATTTAAAATATAATGAAACTTAAGTAGTAAAAATCTGATGTGGCCAACATCATATCTCCCGCTATTTAATTTTTATTAATTTCAATATACATACTTATGCTGGAAAACATATTAAGTTCCATTCCATATAACTATGGTTCTATTTACTATTTTCTTTTTAAAACGTTACTATTATTAATTTGAAATGATTATTTTTTTGACAGTGACATTTATCTATCAGTTACATACATTTAAGCATATGAACTGTGTAAACAAGGAATTGTGTTTGTTTAAAGCGTAGACTCTGTGATGTAAATTATATTTAATTTTATAAATTTATCTATAAAATATATAGAAAAAATCTGGTGTGGCCAACATAATACCTCCCGCCATTTACATCCCGAGTCACAAAAAAGATTAAGTTAATCCTTATTTTTGGATTAGCGAAATTTACTCTAATTTTGACAGTTTATTTCTTAAAATATAGTCTAATCTAATCCAAGTAACTACCTTTTTTTAAACCCCTCAAAAGGATTAAATCCCAATTACAGAGTGGGTTCACATTCACACACATCCATACCTTAGTGGGATTCGAACCCAGAGCCCCGAGAGCACTCACGACATGAGGCGTTGTTCTAACCATTGAGCCACCGGAGCTATAATAAAATGGAGATTAAATTTTAAATACCGGGATAGTATAGAATTCACTAATCCAAAAATGAGGATTAGCTTAAACATTTTTGTGAATCGTTAATTTTTAGTAATCTAAATACATATCTACATATTTACTTATGCTGGAAATTGTATTGAATTTCTTTTCTATTTACTTTTTTCTTTTTAAAACGTTACTAATATTATTTTGAAATGATTTGTTCTTTGATAGTGACAATTTATCTGTCATTTACATACATTTGAATTACTGCATTTTGTTTGTTTAAAGCGTAGGCTCTGGGTTTTAAAGTATAGATAATTTTATGAATTTATCCATAAAATATATAGAAAAAGTATTAATGGAAATCTATAAAAAATTTAATAATTTTTATAATAACATTAATCTCGAAAAAATAACATTTAAAGGTATTTTTCGAAGAAAAACTATTTTGAGCTTCTAGTAAAGTGCCATTTTCTGTTATCCGATTTACACCAAAATCTAATGGGCTCTTTCCATAATAGTAAAAGTTCGAAATTCAAGGTTTCAAAATTTTCTGAATGATAGTAATGATAGTTAGAGTGGAGGATCCACACATACACACATACATACATACACACATACACACATACACGCAGACATCTTCGTGAAATGTTAAAATTGGATTCTAGGGACCTTAGAACGTACTTATTTACCAAAATCTCGATATGCGATTTTTAGCACGAGCCCTATACCTCCCTTACCAAGGGTAGCGAGAGGTAAAAATGCATTTATTTCCAGTATTAACTTAATAAATTCATTGGACAGATAAATTGTTAAGCGGTACATTTTTTGCAAAAACTTTTGTTTTGTGCGTTATTAAAAAAAATTCCTAGCTTGAAAACATTCTCCAATTTGTGATTAAAATTTAATTCGATTCCTATTGAATAAGCATTGGAAATGAAATGAGCATCATTCGAACCTCAATACAGTTAGATTAGCATCAATCAACATATTGTAAACAATGATAGATAATCCTTGAAAATCAAAATAGTCAAACAATTGGATTGAAAACCATATGTTTATCCAATAATCAAATGAAAACAGATCGTTTCGTTGTCAACAAAGATTGGTAGTCACTGATAGAAAATTTAAAATGTAACGATTAGTTTATGAACTACTGGTGGCGGTATGTAAAGCAAACAAAACCTACCGACACAATAGATTCGCAAAATGCACTTCATAACACAAACAATCCATTGTTTGGTTTTAGCGTGCCGTGCTTTACGGCCGTATGACACACGACACTAGGCCATAAGTTCCAATTTCATTTGTTTGTCAGTTTTGCATACTTTATGTCATGAATAACAACTGCTTATAAATTTACTTTGCAGCGTTTTGCTAAATTACCATAACAATTTTACATACACCAACTATTTCATGTACGTGTACATCAAACAGCGAAGTATATTTTACAAATGGTAAAATATGTAGCAAAATTTATTTTAGATAAAAATAAACAGATTGAAGCATTACAATAAAGCAAAAGAATAAATAGTGTAACATTTCAAAGATTTATTACCAATTAAAATACATGTTTATTAATCGATAAATAAATATTAAAAGATAATAAAAATGACTATTACAATGGTTAAACAAATATTAAATAGTAATTTAAGACTAAGAATATAATTAATTACTTAAACACTATGATTATTTATTTATTTATTTAAACAATTAACATGACTATTTGTTTTCGCGCTATTTATTTTACTGTACTTTCCTACTTTTATTTAACTAACTGTTCATTTATTTCACTACGCGTTCTAATCTTAGACTGCCAGTTTGTTGCAGACTCTTGTAGACTGTTTACGCGATATTTATATCACTATATTTATACTTACTTACTTACTCCTTAGCACTACAACACTGGGTTGGTTTTGGCTGACTGTACAATTTCCCCCCATTCTGTTCTATCTTCCATGTGTTGATGTCCATTTTCTATTCCCATGGTTCTAAGGTCAGATTTTAGATTGTCCCTCCAGCGCATACGTGGTCTTCCAAAGGGTCGCTTACCACTTAGTTCTTCGTCCCAGGCTAGTTTTACGACTCTATCTTCTGACATGACCCACTCACCTTAATCTTTGGACTATAATTTCTTTGACAATGTCTGGCTGTTTATATAGGTCTTCTAATTCGTTGTTGGTTTTTATTCTAAAAGTTTGCGTGTTTTCATTTTTATTAGGTCCAAAGATTTTCCTTAGTAATTTTCTTTCGTAGGTTCTTAATCTGTTTTCATTTTGTTTTGTCATCGTCTACGTTTCGCATCCATAAATGATTATTGGTCTTATAACGGTTTTATATATTTTATCTTAACTTTTCTCGCTACTGTTTTCGACCCTAGAACGAGTATCACATTTATTTGCTTGCTGGATTCGGTGTTTTATTTCTTCCGTGATTACATTATCTTCTGTTATCTTCGAGCCGAGATATGTGAATTCCCTTACTCTTTCAAATTTGTAATTCTCTATTGTAATATTCTGCCCTATCCGATCTCGACCTTCTTTCCTTGCTGTGCACATATACTTTGTTTTGCCTTCGTTAATCTTTAGGCCTATTTTTACTGCTTCTTTCTCAAGTCGAAGAAAATTTTGTTTCACACCTATGATATTTTGTGCTATTACATCCAGGTCATCCGCATACGCTATCAGTAGGCGCGGGCCTACACCACTAAAAACTTTACATTTTGTTCTCGCTTCTCCTATGACTTTTTCTAATGCTTCGCATCTCCTTGTCTTAGGCCGTTATTGATTTCAAATTTTTTGATTTCACTATATTTATGGCACTATTTATTTATGTCACATACAACTGTCCAATCCAATATCACTAACTGTCCGTATGCCGCAACTTTTCAACACCCATACGTAGTATCAACTCCTACTCGCTGTTACTGTCTTCGTATACTCTAGCTTCCCAATACTCGTCAACACTACCGAATATTGACATCCACAGCTATCCAAGTATACTAGTAACTTCCCGAGTACTCCACTTGACAGTATACTGCATGCACTATTAAACTCACTATCTATGTCACTGCTAGTCACCCCACCTCAGCTGATTATGTAACTCTACTAACAGAACTCCCACAGCCTCTGTATACACAACTGAGCTCCACAGCCTCTGTATACACAGCTGAGCTCCACAGCCTCTGCATACACAACTGAGCTTCAAAGCCTCTGTATACCCAACATCGCCAAAGCGTCTGCCCGAGTACACCTTCCCTATGTAACTAACTCTCGGGCATAGCTGCGTCCCTTTTATATAGCTGCCATTACCTTCCAGAGAGCTCTAAAACATTCGACACCATAATAACTCGAATACAAAAGTTTCAGGCGATCGGAAGTAATTAAAACACGTCGAGACACGTTTGTTTACGTCCCGCTTGCTAGCGCAATTACGTCATCGCTAAGAATACACTCGCTCACCGCTGCGGCGGTCGCATGCTCGCGGACTCAGGCGTAGGTATTCTCACGTTACTATCGATACATAACACGAGTATTTTCCATTATTTGTTTCAGTATTTCAAAACTGATGATGACGTTTTTCTCCATGTATGAAAACAAAGTAGACTTATTTCGGCATGTAAATATTATTTATCCAATTAATATTATTAATTATCCAATATATAATAGTATAATAGTATACAAGATGTTTCAGGCGTAACTACACTCATGTTCAAAATTTCAAATGGGAACCTATGTCGCGTGTGGCATTGTTGAATGTGTATTCTAAAAACATACTACTTTTGTTGGAAACATTTTTGTTATATTAAGTATTAATTAGATTTTTTTTAATGTTCGAACTACTTTCCACCTTGATCGTTGCATAGCTAGCTTATTCTTCTTTTTTCATTTGTTTATTTTGATATTTGCTACTTCTAATTGCTTGACGTAGTGTTTGTTGTAGAAGAAATATTAAGTACGATACCTATGTAACATAAAATGGAAATGGCGAGAGGCACTGCGCTGACCACGAAGGATAGGATTCGGGACGCCTGCTGCTCGCTTTGAGAAAATGAAGTGTCAAGCGCAGTCAACAATGACCTACTTTGGCTGCAAAAATGCACAGATCACGGTGTAAGGCACTTCGAATATTTAATGTTTTTTTAGTATTTATTTCGTAAATATTACCGAAACTCCGGATATCGAGACTACTACCGTTAAATTCTTCGGATAGAATTATGTTATGCTGATTTTTTTCCTAATCCTCTAGGACGTCGCCTGGCACAACATTAATTTGTTGGCAGTTTAATCGTTACCTACATATGACAGCAGAAATTTGTGGACAGTCTGTTTAAATTTGTTTGCAATAATTGTAATTTAGTTCAAGATTCGCCAGGTTTAGTTCTAAAAATACTGTTTTAAACTTTTATCCTTGAAATCCAGAGAATTATATGATAAAACATTAAATGTATATTTTTGTCAAAATAATAAAATTCCCCTTGGAGAAAAATGTCCACATTTCGTCTCTAGAGGCAAAATGGTTTACTCGGCTTTCTGTTTTGATACCATAAAAACTAAAAGTTAAAAGCTAATAATTTGATAATTAATTTTTACCTCTCGCTAAGATAGGTATTAAATTCATGCTAAAAATCGCATATCCAGATTTTAGTGAATAAGCACGTTTTAAGGTCCCTAGAATCCGATTATAACATTTTTACGATGATGTCCGTATGTGTGTGTGGATGTGTGTGTGGATGTTGGATCCACGATTTCTCAAATACTATAAGACTTAAGACATTTTTTACTACGGACTCCTCAATCTAACAATAATGGGAAGAGTTCATTAAGTTTTGGTAACAATTGGACAACCGGAAGTAGTAGTTACAAGAAAAAAATCATCTAAATGTTATTTATCGAAAATTTATGTAAATACTTATATTAAAGAACGTTAAATTCTTTATGCGATAAATATAAATTCATTATTATATCTTCTATAGATTTAGAGATAACGAAATACATATAAAATAATTTGATGTAAAAATTCTCAGATCAAACTACTTCAACGCAAGTAATTCAAATGTTTGTAATTGACACATAAATGTCACTGTCAAAAATATTTCTATGCCACTGTTAAAAATATTTGTACATCATTATGAAGATTATGAAAATAAAAAAAGTAAACAACGCAAAAGAATATACGTAAAAAAGAATACAAAAGGAATTTGCGAAAAAATGAAAATTTCAGGATATTGAATATAAAGAAAATGTATGTATTGTACATAATTTATATTAAAATATCCCATAAATTTTGCAAATATATGTGAGATTTATTTTGTAGTGAGACATGAATATATGTATTTGTAATTAAAAATATTTTTCGTTTTATGCGTACAACCAGGTAAAATATCTGGCGAGAGGTTATGTGCTGGCCACATCAGATTTTTTTCTTGTAAATACGGAATTAGAAAAAACCTTGTGTGTTATTCGTTGCAAAACTTGTTTGTCGCACAGTCGTACTTACAAATAATAAATAAATAAATAAATCTTCACATCTAAAGCGAATTAACGTTTAAACTATTGATGGGATCATAAAAATTACAAAATTATTCAGCGAGTATTTAGGTAAAAAACTGTGATGATATACTCGTAAGGTATTTATTTATATATGCTAATGAAGTTTACATCTATTTGGCATATAAACTTCAGTTTAATTTGCCATAAACAACCCCTCTATTGATATATAATTCACGATAATTTCAGGCTTATTAATAATTTATCCCTAGCTTCTTCTAATTTAAATATCCCGCCACAATGCAAGCATCGCTTCGTTGTTATTCAATTAGGCGTTGTTGCCAGTTGTACAGTGGCTGTACAGAAACACACGTATGTAATATCAATAATCGTTAGCGATGTGTATCGGTAACTGCTTCGGCAACGCTGTAATGTAATACAGCCGTAACGGCAGGATTGTTGCCATCCGAGGAATTTATGTAGCGGTATGACCTAGTTTATACCCATAACTACTACCTGATCTAAGATGGTAAGGAGGTCTCAAGCATTTCTAGTGGTTTCCGATATCTCAAACGGAGGATTACACGATTAAATTGTACCAGAGGAACTCAGATTGGACGAAAATTAAGACAACATTTAGAAGATTGAATTTGATTCTCTACATAATCTCAATATTTTTTAACCATATTTATTTAATTATGGAATTGATTTGTACAGTTTACAAGCTATCATCTCCAGCAATGTCGACATCAATTGGCCAGCAAGATTTTATGATCTGACGCCATGCAACTTCTTGTTGTGAGATTTTTTGAAATGAAAGGTCCATGCCTACAACCTGCAAATAATTCTTCAGGACTGAAAACCAACGTGCTATTAATGAAATTGAACAACATATCTTCCAAAACGTCATTGAATTTTTTTTTCTACGTTATAAAATGCTATCCGAATATCATTTGGTTACAAAATGTGAACAATTGCAGACCAAAGCTCTTTGCAAACCGTTACTGATGGAAACCGACCATACATTCATAATTTTTGCTGATATATACGATTTAAAAATTGATTAATCTTTCAGATCGTAGAAAAAATGTTTTGTATTACTCTGGTTGAAATTATCTTTAAAAACTTCAACTGGTTGCATCCCTCATTGCCATCGGGCGGCAATTTCTAACCTCGTTTGCAAAGAGCTACTTTCAACCCTTGGTATATAAATAATTGATGTGGGATTTTCGGTAACAACACACAAGAAATTCTCGGCCTCAACACTTAAATTCAATGTGTGATTAATGAAATCCATACCTCTGCCAAAACGTAATTAAAATTTCATCAAAAAGTTTAGGTCTGTCCAACAGTGTAGTGGAAGGCATTTTACTCTTTGTTTTCTATAATTCAACGGAATCTCTGTACCTACTCACTAAACAATTAAAACATAGATTTGTTTTTTATTTAAAATTAAATTATTGAGACTTTAAAACACTCAAACAATAAAATTAGATTTTCTTATTCTTGAAAATTTAATTTTTTGGCCATGCTCGGTTCTTGTAAAAATCTCTAATTTATAAGGTGTTAATAAATACTCGAAATCTCAGTCATAAAGCATTTATTCATATTATTCTAATTTGTAATAATAATCATTATTCTACTCAAGTTTGAAAAATCTTTACATGGAACTAAATGTTTGTTCAATCTCGAATGTCAAACATGTTTGGGAAACACCATGTGAAGCAGCCAGAAGAGCCCGTTTGAAAGACAAGTGCGCCATTTTTAGGTTACAGTACCCTAAGAACACGACATATCGTTAATATATTAATGTGGAGAGACAGAGTTATTTACGTATCTTAAATTCAAAAAGAAGAAATCTATTTGAAAACGAAAAACGCTAAAAAAAGTTATCACACAATAACTCAGTCGGTATGTCCGTAAAGTCGCGCAAACTTGATACTCTGTAGTTCAGAATGTGGGTAGAATGTGTAGAGCTGATTTTAATTTGAAATAAATCCTTTGTTATTTATTATTGTATTACGAAGTAATAGAAAAATGTTTATAATTTGATGTTATTAATATCTCAAAGTTACCTTCTTCATGATAACAATAATATCAGCATCAAATTACAAGCCTTTAAATTCTGACCCTTATGTGTTCTGTCAATAGAGTCTATTTTGAAAATATAGTTTTTACTTAGGACAGTGCTTCATACTTCGCGCTATGTTCTGACATCAGAATATTCTACTCTATTTTGTATCAAATTACGTGCACAGTAACATACAGAATATTTTTATACATAAAATTCAGTCAAAAATTATAGATCGTGACAAACGGGCTTTATCTACACCACACTCGACAAATTTAACCACAATTCTCTCAACTATATTTTAATTATTTAATATACGTTTGAATACATAACACTAAAAATCACAAAATTTATACGAAATAATATGTATTATCCTAACCGTGTTTGCTTACTTCAATTTATAATAAGCAGCTAAATAATCGATGATACGAACTCTCTGTAGCACAATAGCTTATGACGCAGAAAATATCTTCCACACAAACGTGTAAGTTATTGTTCGCTGTAAGAATAGTGTTTGCCAACTGACAACTCTGGTACAATAAAATTCTCCGGAGCTTTATGTTGCCGACATGTCGAACGACTATAAGTGAAGTTATAAAATTTTAACTGGCTACCACTACTCGAGTTGTGACTCCGTTCTCCACTTTTCTATTTTGGATTGAAACGTTGCTTTCAAGAGAATAACAGTCGAAATCATAAGATGGATTTAATAGCAATGGCATAGATGGTTTATTATCTTGTTAGCTGTGGAAATTATATAAAGGAAGTATGTTGCAGGTTAACAATGAATAAAGGAGGATTTTATGTAATTTTAAACAAAGATAGAAATATTTCTAAATGCAATTTTTGAACTGTCAGCATTTCAGAACCAGAACATGAACAAGTGAAATACAAATAAAATACAACAACCTTACTTGTCAATAGTGTCAAGAGCTTAGTGAAAAGAGGAAGTACCTACATACGAAGGTAAAAATGAACTGAAATTTGAACATGTCAGATAAGAAATCAGATAATTTTTATATTAGATTTCCTCACCAGAAAGTATTAGAACAAAAATAGTTATTATCTATATTCTCTACAACTTTTTTTAAAACATTTTTTAATAACCAATAGATAGTAATCTAAAGCTTTACAGGGTCAAAAGAGATTGACAAAAAATGATTATTAAATTAATTTCCATGAAAAAATGACTTTTAGTTTGCACTTTTGAATTTTCTTACATATATATTAACTATATTGTATATACATAATTTCACCACAGAAAAAACAGATTTTTTCAACTTTTTAATAATGTATAACTTGTTTATGTTCTTGTATTATAAACTGCTAAAATACACCATTAATTAAGTTAATAAAGTGTAATAAGACGAGGGTAAGCGCAATAACAGATAAATAACTTTTTATAAACTCTTCTAAATTATAGTTTCGATAATCATATTTTAACTCTGTTTAGCTGTTTAAGTTATAAATGTCAAAATTCAGTTTAGAAATTCTTTTCGTATTATGATAGTCACGACATTTATTTATTGATCTTAGTCTAGAAAGTATTAAGTATAGGTGCGTGACTTTGAATGCTCTAGCCTATGCACCCCGTACCCCTAAGATAATCCTGTCCTGAAGATAGCGTTTTGTTTTTAAAGAGAGTCGACTTTAGATACTCGTGAATTAAACATGTATGAGTCTAGATGAGTTCGTCGCGTCGGGAAGACGTTAGTTGACGGAATGTAGTGTTTAGTTTTGGGGCGCGTGTTAAACGCTTGCCCGCTGGGTTACGGAATGTAACAGTTTAGTATCTGCTTAGTTGTGTTAGTTATGTTTAGTTTAATCCATAGTTAATAAAAATGTAATAATAATTGTAAATATAACAGTAGTTAAATATAAAGTAATGTCCATATCCGTAAATCAGTAGTGTTAATGTCATAATGGAAGTGTTTATCCAGTGTAAAGTGCAAGTTTATTTGTGATCTTCCTTTATCCAGAAGTCCTCACGAAGTTCCTTATCATCGGTCAGTGTATCATCGTTGGAGTAAGCAGTATTAGTATCATCATCCTGTTCCGCACCCCCTCGTGTTACAAAAGCAACAATAATTAATGTAGTATTTTCGCTGTTTAAAACAAAATATATACTTCGTTGAAAAAAAATGCGTTAGGGACGTGCAAACCATAACTCAGTAATGTTTCATACGTGGAAGCTAGATAAAATTAAATTCAACAAAATTTTGATTTTTGTCAATAGGTACCTTGTTACTTAAACGCTATAGCTCGCAATTTTTTATTTTAAACTAAAAAGTTAAATGTAATTTTGTCTTCTACAAAATTAATAATAACTATTATTCCCATTATACCTACGGGTGAGGAGATATTTTAAGAAAAAAAGAGTTTTCGCAGGATACGATTTTGTGATGGTAAATTTCACATTGACTTCGTTTATCTCGACGTTTGTAGCCGCTTGAATTTAGTAAATCCCTTTTCAATCTTCGAAATAAACGATCGAGATTAATATTTAAAGCTGCTTGAAAATGTCAAGCCTGTAAAATAATGGGCTTGGGCTTAAGAAGCGGCTTGACTTCTAATGAAATAAACAGTGAAACTTCAAATATTGTAACTAAACATGCGCACATCCACAATATGTTGCAGTGTTACTAAATTCATATCATTTGTTGGTTATTTGCATTTTATCTCACTTTATAAAAGTCACGACATAAAATTTAGAAAATTGTCCAAAAGCAAAATATTTGGAGTGATGAAGAAACAAATATTTTTTTGATAGTTTTGATAGAGAATACAAATAACAACATGACAATTTTTAGATTTTGAGGTTATATATCTAGCATGAAATTAGAGCATATACTCTCCCTGTCTCTGTGCATAATTTAGTATTTAACTATTTTTTTTAGTCGATACGAATTTAAAGAAGATTGAAAATTACTCAATCCTATTTACAATTCGCTGAGATAAACCAATGAGATTTTTCAAGTCATAATATAGTTGAAGTCGCTTTAATTGTCGAGATAAACGTAGTCATTGACCACGTTTATCTCGACGTTTGAAGGCGCTTGAATTTAGTAAATCCCTTTTCAATCTTATAAATAAACGATCGAGATTAATATTTGAAAATGTCAAGTCAAGCCTATAAAATAATAGGCTTGGACTTACGAAGCGGCTTGACTTCTGTCGAAGTAAACAGTGAAGCTTCAAATAATATAACTTCGCATGCGCACATCCGCAATATGTTGCAGTGTTACTAAATTCATATCATTTGTTGGTTGTTTGCATTTTACCTCAGTTTATAAAAGTCGCAACGTAAAACTTAGTAAAATTGTCGAAAGCGAAATTTTTGGAGTGATACAGAAATAAATGTTTTTTTAATGTTTTGAAAAAGAAGACAAATAACAACATGACAATTTTTAGATTTTGGGGTTATATATCCAGGATGAAATTAGATCATATACCTCTCCCTGTCATTCTGCATAATCGAGTATTTAACTATCTTTTTTTTAGTCGATACGAATTTAAATAAGATTGAAAATAACTCAATCCAATTTTCAATCCGCTGAGATAAACCAATAGGATTTTTCAAGTCATAATATACTTGAAGCCGCTTGAATTATCGAGATAAACGTAGTCAATGAGATTGTGGCATAAATATGAAAATAAATGAAGCCTTCATATGTACTCAACATTTCTTTAGTTTGTACTGATACCTTAATTGCAGAAATATAGTTACCAATCATTATAATTAATAAAAGTTTCAGTGAAAGAATGATTTAAATAACAAAATTTGTTTCAGTTGAAAAATAATAAAAATAACAAAATTTAAGAAAAGAGAGGAACGTTAAACTTATAAAATTTGTTTAATTGCAAATATTATAGTTAATATTATTAGAAGATAAGAAATAATAAAATAATGAAGCATAATAATAATTTATATATATATATATATATATATATATATATATATATATATATATATATATATATATATATATTACCGAGAGGCGAAGTCTCGAGGTGAGATACAACACGAGGTTGTGATGAAACTCCCACCGAGATATGTATACTATTTCATTCACGATCATCTTCTTAATTTATAATTTTCAAAATAAACCATTGAGTTATATTTATTATATATTTTTGACAGCTCTATTAAAATTTGTTAGCCTACTTTATTGTAGGGATCTATAACAATGTTGGTAGGCATCCCCTACATAAACATTTTCAACACGTGGGGTGGAAGTGAAATTTGTTATTTCCAACACAAGAGATTGTCATTACAGTTAGCAATGACGTATTTCCCAACCTGTAAAAGGTTAAGAATTGACATATTATTATAATGATTGAGAATAAATACTTTTTCTCACGACCACATATGAAACACATTGTTTCCACACAGTTACCTGGAAGCGAAAAGTGACAACATCATTCATGTATTAGAAAAATCAAAAAGCACTAGTGTGTTATTATAACGCACAGGTGTGTTGCCAACTGACCGGTAATTTAGATTTATCTTTTACTCATACGAGACATCGCTAAACATTAAAGTACGAAAATAAATAATATGAGTGATAATCTGCAAACTTAACCCGTTTTCTTTACACTAATTTCATATTTATGATAACGTATTTGTAAACAACAGTTGGTAATACTGCCACACTCGACTGTTTACCTCTGTTTTACTTTAAGTTATTTGTCATTTGATTTGAGGTTAGAATAATTCGAACATATATTAAAACAATATTATTATACAATAAAACTTATTTGTAGAGACATTGGTCGCTAGTATGAACTGTAATTAAGGGTGATTAGCGAGCATTTGACTAGCATTTTTTTATCTCTATCAATCGTTTATGGATTACTTTCGAGAAAAATACTTCAAATAAAAAATGCGTGCAATTAATATTTCTGTAACTATTATTTGAAGTATTTGTCTCTAAAATAATATATAAACGATTGACAGAGATAAAACAATGGTAGTCAAATACTCGGTAATCACCCTTAATCACTTGTTCATACTAGCGGCCATTGTGATTTTCACAAAAATGGATTGCACTGACAGCGATTCGTATACCACCGAGTGGTGGTCGTGAGAAAAATAGTGTACAAAACTCGTTGGAAAGAAGTTTTCATTTTGCGTGATTCCTGCGCGAAACTACATTCACAATCGTTAAAAAATAATTCTCTTTCTTTTTTTCCAAAATATCATATCCCTTGTAATGCTCATCTTCCCTTACAAATATCCGAGTCAATACTGTTCTCCGCTATCTTGTAGGTAGTTTATTAGAGCATTATCCGAATTGATAGCAGAGGAGTATATTTGCTGGTTCGCAGCCGCACTTGGCTACGCTGTATTAATATCCGGGTTAGCACTAATTAATTTCTCCGTAGTCGGACTATAGAAGGAGCAGCAGGTCGTAGTGTGCTATGCCAAGCAGGACCGAACTACTACTATTAATGCAAGACCAACTAACTATTCATTAATATGAAATAATGGCAACGATGCATGTGGTTCAGCGGAGATATATTGGGGATTGGTTGGTAATTGCTAAGGATAGTCCTTAACAATTTGTCGTGTTCTATTATATAGCGATGGAAATTGTCTTAAGACAAAGATAGATACATAGTTTCGAGACGCTATTGCCAATTAAAATTTTTGTTTTGTTTTTCTAGAATCGCCACATTGTATAATTCTCTCCCTCCCTGTTTCTTGATATTTGTTCCAAATTTTCTTCTTTCTCTTTCTCTGCTCTCATATATTTTCTCTTTTCAATTATAATTTTCCGAATACAATCCTTCCCTAAAATAGGTTCTATTCAATTAATCTTTCTCTTTTTCTTATTTCTCTCAAAATTCTTCTCACTTCTTCAATCCTTCTCAAAACCTTTTCATTCCTTTCTCTCTCTTTCGCTCGCTCTCTCTCTTTCTCTCTCTCTCTCTCTCTCTCTCTCTCTTGACAGTTCTTGTATTTTACTGTATGCTACCTGTCTCTTTCTAGTTTATTCCTTACAATGGGCCCGTCCAAGTCTTCGACTTTTTAGAAATTACATGTCACATATGAATTTTGAATATAAATAAATGAAAACGAAATAAAAATTGCTATATGTTTTGTATTTTTATACCTATAATAATGTAATTGTGACGTCAGTTACCCTGTGAAAATGTCACTATACAGTGGACCATACATATATTGATCATAAATTCGCGATTGGCTTTGCACACACTCTAACATACACATATTTAATATATCCGAGTAATTTTTTATTAAGATCAAAATAATTTTACATATTAAATAAATTTATATTATAATTTTTGTTTTATTATTGCAATCTCAATACTTGTCATTGTTATAATCATTTAGTAAATAGGAATGTAAATGTTAGATTACTTTTTATTATGAACTATGCTTTGATTATTGTAATCAATACTGTCATTGTTATATTTAATTATAAATAGAAAATGGTTTAAATACTATTTTAATTATAATAATGTCACTTGATGAGTATAATAACCTTCAATATTATATTAAAGAAAGTCTTAAAGTCACATTAATTAAAGCGAATGATTAACCTGATTATGAAAACGAGCAAAAATTATAAATTTTACTTACCTTATGTATAATATGTACTTTGGAAGTTTTTCATAAATTATCATTTAACACTGCACCTATACCTATTCATGTAAGTAAATCAAACAAATATATATTTTGAAATGATAACTATCTCGATTATTTATTAGCATTAGCTCAAAGATTTTTTATCACAGTTTGTAATGGATACGTATTTTTATTCTTGCAACATTTATTGTACATTATATTACCATTATTAATAACGTAGGTTGGTTCTCTCTACTTATGACGGAGTGAGGCTAACGTCACAACTTTTGAGCCAAAACATTAATAATTATTTTAGGCGTTATTAAGTATAATTAAAAAAAAAATACGGAATTTCTGTTTTTAAATTCTTCGTAACATATAAAAAATTCAAAAAAAAGTTGGACGGGCCCATTGTTATTCCAAGTTACTATTATTCCTAGGTATTTGAAGAAACTTATTCTATCCTCTCTTCTTTCAATCATTTATGTGAACGAATTCTTCTTCCTAAGCTATCCTCATTAATTTTAAAGAAGTTTTGTATTTCTAATTCAAAATATTCCGAAGTTGCTGCTTTTCTTTAACGTCTTCATCGCTCTTAAATTTCTTCTCCCGCTGCTTTATGTTGTGGAATAGATAATAAACCAGAAAAGTTAGGTTAGAATTTACCTTTGGCACGAGTTCATAGTTTGAATTCCCTAGAATGGGTTTCATATAGGAGTTTAATTTTACAGACAAAAAAAAAGATATTTTGTAAAAGAAATTAAACAGCTCTTGCTAAAAATTCGATAGTTTGTTTATTCAGTAATAGATTGCAACAGTTTAAACCTGTAGAAAAGGTCAAGTAAGAAAATTATTAGAAAATAAAATGCTTGGTGCAAGCAAGTACCGTACGTCGCTGACCCAGCAGTAATTAGGACAACACAATAGAAGATGAAGCATGCACCATCAAACTAAGACATACTTTCAATGAATTTTGTAGCGTTGTATTATTATTTAAATAATTATAAACTGTGCAGAGTTCATGTAAATATTATTGTCCGAATCTGAAGATAAAGGATCGGTCTAGATGCTACATATAATGCTTTGCATAAGAGATTTACTTTTATGGGATTTTTAGGCCTTTAAAGTTGAGCAAAAATTTCCTTGGTAAGAAATACACGGGGATTGAAATTATGTCCTCAGCGTTATGAACTGAGTTTGAATTTCGCGCCTAAGTTTGACCGTTACACTTTTCTGGTCTATAGTCGGACAGAGCCAGGCTCGGGCTGTGAAGAGGGTGGTTTAAAATTTGGAAGCCATGCACGTGAAAAACTGCAACATTGCTGTTTTGTAAGGTTGCGTTGCCATGCAAAAGCAGCAAACTTTTGGTCCATTTTCCTCTTTTTTTCCTCTATGTCATCTATTAATTGTTTCAGCCAGCAGATCTGGGTGATATTATCCAGCTATTGAACACCTTTATCTTTATTATCAATTAGCAGAATAAGGATAAGGAACAAACGTTATTATAGCAATAATGTTGATTAAAAAATAAATCACTTTTATTTCGGAAAAATTACTGTTCTCCAATAAAATTATTTATACCCAACACCAAGCCCATTACTGAAAGTAATTTAACACCTATAATCAAATGGCCGAGGAAACATCCTTCGAAATTTATGAGAAGCTTGGTAAATCCTTGTAATGGGTGGGCAAAGCAGATTAATTTTCATAATGCTGGGGTTGGACGTAAAGAGACTATGTTAAGTGTAATGATAATAATAAGGATAACTTGCTTTGTAAAGTTTAGTTTACATTGGTGGAATAAACGGTAGAACATAGTAGTACTACTCTTTCACTATTCTTAGTAAAATATTCATTTATACGGAGCTGTAAACAAGAAAAATATGATCGCCGTTATGTACGAGTCTATTAAATTAGACTCTTATTTTTTAAGTTTTCCAAAAAATTAATATTTAAATAAATAATTGGAAAAATAAATATTAATAAAGTTGTTGAAAATTGCTTGTGACGTAATGGCTCCAAAACATAGAAATTAGTTTCATTACAACATGCTTGAACTTAACAAATTATAATCTAAACCCGAGTGATGTGGGCATAAGTTTTACGCTTTAGGTTATGTTAAGGTTAAAAGAAATTCGTAGTAACATATATTTTGTCGTTTTCTTACATTTTTTGTCTTTAGAACAAATATTTCCTAACGTGCAACTACCTTATTATAATCTACAGTGTTTTTATACAACATTTCAATTTTATTCATTGTTCAAACTATTATTATAGCGGACATTTTTTTTACAAATCTACATTATTTTTTACGCACTACTGCATTAAAATTGTTTGTTTACATCTTAGTTACTATAGCGGAAACTGAAAGATTACACCTTGCGGGCGGTAAAGTAAAGGAAAAGCCCGGCGACTGGTAAACAAAACTTCAAAATACAATTGTAAATATAATCAACATTTATTTTCAATAAATTATATCAGTTCCGCTAAAGCTTTTATTAGAATTTCTTGAGGTTTTGAAGAATTTCTCTCATAATTTGCCTCCAATCTTGATATTTAAAAAAAATCTGATGTGGCCAGCACATTACCTTCCGTCAGTTGTATGTATTTTGTATAAAAGTCATGCAGAAAGTTGTTCTTGTACATTACCTTAAGGCAGTTGTATGTATTTTATACAAATTCCATACAGAAAGTTTCTATCAAAAGATCCTATATTTCCAGTAAAATTATAACACAAACATACTGTCAACTGCACTTGGCCCTGACACCTTTCAATCAGAATTTTCTTAATATAGCAGCTGTTTCCAGAGTTATAGCATAGCTGGCTAATATATGATATTTAATTTCTTTATATTTTTTTTAATATCCATGTAATATTTATAATAACAAAAAATGATATTTAACATCGTTTTTTCAAGAAAAACTTTTAAAATCTTCAAGTACAAGGGTACTTCCGGTTGACCAATTATAACCAAAATCTAATCAGCTCTTCACATGGATGTAACGAAGTGGAATACGAAAGAATTATAATTTTTGGAATTGTAGTATTAGAGTTATCGCATTAGAAAATTTTGTCACACACACACACACACATACGCACGCACGCACACACGCGCGCACACACACACGCACACACACACACACGCACACACACATCATCGTAAAAATAATAAAATCGTATTCTAGGGACCCTGAAACGTGCTTATTCATCAAAAACTCACCACCGAATTTTTTGACCAAAGACAGTACCATCCTTACAAAAGTTACGAAAAATAAAAATCACATAACCAAATATGTAGTTAGTAATGCAATACATAGCCTTATTCTTTTATAGCATATCCTCGTGGCCACGTAATATTTTTATATAGCAACAAACTTTGTGAAAGTTACATTTTCCTCACTTAATTTAGTAGTGATAGTAACCACATCTTTCACAAGTGAGGAAAGTAAATTACTTTCATTACTTAAGTGACGAAAATGTCATTTTCACAAGTGACGTTGAAAAAAAAAAATCTTAACAGAAAAATGTAGTTTTTACATGTAATGTTGAAGAAAATGGTATATAATACACGTGGGAAAGGGCCATTAAAAAACTCGTACAGTTAGAAATTTCGTACACATTTTGCAATTATGTCCTTTTTTCACTTTTATTACGATATAGGTACTATAAATGTAACAAAACGAAATACAGTGGCATTATTTTTATAGAGTATGGAATCTTTGAAAAGGTAGTTTGAAGTACTTTCCAAAAATTTCTAAATTCATTATGTCAGAACAGAAAGCGTTCGTAATTAGTTTGTTTTTCAAATATGAGTAAGTCATCAAAATTCTAATTCTATTTAGTTGTGTATATCTCGTATTTGTTTTAATGTAATTAGTAAAAATTCCCTTTTGGCTGCATGCATCGTAGTATTAAAAAACAAATTATTTTCCAATGTAGTATATAAACCACGGCTGAAGCGAAGACAAGCGGAGAGAGAGAGAGAGAGAGAGAGAGAGAGAGAGAAGTTGGAGTGGTTGTAGCGGTTACAATGTAGTAAGAAGTTGTTAGACACCGAAGTTGTAAGATGGGTGAATAGTATAACATGTATTTAATAATAATAATTTGGTACGTAACGTCCGCTCTGCTGTCTCTTTGTTTGTTAAAACTATTAATTGTAAATTGTAAAGTACGTATCTTATTTGTGTGTTGCAATTTAAATATTTGTGTAAATGTATTACTTTTGTTCTTGTGTATAATATATTTAATGTTTCCAAATTAAGTTTGTTTATTTCCCTTTGAAAATAAACTGGTGGCAGCGTTACCTTTTCGGCTTATTAATTCCAAATTTTATATTTATTATAGTGATAGAACCGTTGTGTCACTTTGGTAGCAGCGCGTGGGATTAGAATTTGATTTCGCCCTGTCACATATTTTTGTGGCAACGGTGAGATATTAGAGTTTGATCCTATCCTGTTACATTTATTAGTGGCAGCGGTGGGATACAAGAGTTTGGTCCCATTTAATTTGATTGCACTAGTGCGTAAAATATTGTACATACCTCAGGCCGAGAGAGTAAACGCCCTCCGCTACGCATAGGGCTTCATATTTCCTCCACAGGCGTAAACCTTTTCTTTCGACCCCGATACGTAAATAACTATTATTGTTTATGGCCGTATTGTGGTCAAAATTGGAAGTACCTATTCAATATGTAAATGGAGAACAAAATCGTAACGAAATCTGCCACTTATGTATAATTTTATATTAATCAGAAAAAGTATATGTCTTTATCAGTTTTTTACAGTTAGACTTATAGTTTTGACCATAATACGACCACTAGACCTACTCCAGGTCCTATACTTTATTGTCAAAGTGCTCTTTTTAATGCGAAAATAAATTTGAACCCCTTCAATAATTTAGACCCTGTAAAGCCCAGTGCACGTATGCGTTTAGACCGAGCTTTAAGTGTAATGATAATAATAAGGATAACTAGCTTTGTTTGAAGCTGGTCGCTGAGGAATTCCCTGGACACGACAAAGGCCAGCTACAGCCACAAATTAGGATATCCGCCAGATACACTCGCGTCATTTGCAAATTTCTCTTCGTTCTGTTAATTAATACTCATATAATTGTTTCATAATTACAAGTAATTAAAATATTATATTAACTAGTGTTTAATTGACAATATTGTTTATAATTTAGTGCGCAACACCGGACTTAAATATGCTAATTAATATGTTATAATTGGATGCAACTATTAATGTATGTATGTACATACATATTATGCTGAATTAACATTTCCAAAATACAATTATTGTGGTATCCATTACTGTAACTAAGTACATCATCAATATCATTTTTGTTGGTTATATTGTAACATATCCATAATATTAGTGTGCATCGTGAAAATTATTTATTTACATTTACGAAAATAAATATCACACAATACACATTTTAAAATTATTGCAGAATAAGCTGCAATATTGTTACAAACTTATACATGTTATATTTCGGTAAATACATATTTTTTTTTAGATATAAATAGCCAAATTTATGTGCGGTGAGTTGTAGCCATAGGTAGCGAAACCAATGAAACCAGAAAACGAAAAAGAAACTTTTATATGACATCGTCACTGAATTTGTTCATTATACGACAATTTCGTACAAATGCAGTGTTGACAGCCTTATGATAATTATTATACTACATCTAAGATAATTTGGACATGCAATAGAAAATGACAAAAAATATGTGCAAGAAAAATGAATTAAATAATTCCGATGAACAAGTTTGAGATAAAACTAGTGTTGGCAAATTCCCGGGAATTTATTTTTTGGGAACATTTCCAGTAAATTCAGTAGAAACTTTCCGGAAAGTTTCCTTTAGGTTTTCAAAACTGATAAAATATTATTGTACTCATTACAAGCTTTCTTTTGATACCAAATACTTATATATTACAATGAAATATTATTAATAGTACATTAAAACACAAGTATCATAAGGCAGTCTGTTAACGTACGAGTCCAAGTTTAGAAAATGAGCCGCCAGCGGGCGAGTTTTACAAAGGACGAGTGCGTCACAGGCCTTATGATACATGATTTTTATACTATTTTTTCTATTGAGGTAATTTTACAATTAAATTTAAACAAAGGACTTGTCAAAAATATGAGTTGGTGTTTTTTATCAGTTATGTTGGTAACGCTTCCCGCTAAAAATTGAAATTTCGCATTTTGACAGTTTGTGTATCTTGTGATATTGTCTGATTGTTTACATTAAAACATTGTATCAAGCATTATACAATTATGAAAGAAGAAAACCAATACATACAATGAACACCAAGGTTTATTAATGAACCAACCTGATTTGACATATCGGTGGTTCGTGTTGGTTATTATCATAAATAAAACTTGAATATGGGATTGATGGACGTTACGTGGACCATCACGCTTTTTTATTGAGAAAACAACATATAAATAAAACTCTTTAAATAATGAAATACTTTAATGAACAATTTATTGATTATTATTATTTTGTGCTCACTCACTGCTCAGTTGCACAGATAACGGCAACAGCTGTTCTTGCAATTTTTACTACAAAACATATATGGCATGTATTCGATAGTTCCCCACAACGTGGAACTGGAAATCATACATTAAAACGTCAACTTTTCATATTTCTTTGCTAGTAGCTGCCACAAATTGAGTAGACAGTGTCAACATTTTCAAGTAACGTGCATCATACATTTCATAACCTGCCTGGAATAACAATATATTCAATTCAAAATTGCTTTACCATAAATTTAAATTGTAATAAAAAAAACTTACCGTTTTAATTATTTTGACAAAGTAAACCTGAATGCATTGTTTCTTGTTTCATAATTTTTTAGTTGAAATTTCAACTTCACATATTCTTATTCTTTCTTAACTAACACAGTTATAGCTATAAATTTCTTTTCTTTCTAGTCCTATTACCTAGAGAAAGGATAAAAATCCACAATTAGAAGTAATATTTCAACACGAACAATTTACCATTTTGAGGTTATCTGTCATGACTACCACCTCTGGAACATGAAAGGCGCCAAAAACAGTACGTTTATAGATCTTCTAAACGTCGTGTTTTCAGTGATAAACAGTGCTTTTATAGACTCATAAGAACACCAAAATAGAAAAAATATATTAAAAAGTGTTATAATTTCATTAAATGCTCAGTAGATATTACCTACACAGTTAAATTAATTCAGGATAGAAAAGAAATTTAACGGATAATGTGACCCCAATAGCCCGCGTTCAAACGTAGTTCAGAACACGATATATTTTAAATGATTATATTGTTTAAACGATGTAACTAAGTATTCATTCTAATTTTAATAATTAACATGAAAGTATATTTATTGTATTTTAGGTAAAGTCTCAAAAATGTATAAAAATTGTTTAAATATGAGACGAAACGCGAAAAAATTTTTTTGATTTTTTAATTTTTTTTTATTTCTTCGAAATAAGTACATATATTTCCTATATTTGCGTAAAGAAAAATCGAAAATTAACGGACACAATTTTTTGTTATAAACAAAATAACTATTTTTTTACGCAAGTGTACAGAATATATGTACCTATTTATAGAATTATAAAAAAAATATTTTGCAAATAACACCCCCAAACGTGCACACTTGTTTGTCAACAAAGACGTTGTCAAAGTATTTGAAATAGGTTATGTTAGAAGGAAAAATTCCCGCAGAAACTTTCTGGTAATATTCTCGGGAATTTAATTTGGAAACTTTCATTAGCAGTAAGGAAATATTCCCGGTAAATTTCCTTTGTTGGAAATATTTCTTTTTGGAAAATTTCCAGTTTGTCAACACTAGGTAAAACACATCATTTTGTGTGTTCTTTACGATAACTTCAATATCCGAGATTAGCAACGTTTAGTGTCAGACTGACAAATATGTAAACATAACCTATAAAAATAAATATTTCTTTCATTTTTACTGAAGTTCCTTTTTATCACTCATACGGGGATTCACCCTGATGAATAATAAAGATTGTTATTATTTTATGGTTTATTTTCCACATTCGTGATAACAAATAGAACTTCAGTGCCTTGATACATAAATAACTATTTTCCATGCCCGTTAAAAATAAAATTTCGTTGCAAACTTGTAGATGTGAACCGAGGTACATACAATACCTTATCACGCAAAGTTGCAGCACTTTAATATGGTTACCTATCTACTCTAATGTATTGCAGCATATAAATAATTTTATTGGAGAAAAAGAGTAATTTGTCTGAAACGAAAGTGATTTATTTTAGTAATATTTGTTGTTCTCTAAATTAAATTCAGGAATTTATTTATGTATTCATTTGTGAGAATGTGTAAGGTTTAGGTGTTTGCTAAGTAAACGCATTAAGAAAATTAGTTCTTTACGGGATTGTTTTTTTAGGTCGCCTTTTCACTTTTATACATATTAACTTTTCACTAAAACTTTGCAATTTATATAATGAAGTTGCTACGTTATATTTTCATGAACAAATTACAAGTTTATTTTGCTAAAAAAATATTTATTTTCACAGACACTGAAAGAATTCTCTTCTACTCTATGGTGGTGAGATGGTTAGTTATCTCTCTTATATTATACATTTAACTATATTCGATTTAAAAACAACTAAAGATAACGCATTTTATTACCTTTGATATTTTTTACATTTTCATCATTACGGTTTTGATTTTGTAATGTAATGATCTTATTTTCCAGCTGTACTTTAACTGTCCCTGATGATGATTCATTTGGAATCGAAACTTAGGAAAGTACTATTTAATAAACACTGTTTACCACGACTGCATCTCCAATAAAGTCATGCAAAAAAAAATTGTTCGTTTTTTTTTGTTTAAATCAAACAAGCATAGTCTAATTTATCAATCTATAAATAATAAATTATTTTTATTTACATTTTTCGTTGTAGTAAATCGTTTTAAAGTACCTATGACATTTTTAAAAAGTTGCAAAAAATCAGCCATGTTGTGACGTCAGACGTCCACAGTGCACGTTCAGACTCATTTAATACAGCCTTATTATATCTACACAGAATTTCTAAAAGAAAAAATTATATAGACTATAAATTGAGAATTACATATCTAAATATTTGATAGAATATAGTTTTCATTTGACCTGAAGTTATCCACGTATCACTCAGCTGCTGGTCATTAGTCATTCGCCATTCGTTTTTACTTTTTCGTCTGATTAATATTTGTCTACGTTGTTCGTTGTGTATTCTTAGAATTTCATTACTGCTGCTTCGTTTCGTATATAATATGTATTTTTCAATACAAACAGTAACTGTTATTCGAGTTGTGATTTTTTTGTATCACGCGGTACTATTAAAAAAAATCTCACTATTTTCGTTACTATTTTGGCACGATGGCACAAAACAGCGTTTCACCGACATGTTTACTTTCGTAAATTGCAGGTTACCTTCAAATGTCACTTTGACGTTTAACCTAATGTGACAATCAAAATGGTCGCGTTCATGAAACGCTGATGTCACTGGGCAAGGGACGAGGCTGAAAAAATCATCCGCGTTTTGATCAATGTCATTTTTAATTGCAATTATTTCAGTATTAAAGATCGATTTGAGGAAAAATAAAAAATACGGGTCTATTATTACTCTATCGATTAAAATTAAAAATTAAAAATCTTGCATGACCTCCTTATTCTAAACATCCCTACATTTCATACTAACAGTCAAGTAATACCAACAAATCTTATATTTAATTAACCTCAGCAGATTTTAATGATTAATTTATACGTAGGTGCTAGAAAATTAAATTTGAGAAAAGTTATATGCTTTTAATAATGAGTACAATTTACATATAAATAAGAGTTTAAAATGTATTAATTGCTCCTCGAATTGCTCCTTATGTTGTAAATTATTTTGTTCATATTGTCTCATTAGGAATCACGAATAACTGTAACGTAATCAGCTTAAGCATGGCAAATATAATTGCTCCAATAACTCTTGTATATCTCTCCTTATTTCCATAATAATTGTTTCCGTACCCGTACTCGTACGTGAATTGCAGAGTTTTTCATCTTATTTAGATGAATATGTCTTTGTGCTGTGTAGTTTTTGTTCCATTTTAATTTGAAATTCAATCACGTAAGTAGCATGACGCCAGTGAGTCCGCCACATTTATCGTGCCGGGATCGGGAAGGCGAAGGCGAACGCCGACTGCCAAACGATACGTTCTGTCGAGTTCTTGAACGAATGCAAAGTTCAGGATGTCGATCGTGATGAATGTTGTTCTTTGTGGCGACGTGACAGAGAACAAACGGATTTTTTCTGTTTTCATACGGGGACAAACAGAATTTAAATACTGACAAATATTTTTCTAAAATCCTCTGGGAAGTAGACATTTCTCGGGAAATTATTTTAAGGAAAAAGTAACAGTTTACAGGTAGTTTTTTTCTATAACTGATGGTAAAGTGTACTTTTACCTTCCGTCACCTTTATGTAAGGTATTTGATGAATAAGCACGTTTTAGGCTACCTAGAATACGATTTTACTATTCTTACAATGTATATATATATATATATATATATATATATATATATATATATATATATATATATATATATATATATATATATATATATATATATATATATGTATGTATGTATGTATGTATGTATGTGTGGGTATGTGTGTTACAAAAATTTCCCCTACGATAACTCTAATACTACAATTCCAAAAATTATAAATCTTTCGTAGTCTTCTTTGTTAAAAAGCTTATTAGATTTTGGTTAAAACTGGTCAACCGGAAGTACCCTCATTTGAAGATTTTAACATTTTTCTTGAAAAAATGATGTTAAATATCATTTTTTCACATTTAATGTTTTTAAAAATATTAAATAATATTTTATTTTCTATACGATTTGGCTGCCTTTTATACTTCATATTAATTTAATATAGAGTTAAAAAATTATGAAGAAATTAAATTTCATTAACTAGTCACCTATGCTATAACTTTCAAAACAGATGCTATATTAAGTAAATTCTGATTGAAAGATGTCATTGTCAAGTGCAATTGATATAGTATGTTTATGTTGTAATTTTAGGCTAGAAACTTTCTGTATGGAATTTGTATAAAATACATACATTTTCCGGAAGGTAATGTACAAGAAATAGAATCTTTTGCAAGGTACTCTTTGTATGAAATTTGTACAAAATACATAGAACTGACGGAAGGTAATGTGCTGGCCACATCAGATTTTTTTTTCAAAATACTTGATTAAGTAGCACTTTAAGAATAAGGATAGATAAAATAAAATTTTAACAGTAAGGGTGCGTACGTGCGTACTTGTGTGTGTGTGTGATTTTTTTTCGTCCACGATAACTCATAACAAACTTCTAAATATATCTATTTTCCGTATTTGAGCTTCCTGCATTCATGTAACGAGTTGATCAGATTTTGGGTAAAATCGGATAAATGAAAGTGATACTTTACTTGAAGCTCATAACAGTTTTTAATGGAAAACTATATTAATATATAAGCCAAAACTTTTCAATTTTAGTATTTAAGACTTCTATATCATGGAAAACAACATATTAGATTTTGGCTAAAATTATTCAACCAGAAGTGATAATTTACTTGAAGCTCTGAACAGATTCTCGTGAAAAATATATTATGATATACTCCAAAACTTGTCAAATTTAGTATTCACAACTTTTATATAAAGGGGAAAACATATTAGAGTTTGGATACAATTGATAAACCGGAAGTGATACTTTATTTGAAGCTCTGAACATATTTTCGTGAAAAATATATTGATACAATCGAAAACTTTTCAAATTTGGTATTTAAAATTTTTATATTTATAAGAATGACATGTTAGAATTTTTCTAAAATTGATAAATCGGAAGTGGTACTTTACTTGAAGCTCTGAACAGATATTTGTGAAAAATATATTGATATATTCCAAAACTTTTCAAATTTAGTATTTGAGACTTGTATATAACGGGAAGCAACATATCAGAGTTTGGTTAAAATTGATAAACCGGAAGTGATAATTTATTTGAAGCTCTGAATAGACTTTCGTGAAAAATAAATTAATACAATCAAATTTGGTATTTAAGACTTTCATATTAATGAGAAAGACATTTTGGATGTTTTATAAAATTGATTAACCGGAAGTACTACTTTACAGGAAGCTATAAACAGATTTTCTTGAAAACTGTATTAAAACATGATCCAAAACTTCTCAAATTTGGTATTTAAAAGACATGTATAATTTGAAACAACATTAGATTTTGACTATACCTATATGATAAACCGGAAGTGGTACTTAATTTGGAGCTCTTAACAGATTCTCGAGGAAAAACAATAAATTATAATCCAAAATTTGGTATTACAGACTTTTCTATTTATTGGAACAACAAATTAGATTTTGTTTACGAACGATCAACCGGAAGTGACACTTTACTTAAAGATCATTGCTATTTCAAACATGGAATATACGGGAGATCATGTGTTGGCCACATCAGATTTTTTTTATTAAGTTTACTATAATAACAAAATATTTACCCTAGTTACCCTTTTTGCAAATTTAGCATGTTGCAAAATTTTAACCACTCGTTCGGCAACCCGTGGTTAATAGGTACGTTCTATCGGTGTCAGAAATATTTCTACTAGAATAAGAATATTCTTAAAGCAATAGAACGCTCAGTAGCAAATAACTGTCAAGTGCTGTCAAGTAAAAAAAAAATACAATAGAACAGTGGCAGTGGTTATGTGTTCTTGTTAGTGAACAACTAAAGATAACTTTGTATGTTTATTTTGGATCTTCAAAATGTTGTAATGCAAATATTACAGAGATTATAATTATATAAAAATATATTAAATAATAAAAACGTAAAGGAGATATTTTTGTTGAGCACAGTCTACTCTAAACATTCACAAATGTGACAGAAATGTACGCGCGACAGTCGGCTAGTAAAATTTAGAATTTATCTCCACTCTATATATTTTTCCACCAACGCTTCCAACTCTGAAGTTGGAATGATTCGTAGGAATACTTCGATTTTTTTAATGCAAAAAAACGACCATTGATGTTCTACTAGAAGAAGTAGGAAGATTTCTGACACCAATAGAACGTACCTAATGAAATCTTAAATCGTGTTACTAAACAACCATTTTAGAAATTTAGGTGCTTAAAACTCACAACTAAACGTCAATTTTACGCGCTATGGAAGATAAATATTTTAATTAATGGAAAATAAAATTCCGCCCTCTTTATTTTCGATTTGTTGTGACGTGTTGTGACCCCTTTAATCAAATACCAAAATAATTTTATACAATTTCATCATACACCAATAGCAATCATTTTTGAATTTTTCGAATCCAATAACGAAATATAAGTGTTATCATTGATTTCAATCGATAATGGAATGTTTTCAAAATTTTCCACAATAAAATTCAGTTTCAAGTACCTAAAGTTTTCATTTATATTCAACAATATTCAAATCATATTCATTTCCATCCAGCAATGAATTCATTTTTCCGTTTCAATTACACAACCGTTCCAAGTGTCACTTGATCCACGCCGAATTCAATAAATAAATAACAGAGGCATACAATGGCTGGTTATTGTTCTGTGGAATAGTTAAGATATCGGTTACGCGTTACGCGGTGTATTGAGTAGGGTTGTCTGTGCCTGGGCCTGACATGTGACATACACATTCCCCATGACGTTTGAGCTCTTCCTGTGATCGCGTTTCAGTGCTTTATGCTTACGTCCTTGCGAGGAAGGTGCAAGATATCGCGTTGCTTAGAGTACGATTGATACCAGACGAGAAAGATGAGAATGATAAAAGGAAATAATAAATTATTTATAAAAATAGGCAAATCTGTAGTTGAATGTCAATTTTTGCCCAAATAAGGTTGATATAATTTTGGATAGGTATATCTTAGCCAAATTGTAAAAATCAGTCTTTTTATGAAATGCTGTCAGATTGACAATGTTATTTCACAATCACAGTTGAATTATAACGCTAAATCAACGAAGATTTGACGATTTGTTCGCGTTTTATAAAAGAACTCGGCATTTTATAAAAAGGTTGATCTTACAATGTGGCTATGATAACCAAAAACTAACTGTAAAAGAACCTATTCGAATCAGTAATCAGCGTCCATAGTGTAATGCGAGGGTGTCTCTGATAGATGATGATGATGATACTAATACTGATGATTCCAACGATGATACGCTTTCTTCTAACTGGTGATAAGGATTTCGTGACAAGTATTTCGCTGAGAAAGAAGAACACACATATACTCTTCACTTTCCACTCGTTTGATGAGCACTACGGACATGGACCATACTAGGCTTTTAATAACTAAACTTTATTTACATGATTATTATAACTTATTATTAACTATGGATTAAACTAAACATAACTAACACAACTAAGCAAGTACTAAACTGTTACATTCCGTAAGCCAGCGGGCGGGCGTCGCCCAAAACTAAAAGACACTACATTCCGTCAACTAACGTCTTCCCGACGCGACGAACTCATCTAGACTCTTACATGTTTATCCCACTATCTAAACTCGACTATCTAAAACAAAACGCTATCTTCAGGACAAGATTATCGTAGGGGTACGAGGTGCATAGGCTAGGGCATTCAAAGTCACGCACGTATACATAATAATTTCTAGACTAATGATAAATAAATAAATGTCGTGACTATCATAATACAATATGAATTTCAAACTGTATTTTGAAAAACAGTTAAAATATGAATATTGAAACTATAATTTAGAAAAGTTTATAAAAAGTTATTTATCTATTATTGCTCTTACCCTCGCCTTGTCACTATAGAAGCATTAAATAAAATACTTATATATTGCAATAATAACCATAATGTATACACGTTAATAAATTTTAGAGAGCTTACCCAACTAACATTTTCGGATCTTATAGTCACCAAATTTTAAAGTTTTAGTTTTATAATTGTTATATAAATGTTACTTAAATATATAAAGTTATTTAAAAGTTATGTAGTATAACCACTGGTTTTGAAGTTATATTAGTGATTTTTAACGTTTCATTTGGTGATTTACTCGTATCGTTTTATAAATAGGTAATAGAAACGTTACAGTTACCGCCATTATATAACTTGAATATACCGTAGCTTTAAGTTTTATACAAAAGTTTTATAAGAGTAACCAATGTTAAAATTAAACTTCCATACTTATTATTTTTTAACAGTTTTATACACTTCACTTATATAAATTTAGGAAAAAAATGTAAAACCTAGAGAAATATAAGTGACAGAATGTTAGTCTTATAAAACTTTTGTATTTGTAAATCATAAATTAGTTTCTACTTTCTTCAAAGACAATTCATGTCTATTTTTGACTCACAGTTGCTTCTTCTACTCCTGACCGGGTATTGAGTTTTCATCTTTTGATAATTTGGTGAAAACGTTGATTTTTACAACGCGGTCACTGTAAATTTCCATCTGTTTTCCACAGCTATGGTTAGTAATGGATTATGTCGTCCTGATTCAATAGTTTGCACAATTTAGAAAGATATGTGTAAACTTTTAAATATAATACAATTAAGGGTAATATTTTTGTTAGGTTAACCGGCAGGTAAATTGCGCATCTATAGCGGTAACCTTGGAAGAAAGTTTTATAACATTACCATTGTTAGTATAACGTTACCGGAAATTTTATAAGGTTACTATTTTAGGTAATTCTTGTCACTCTTAGTGTATAATAGCAATAGTTTTATAATAATACTTAAATAGTGTTATAATGTTGTTTTACATTACTTCACCTCCTATGAAGGTGCTTCACATTGTAACAATAAAACTTTTAGTAATATAACCATTTTACAGCGAACTTAAAATATGTGCCGCCATATTTTTCATTAACAAATATCCGCCATTTTAAGTGTATATTAATAAAAAAGTAATTATTATTTATATTTATGTTTGTATGCGTATTTTACGCAAATTTTATTTAAATACTTAATAAAACTTAAAAACAAAGAATATAAAATTGAAAAAATGAAAACAATATTTAATTTTTATTTGAAACTTTGAAATTAAAAAATATGAAAATAATGTATATTTTAAAGGCGCGTTAAATAATTAGAAGTTTTATGCATATCTTTCACAGTAAAGTTACATTTGTTTTAAATTTATGGTAAGAATTAACGCGTTTTGTAACATAATTATATATATTCCATATGATTTAGAACTTATGAACACTTCATTTAAGTACAGAATACCATTATAAAAATTTCAAGTTTTATAAATAACAACTGATGAATACAAAATAGTAATGCACGAGAATACTACAGATATTTTGGTTCTATTTTGACTCACAATATACTCGAAGGTTTTATAAGAGTGATAATTTGGTTATATACATGAGATGTAATGGTAATAGAAACCTTAACAGTCCCATTTTATAAATCTTAAAAGTTTATAATATTACCAAAATTTTGTCTCCGAAACCATTATAAACTTCTCCATTTAAGCTCTTTAACAGTTTTATAGAAGATTATATAAGGTTTACATAAATAAAAATAAATCAAGAAGTTTTATAATATTAGTAACAAGAACATATCGGGTACCGCAATGAAACAAAAAATGTTCATTGGGGTAAACAAAAAAATTGTGTAAATAACTTTAAAACATAAAATTGATTATTATTATTATTATTATTATTAATATATTTTTTTTGTTTCAGGTATGTACCCTTTGATCTGCTAATTTATACAAATTCAATGATGTAAGTATCGAATACCTATACATGAAATTTTAAGCCATATCTGTCTTGTTCAAAAATTATATGAAATATATTATATGCTAATAATGATCGTTTTCTTAAAGGAATAATTGGATATATGTACGAATAATAAGCAATAATAACAAATTTAATAAGAAAAAACTACTAATAGGTATAATAATTTTGACTGTCAATGACAGTCTGTCATTTATCTGGTGTGGCATCATAAATTCAAACAATTACTATTTGGTTTATTTTCCTTGTTTCTTTATTTTCTGCTTTCATTTACATTAAAATGGATTCCGCATATCAACAAAGCTATAGCAGAAAGCTTAAAATAGTAAAATTTGGAATAGAATATTTATTTCATGTTGATGTTTAGGAAATTAAAATTTTTAATATTTTAAATACTAATATTTTTTAACACTTTGATAGTCCCTATCATACAAATCCTAAGGCCTAGTTCAATTTGTAATTTTAATTACCCATCTTTATCGTTGTGTACGGCTGAGGGCTTAATTCTTATTATATTTTTAATATTAAGTTTTTTTGGTAATACCTACATATCCGGCATTTACATTTTAAATAATTAGAAATTAAATAATTTTTTAATTGGTTGCTTGTATTATTTATTAAAATGGAATTATAAAGATTTTTATTTGAAATCGTCAGTAAAGTGCACAAAAAGCGTAATTAAAAGTTCAGAAATCGTCATTGTTGCCAACCTTATGATAATTATTGTACATATGTATAATGTAATTTGGGTAGGTGGGCGAAGTAAATTTGTAGGTAAAATGACAAAAAATATGTGCGAGAGGAACAACCTAATAATTCCGATGAAGATTTTTGAGATAACACACATAATTTTGAATATTCATTACGATAAATTCAAGATCTGGAGGTTCGAAACACGGAACTTAAGTTCGTTTATTTGACTGACAGCAACTGACAGATTTATCAACATAACCTACAAAAACAAATACTCTTTTCATTTTCACATAATTTCAATTTCACTGCACCTCGGCATAATATAGAATTCCAGTTTCTTGATACATAAATAACTACTACAGCGGAAAATTAATAAATATCTTAGATGAATCCACTTCAAAAAGAAATTTCTTCTTTAAAATTCTTTTTCCATAATTGAAACTTACGTGCATTGTGCATGTAAAATTTATGAAGATATTTACGTTATTACAGAGAATTTTAGTTTAAGGTCATATGTGTTCCAGATGAACTATAATCAAATAATTTCAACTTAAACTCTTCCGAGAAAAATTGTTGTTTTATCTCGATGTATAAGAAAAATAAAGTGTCCCCAGCGGTTCCTAGAAGTTATTAAATCATATACTTGTTCTCTTTTTAATTGTGAATCTTTGTTCATTTTGTAAAAAAGTTTTATGAATTTATTAACGGTGTCAACCTAGATAATGTCGAAAAGAATAATGGGTGAAAAGCCAAATACTCCGAAACTATTTAGCATATTCAACAGGCTTTTAACTAACAATACCTTTTGAAACTTCAGCATAACCATTAAACTACAAAATGCATCCATTTTCCATTAAAGCACGCGTAACCATTTGAAAATCACAGGCATTAACTACAATTTCAATAACCTATCTTCACCTTTTCATCATTCATTTTCTTTCATTTGAATATGAAAATACATACATTTCAATTCATGGAAGTGGAATAAAGATGACAGATTATTTATTTCTGCTGCTTTACATTTTTTTGCTGTAATTTCACGAAAAAAAATTGAAATCTCACATGGTTTTAACAACACAAAGGGAATGTATAAAATTCCCTTTATAATACAAGGGTTATGCTAGAATGGCCGTGTGCCTGAGTGTCAGGTCGCGAATCTGGGGAACCGGGTTCGATTCCGACAGACCGCAAATATTTAGAATTTTAAACGACACAAAATTGATTCCTGTGGTACACTCTTCATGCCAGTAATGAGTGTCCGTGATGTGACGCCTGATAAGCGCCCGCACGGTGTAAATATTTCATCATTACCGATATCTGCGTACAAAGCACATTGGCATACCCAGCAATGGGTAATAAGCCGTGATGATATATTTAATTATTTATTTTATTGAGAATAAGACACATAGATAGTTCTTTTTTTAGAATTTTATGTTAAATTATTAAATATATATACGTACCTACAATGATACACTTCCTTCCACTTTAAGCTCCCAACCAAAATAAATAAATATATTATCACGGCATATTACCCATTGCTGAGTGTGGCAATCTCTTTATATTCTTTTGTAATGCTTTAAAACTAATTTCGGGGAGAATTAAAAGCTGCAAAAACTATCAAATTTATTTCAGGATGACATAGAAACTGTCCAGCTGTGAAATTATAAATCATGATTCGATAATAATCATTGGTTAATTTCATATATCTATTCACTCAAAATTATTGTTTAAAAATTAATTAAGTTCTTACTAATTTAAATTTTGTACCTTTTCAATTTAACAGTTATCTCTTTCTATCGCTGCACACAGTAAGTGAAATGGCTGCTACAACAGCGCTGTAAACAATTAGCATTTCACATTTTAGTTGCAATAAAAGCTTTTATAACTTCTTTTGAGAAGTTTTTTAAAGTTGCCAAATACTTTCCTCGCAATTTACGTCTAAATTTTAAAAAAACAAACATTGTGACCCTTGCCATTTGTTGGCTTACTATATACTTTATATGTGCAGATCCCATAGCATACATTTTCTATATATTAATTGAAAAGGTCTATTTCAAATAACAAAAAATAACTGTTTAAAATGTTACTGCAAATTTATTTTTCCACAGCCTATCTGATATTCTTATACTCAATAATGAGCCTGTTACACATTTTTTAAAAATATTTTAAATGAATGTTTATGCAATATTTTTCATAGTAATAAAATAAATAATAATAATAATTTATTGTTATTTTAGTAAATAATTAAATAGCAAGATTGGTGCCAGAAATACTTATGAAAAACAACCCCCTATTCCTTTGACGTCGGAGTACACACAGCACCTTATAAAAGCCAATAGGAAAACAGTTTGTCCATCACATACGCCATTTATATAAATAAGAGTAGGCGATAGTTTGTCACATGTTAAACGTATGTACTCTGACGTCACGTTCTGTTTCAGATCACGTCACGTTTTCAAAATATTACATACATTTCAATAATTAATTGTAATAATTTAATGACTATTTGAGGCTCTTAAACAGTATCTTTTAAAATTTAGTACTTAGAAGTCATATGCAACAGCTCTATTCTAGTATATGATCCTCGAAATACTAAAAAACTAATTCAAGAATTAGAGCAAATAATTCGCACCAAATTCCATTCCATGAATTAAATAAAGAGCTTTATTTTCTCGAACTAGAAAATTCTAGATCAATGCATGACCTAATTTCTAATTCAAAAATTCATATTTACCAGGGAGTTTAAAGTGATATTATTTACTCAATATGTTACGTTCCTACTCCATATCAGAGGATCAAAGGAGTTAGTCCGAACTTATGTATGAACTTTGAAATTTCTCTTTATTCTAATTTAAAGTTATACGAATATCTTTAAGTATGCGCGAAATATACTACGAATGTTACTCTTATTTTTCCACAAACAACTACTTTCATTCTTTAGTTAGACGAACGTTCGGTTGGGGAAGTATTAACAAAATCTAATCAACTATTTCATATTTTAAAATTTATAGATTCGCATATAATTGGGATTCCATGCCTTTGGCAGTTCAAACATATACTATTTAGAACACATACGAACATTATCGTGAAAATGATAAAATCAGATTCACGAATCGGCAAAACGTGCTTATTCACGAAAATTCCTATAGGCGCTTTTTAGAGTGATCCCTACATTCCTCTCTTACTTTTAATTGGCCGGTGACAATATTTTATACGAAACATAACGGTCAAGAAAATGTATTTTATTTTTATATTATACCGCTTCTAAGTCATTGTAGACCTGAACCTTCCTCACACTAGCAGTAGTATCTCTGAATAGTCACGCATTATACAAGACTTTGATTAATATTGCTGACTTACTCCAGTTTGATAGCCACAAGGAAGTCAGCGATCCTGTTGTCAGATGAATTGGAATCGGTTTCGTTTCCTATGACTATTTATCGCTGACTTATCTATTGCTCGTGCGCTACTAGTGAGGGGCAAAATCGGATTCTACCGATTCGATTATTTTAATAATCGGATGATAATTCGAATTATTTTTCATTTGGTTTGTCTGACTGCGCTTGCGCTGTACCTAGGTTAAAGATCCGAACATAGCCGCGGTAAAAATTATTCGTTTCGATTATGTTTGTCGTCACTCGTTGGATGAGCGATCCGTTGAAACTTCAGTAATTAGTATTCTTTTTTGATGAGTTCTGAATCGAAAAAGTAAATCCTAATCTAAACACAAAGATTTCTCTAGAATAAAATATATGACCAAAACTTTTAACGTCATTTGTAATACGTAGAAATCGGTAATACAAGCAATGGGAGCGAAGAGATGGGTACAGACTTTTCTCTTTCGTTATCTGTCTTTGTATTACTTCGCGATGTTTTAATGCTAATCAAATTCTATTCTTATTTAACAAATTTTAAAGGTTTGTTATTTTTAATTCTTATAATGCCCGGTTTTATAAACATCGAATAAACTGCTGAGTTATTTCTTTGAAGGTAATTTTAATCGACGAGTAAATAAAAATGTCTGTTTTATGAACAAGTTACAGAGTAAAACAACTGCTTGCAGAGTAAATATTTTATCCTAGTGATTTACCGACAGGGACATGGCATTTGTCATTATTTTGTGATTTTTGCATATAAATATTTTAATATTTTCTATAATTATATACATTTAATATTGTTTTTCACTATATTAAGAACCTATAGGCCAGAGTGGTAATAAAATTTTATTTTTTTATGAATTTGCAATTACAATTTTAACTGGGACAAGGAAAAGAGCCTCCATAATGAGTGTGTGAATACTGTACTACATTCATGCTATGGTTTCTTATACTGGCTAATCTTTTCACTACTGGGGCATAAGAGAGATTGATAAAACCAGGATAAAACATTACTAGACAGTATCACTTAAAACCACTACTGACGATAATGTTAATCTTCAACTGAAGAGGATCTGTTCCAAGCAATGTGCCGCAGAATGTTTTAATAATATTGTATTCTGTATGTTCCTGACATGAAATAAATCCAAAAGTCAAAATAAAAAATAAAGTGTGTCATAAAGTGTCAGGTGTCAACTAACATGGAAAAAAGAGAGAACGGGGAAAAAATACACAGAAATAGACAAAGCAAATATATTGGATATAAATAAATAAATGTAAAAATAATGCAAGAGATGAAATTTATAATAAATTTAATTTAATTAATGTTGATGTGTCAAATTTATTCTACATAATAAAGTTTACTTCCTCGAAAATCGGTGGAATAATTTATTCTTTTTATAAAACGAAAATATCTGGAATAAACTATTTTACTTTAAGAGTATATTTCACTTTACTAGTGTTGAAGTTTAAATTTATTTATTTTGATTTTTGATATCGACTGATGGCGACATCTAGCATAGAGAATATATAATTAAGGATAAGTGCATTATTATTGTTCGTTTTTCCTACGTCGTGACATTTAATGTACTATGTGATATATAATTAAAAATTAATTAAAATAAACCGCCTTATTATTAAATTATCAACAACTAGTAATTTACTTATTCATCTTTTATAAAACTGGGCATAAGTATATTAATATTTTGTCTAAATTTCATCAAGATCACAAATACCCTATTGTTATTTTTCAACTTTATTGCCGATTATTTTTAAGTCGAATTATTGTATTCTATAATCGAATTGTATAGGTTATTTCAATAATCGGATGACAGGTTATTTTTAATTCGAATTTTCCCATCACTATGCGCAAATTTCTCTGAAGTACAGGCAAGTAACTTCACGGAGTAAAATAAAACTGCGAAAACGTCAGAGATTGGCGAGCCACAAGATGGAAGGGTCGACATTAAAATGTGATAATTTATTGTGTTGAAGAATATAAATACATTTTGTTTTTATTCAGTTTACTAGAAATAATTTGTTATGTCAAACAAATTTGAAATATGTTGTCATTAAAGAAACCGTATAATAACCAACTTCAAGTATGAAAATCTACTAAAAGTGTGAGAAAACGGTTGTTCGAACTTGCAGCATGATGTGATAAGATGTGGGTAAGATCAATAACAGATATATAACTTGTTTATAAACTTTTCTAAATTATAGTTTCAGTAATCATATTTTAACTCTGTTTATCTATTTAAGTTATAAATGTCAAAATTCAGTTTAGAAATTCTTATCATATTATGTAGCCGCGTCTGAATTCAACCATGCCATCAGAATATCCAACGTCGTCTCCGTAGCTATAGTCACGACATTTATTTGTTGATCATTAAGTCTAGAAATTATTATGCATATGTGCGTGACTTTGAATGCCCTAGCCTATGAACACTGTACCCCTAAGATAATCCTGTCCTGAAGATAGCGCTTTGTTTTAGATAGTCGGTATTAGTTTGTCACGTAGACAAGACGTCTGTACTCAGTTAGTAAACATGTAAGAGTTTTAAGTTTTGGCTCGCGTTCTGCGTAACGCGAGTATTTTGGCCTAAGGATGCAACGGCATCTTTAGGTTTTAAGTTATGTTGGTTTTAATTAGTAAAGAATAAATTAAGTTAGTGCAAGTAATAGTGTAATTATAATAATCATATAAATAAAACGTTAGTTTAGTCAATAAATATCAAGTAATGTCCATGTTCATAAATTCTAAGTGTTTATCAAGTGTAAAGTGTGTGTATGTGTGTTCTTCTTTTTCACCAACCAGTCAGAATAAAGAGTGTCATCGTTGGGGAAAATAGTAAGAAGTAGTATCATCATCTCTTCCGCACCCCCCTCGTGTTACATTGATAGATTGAGTTCTAAAAGTGTCTGACCATTTTATAAAAGCAGTAATAATGCCAAATTAAAGCTCAGACATCAGTAAGTTTAAGTTGGATAACTGCAATTATTAGAAACAGAATTTAATTTCAAAATTTTGCAGAAGACATTTGTAATTATAAGTAGGTCATTGGTGGTGTTGTTATCGAAAATATGGCGGTAAAAACATAATAAAGCAACATTAAGGTTCCAAAGAATATGGAAGAATAATTCAGTTACGCGAATGTAAATAATGAAAATGGCTTCGAGTTTGGTCTGTTCGATATCCATCTTCATTCATACCCTGGCGTAAAAATCGAGGCGTATGGGAGAAAAGAGAAACAGCGAAACATGGGATTCGTAGCGTAAAGGTTATGTTACGTCAAGCAAACTTTATAGCGAACACCTGTGTTCAGTTTTCATGCTTGCCTATTCACCGAGCCGGAGGCCAGTGTTTCCCAAATTGTGGAAAGCATACGCATAAACGCATATCCTTACCCTAAGCCTATGCCTAAAGGATACAATACAGTATATGTAGTAGGTACAGATAATTTTCGTTATACAGATATGCATTTCTCATCTGCACAGTATTTACGAATTTTTCTACCTATACTCGTACTTATTATTTTTTGTTGTACTCTATACAATTAATTTTTAATTTATTCCGTATAGGTAATTATTTATAATATTTTGTAATTTTAAATGTTCTGATACTCTAAATAAAATGCTCTAGTATCCAATTTATGCTAAAAAAATTGGTCTAAATGAAGGAGTTTACTAAATTTTTCTCTTGCCACCGAAGGTAAGAGAAATAAGGGCTCATGGATCGTGCTAAAAATAGTATATCGAGATTTTAGTTAATAATTATATTTTAAGGTCTCTAGAATCCTATTTTATCTTTATCACGATGATCTATGTGCGTATGTTGTGTGTGGGTGTTGATCCGGTTACCGCTCTAACTAGTCTAACTCAATAATAGCATTTAAAATGTTTGAAATTTTGTAATCCTACTCCATTCTAATATAGAAACAAACCATTCGATTTTGTTTCAATTAGATAACTGGAGCTCACTTTATTTGATGCCTAAATTGTTTTTGTTTTTCATTCTATTTTGTTTAAACGCTTATTTTCGCATTTTATATTATAAAAATTATTAAATTTTCTACAAGTATATTATAATACTTTTTTATGTATCTACATAAATGTTTAAACTTATAAAATAATCTATATTTATTAATTCCGAAGCTTATGCTTTAAAAATAAACCCAACTTCTTGGTTACACAGTTCAAATCTCAAATGTATATAGCTGACAGATAAATGTCAAAATATTAATCAATTCAATGGTTTGGTCATATGGAGAGAATGAAGAGTGAACGGCTTGTAAAGCGTATATATCTTGATGAAATTGAGAGTGTTCGATTGCGTGGCCGTCCAGTGTGCAAGTGGATGGATGTGATTGGTAAGGTACTAAAAGAGAGAAAGTTTCCGAGTGGGAAGAGAAGAAGAGCGTGTATGAATGCGATTATGAATGTGGCCGAGGCGAAAGAAGTGTGATTAGACAGGAATATGTGGCGAAGGATGATTGTTTCGTAACTATTATTGTGGTCCGGTTGCGGTATTTCGCTACCGAAAATCGATCACTTTAATATGTTAAGAGTGAGGATATATATATATATATATATATATATATATATATATATATATATATATATATATATATATATATATATATATATATATGTTGTACCTATGATGTCAGGTTAGTAAGAATGTTGTTGAAAGAGAGAGTGATTATTTTTTGGTTGTTATTTTTATTCTTTCGGGTTTGTGCTAACCCACTAAGTGGGAAACATCCAACTTGGAATTATGAACATGCCCGATAACTGTCAGTACTATTGGCTAACGCTGACATCATGATCACTTTTATCATTTAGATTGCGAATCATAGCCCAAAGGAACACGGCTGATATGAGTTCTGTATTGACGACTAGCGCGAGAAATTTTAAATTTGAGAAATTAAGTAATATACCTACTATTTATTTTGTGTGTAAATTACTATAAATATTAGTAATAATAAATAACAATGATATATTCTAATGTTAAATTAGAATTAAATAATTTACTTCTACTGTAAAAATAATAGGAGTACAATTTGGTCAGGATTAATTGATTTAGGTAACAGTAAGGTAAAGAAGAATAAAAGAAATAATTTAAAAAATATTTATTGATTTTTAAATAACACAACGTGCGTGTGTCTCTGTGTGTGTGTGTGTGTGTGTGTGTGTGTGTGTGTGTGTGTGTGTGCGTGCGTGCGTGCGTGCGTGCGTGCTTGCGTGCGTGCGTGCGTGCGTGCGTGCGTGCGTGCGTGCGTGCATGCGTACGTGCGTGTGTGTGCATGCATGCATGCATGTAACTCAAATACTATCATTCAGAAAATTTTGAAAACTTGTATTTCGAACTTTTTCTAATGGAAAGAGCCCATTAGAGTTTGGTGTAAATCGTATAAGCGGAAATGGCACTTTACTAGAAGCTCAAATTAGTTTTTCTTCGAAAAATACCTTTTTTTGTTACTTTTTCGAGATTAATGTTATTATAAAAATTAAAGATTATTCAATTTTCTACAGATTTGCATTAATACATTTTCTACATATTTTATGGGTAAATTTATAAAATTATATATAATTTAAATCCTGGAGACTACGCTTTAAAAAAACAAAACTGCTTCGTTGCGCAGTTATTGAAATGTATGTAACTGGCAGATAAATGTCACTGTCAAAGAACCAATCATTTCAAATTAATAATAGTAACGTTTTAAAAAGAAAAAGTAAATAGAACAATAGAAACGGATATCAAAACAGTTTCCAGCATAACTAAATATGTAGGTATATGTATTTAGATGAATAAGAATTAATGATTCGCAAAAAAGTTTAAGGTAATTCTCATTTTTGGATTAGTGAATTCTATTTTATACCAGTATTTAAAATTTAATCTTCATTTTATTATCAAAAAAAGTAAGTAGTTGGATTAGATTAGACTATATTTTAAGAAACAAACTGCCAAAATTAAAGTGTAATTCGCTAATTCAAAAATAAGGATTAGCTTAATCTTTTTTGTGACTCAGGAGGTAAATGGCGGGAGGTATTGTGTTGCCCACACCAGATTTTTTAACTAGTTTCTAAGGATGTGATGTTGTAGGGGTAAAATCGTATATTGTACAAAAGTAACATTATTTTAGCTTTTAGCTCTATGAAGCATAGACAAACTTTATTAGGAATAAATTTATTGGTATTACTTGACTGTTAGTATGATTAGAGATGATGATAAATAATTGGAGATACAGTCTTGGTAAACTGTGTTTATTAAATAGACACTTTATTAACTTTCCTACGTTTCGATTCCAAATTAATCATCATCAGAGATAGTTAATGTACAGTTGGAAAAAAAAGATCATTACATTACAAAATCAAAAATTGTAAGCAACTAAACTAATTGATT
The DNA here is from genome assembly GCA_963082715.1 of Harpalus rubripes. NCBI lineage: Eukaryota > Metazoa > Arthropoda > Insecta > Coleoptera > Carabidae > Harpalus > Harpalus rubripes. The sequence goes on from OY720450.1 coordinate 64,779,037, forward strand.
AGGAATACTTACATCAGTTATAAAATAAACTACGTAGTGTTAATGAAATATTTAGATGTCTGCAGGTGTGAAAAGTTTGAGAAACCCTACAACGCCCGAAGCGATACGAAGACCAACAAGGGAAACTCGGGCAATTTATATGCTTTATTACAATTGTGGATTTTAGGTTCATGTTTGTGAAGCGAGCGCAACGCGACGCCATGTACGTTTACCATTCTCCTCACTGAACTTGCCAACAAAAGTGCTAAATTTTTATGGGATGTCAACTGAAAAATTGAAATTGAATTATGACAACGATTTAATTGAGAAAATTTTGTTGATCTTGTTGGAGTATCGTAAATAACAAAAATGGCGATTCTAGCAAATGAAACAGAAAATATGATGTTGTAAATTATTGGGTTATCGCTTCTAGGACAAATACACCGCCATTACTTTAAAACACATTGTACAACATGAAACAGTTTTTTTTTAAATTCTAATGATTCTCCAGTAGCCCATAAAAGAACAAGGACATCATGGTTATTTTTGAAACAAAATATGAAGTGAATGAAGAATTTAGTCTATTTTTTTTTTTAATTTGTATAATTTTACGAATACAGATTGTATATATAATAATTAATAACGCTTTCTTGAGATCATTTTAATTAAAAAATCTGGTGTGCCCAACACAATACCTCCCGCCATTTACAGCCCGAGTCACAAAAAAGATTAAGTTAATCCTTATTTTTGGATTAGCGAATTTTACTCTAATTTTGACAGTTTATTTCTTAAAATATAGTCTAATTTAATCCAAGTAACTACCTTTTTTTAAACCCCTCAATAGGATAAAATCTCAATTACAGAGTGGGTTCACATTCACACATATCCATGCCTTAGTTGGATTCGAACCCAGAGCCCCGAGGGCACTCATGACATGAGGCGTTGCTGTAACCATTGAGACACCGGAGCTATAATAAAATGAAGATTAAATTTTAAATACCGAGATAGAGTAGAATTCACTAATCCAATAATGAGGAATAGCTTAAACATTTTTGTGAATTGTTAAGTTTTATTAATCTAAATACATACCTGCATATTTACTTATGCTGGAAACTGTATTCCTTTTTCTATTGTTCTATTTACTTTTTTCTTTTTAAAACGTTACTAATATTATTTTGAAATGATTTGTTCTTTGATAGTAACATTTATCTGTCAGTTACATACATTTGAATAATTGCGTTTTTTTTGTTTAAAGCGTAGACTCTGGGATTTAAATTATAGATAATTTTATAAATTTATCCATAAAATATATATAGAAAAAGTATTAATGCAAATCTATAGAAAACTTAATAATCTTTAATTTTTATAATAACATTAATCTCGAAAAAATAACATTTAAGGGTATTTTTCGATGTAAAACTATTTTGAGATTCTAGTAAAATGCCATTTCCGGTTATCCGATGTTCACCAAAATCTAATGGGCTCTTTCAATTACACAAAAAGTTCGAAATACAAGGTTTAAATTTTTTCTGAATGATAGTATTTGAGTTAGAGTGGAGGATCCACACACACACATACACACAGACATCATCGTGAAAATGTTAAAATTGGATTCTAAGGACCTTAAAACGTGGTCATTTACCAAAATCTCGATATGCGATTTTAGCACGGTCCCTATACCTCCCTTACCAAGGGTAGCGGGTGGTAAAAATATCATATGAACATAACTTTTGGTAACAGAATTACAAAGATACAAAGGATTCAAATTTTATAAATATTGTAAAAATGAACATACTTTTAATACAAAAGAACAACATATGGGAACTTTATTATGATAAATAAAATAATGTAAATAAAAATAAAATTTATAAAACTTTGATACTTTGCAAGCTGTCATTGACGGAATAGGGAATTATGAATTCTGTAAATTGTATTCCGCAGAACTAAACCAATCTATATTTTACAATACAATAAAAAACTAAAATTTGAGTAACTAATCAATTTTACTAAATAAATTTGTTATATATTAGTCTTAAAAATAATGGTACTTTACTTGAAACTGAAAATAGTTACACTAACATACTAATTATGGTCCTCCAGCATGTTCATAGAGATTATATCTGTGAGTTCTTAATAATTTAAAGACATCTAAAAGTTTTTATAACCAGTAAATTTTTTTGTCAAGCTTCAACCAAAATCAATCACTGTATAATAATTGTTTGTACACATAGAAATTCATTTCGATTTACGAGATACACGATGATAACGATGTAGTCGATTTCAGACAAAAACAAAAATAAAAATAATTACGCCGGATATAATGTTATAAACAAAAGCTACCTTTATAAAGTGGATTTTACAAAAAATTTAAATTTATTTTTATTTGCGAGATACATGGCGATAAGGATGTAGTTAATTTCAAATAAAAAAAATTAAAATATTTACGCCCGATATTATTTATTATAAAGCACAATATCCCTTTGTTGCTCAAATAAAATTTTCTGTTGAAATCAACGATATAATAAAAAAAATGTTGTGTTGTATTTAAAATAAAAATATTAGGATCCGATTAAATACTTTTTTAAAAATTTAAATTTTTTATATATATTCCAGTCCAACAATTTACGAGAAGTTATGCATATTTTGTAATACTGTAGAAAAATTTAGATATTTAATTATAAATTCCAATTAATTTTAAGGACTAATGGCGGGTTTTACCAATATTTTAATTTGGAATTAAATATAAATTAAATTAAAATGAACACTTACATAATACATATATTTTATACGTATAAAAATGTTGATTTTAATTTAATTTTTCTTTAATTTCTAATTAAATATTGGTGCAACCGGCCATATGTAAATGGAATATGTATAATATATTGTTATATTTAGGTACTTATCATTAATGCCTATCATTTCAATCCTCTGATACATACATGAAGTATTTCTATATTCTCTTATCCAATTTAGATATACTAGCAGCACGTAAATCCTAATAAGTCTTACGGTATTGGCCAAAATCGAACATTCCTTATTTCGGCCAGATCCTTAGTATTTCCTTTATATAATTATTACACTTTTTCACTTCATATTGTAACGTGAGAGTACCTACGCCTACGTCTGCGAGGACGCGACCGCCGCAGCGGTTAGCGAATGCGAATATATATTCTTAGCGACGATGTAATCGTCGCGGGCAATTTGATGATGTAAACAGACCTATTCAGACCTGTTTCATTACTTGGGTAACGTGATTTATTGTATTTGCTGTTTTTGTCTATAGAATAATGTTCTAGTAGTTTCTCGAATAAAGACCCCGGAGTATATAAACCCTGTTAAGGTCGTCGCGTACTTGGGCGAGGCGAAGCGAAGCGCGACGAAGACCCATTTTTTCATTCAGTATATTATTATGTGTATACGCGCACTTTGGAGCAGCGAAGAGCAGAACAGCAAAGTGACTCGCCGGAATACTTCGGGGAGCGAAGTTACCTAAATCAGAACGAATATGCCCGAGACGCATCGGAAATAGCCGATGTAGAACTAACTTTCACCCCTTTCACACATCATAGCTAAACAATACGTATAGAGTATGGTAAAATGTCAAAAATTAATTGTGGTTTCAAAATATAAAGAAATGAATGTACAAAATGTGAATTTGATTCAAAAGTGGAAACAGTTTATAAAACTAGTTCAGAAAATTCCTTACATATTAAACGATTTCTATTGTACAAAATAGTATTGCAGACTCAACAAAAAAGGAGATTAACTACTTGGTTACAGAATGTAGTAGAATATATCAAAAACTTTAAACATTTTTTCGGCCTCTCTGTACCAAGGCATTTTGCCACTGCACTGAACCTACGGAAGAAACAAAATAATTTATAAATTTGTCTGTGCCTGCGTTGTTGCGTTTCCTCCAAGCTGTCGTCCATATTTTAAAGCAAACGCGGCCGTTTCTCGTTCACAACTGCTCGCAAGTGCGCGTTTGTTCTAAAAATGTTCTTCGCCGCGCTTCGCTTCGCTGCGCTGCGCCTCGCTCAAGTGCGCGACGACCTTTAGCAAGGCATTCGACAGTCTGATAAACAAGCGCCGTGAAATGAATAGTTGATGATACAAACAAGCAGTCGACGAGTAGTGAACATAAATAAATGTAATTATATAAATAAATAAGTGAAATAAATATTGTTTAAATAAATAATATTGTTTAAATAAATAATCTTAGTGGTTAAGTGTTTTATAATATTCTTATATTTGTTTATCATAGTGTTAGTTAAATTTATTGGCTCGTATTCCGAGCGCACTTTTATAATAAAAGCGCTTTTACATTATATTCTTATGAAGAGTGTGCTCCATAACAGCGCTTTTATTATAAAAGTGCTCTCGGAATACGGGCCATCTTTTAATTATCTTTTTTAATATTTATCATTTAATAAACTTTAATTTTGATTAACAATAGGTTTGTTCGTTTTGCTACCTTGCGTCTACGGTTTACTGCTGCGCCCATTGTATGGAAGCGGCAGTAAGCGCAAAGTAGCGAAACGAACAGATTTTTACATTTCACCCAAATAAATAAAAACGTACAATATTATAACATTTTACCATAATTTTTATTCATTTATTAAAATTACGTAACCACTACGGCGCTCAATTAACCACAATAACAATGTTACGAGTATCTCCTATTGATTTAAGCAACATCTAGTGTTTCGAAAGTTTTAAATAATACAGATTATTATATTAAATTAGAAGTTTATACACTGTTTCTAGATTTTGTCACTTATACCACTTTTCCAGTGAGCACTTCATGTCATATAGATTGTATTTTTAAAAAGATTAAAGCGAAAATCCTGAAAAATGTTCTCCATTTGTTAATACCTAAAAATGATGTACATTCAGTGTCGTACTCATTGCAGCAATGCTAATTCTAATCCTGCTTAATTTTTACAAGCGTGAAACCATGTCAGGCAATGAGCATTAGGAGTTCTGCTGTTAACAGCACAATCGTAAATCGTATATAGAGTGGCATATTTCGGACAATGTGTGCTTATGGACTGAATAAATCACGGCAGTCGAGGGTGACAACAGGTGATAATAAACACGCAAATGTTTTTAGGGCACGTTTTTTTCAGCCGTTAAAAAGAATTGCTGATATTAACTATAGTACCCACAGATTATAAAATGATAATTTCAGAGTTTTGAAGGTATTTGCACGTTTTCACAAATATTGCTCGCAAGGTAGGGATTTTCAGATTTGAATAAAAATTTAGCCACCAGCAATATAAAGTTGATACGGTATCAAAGTTTGTTCTGTGGCTTAATGAAAATACAATCATTATCAACATTCCGTAATTTTGAAACAGCTTATATAAAATGGCTTATGCGAGGGTCACGCTAGATTTATTGAAAATAATAAATGAGGGCTGCTGGAAACGTTTCTGCAATCTAGTACTTAATAGTTACAGCGAATTTTTACAGTCATATTAATAAAATATGATATATTTTACCTTCCGTCACCTTTAGGTAAGAAAGGTATTGTTTTTGGTCAAAAAATTCGGTGGTGAGTTTTTGATGAATAAGCACGTTTTAGGGTCCCTAGAATAAGATTTTACTATTTTTACGATGATGTGTGTGTGCGCGCGTACGTGCGTGCGTGCGTGCGTGTGTGACAAAATTTTCTAATACTACAATTCCAAAATTTATAATTCTTTCGTATTCCTCTTCGTTACATCCATGTGAATAGGTTATAATTGGTCAACCGGTAGTACCCTCATTTGAAGATTTTAACAGTTTTTCTTGAAAAAAGGTTTTAAATTTCATTTTTTCCCATTAATGTTATTATAAATATGAAAGAATATTTTATTCTTCATACGATTTGAATGCATTTTATACTTTATATGAAATGGATATAGAGTTAAAATATTATAAAGAAATTAAATATCATATATTAACCTGCTATGCTATAACTCTGGAAACAGCTGCTATATATATTAAGAAAATTCTGATTGAAAGGTGTCAGTGTCAAGTGCAGTTGACAGTATGTTTGTATTATTTTACTGGAAATATAGGATCTTTTAATAGAAACTTTCTGTATGGAATTTGTATAAAATACATACAACTGCCTTAAGGTGATGTACAAGAAATAGAATCTTTTGCAAGGAACTTTCTGTATGACATTGATACAAAATACATAGAACTGACGGAAGGTAATGTGCTGGCCACATCAGATTTTTTTACTTACGATTCAGTTATCAATTCATACTTATATTCACACCACTTCTGCAACAAAGTTATAGAAATAAGCAAAAATAATTGCAAACACTGAATAAAATATTAAAATGACAAGCTTTACATTTGATCCTATTAGCTAATTTTTTTTAGCACTGTTACTAAGATTTAGCAACTTTCTTACAGAATAGGGGTGATTATTTCATTTGTTTAATCGACATTTGAAAAAAAAGTCATTTGATTTTGGGGATTGAGCACCATACAATACGAGAGTTTATAATTAGTGCCAGCGTGGACACACTATTCACTATTCTCTCTGACGAGTTTCGTAAAGGTCGTTTATGCACTTCTGTAATTGCCACTAAAGTTGATGTTGTGCGCGAAATGGTTGAGCGAGATCGGCATGTGACATACTGTGAAGTTCAGACATCCTTGTGTATTGACATGAAAGTTAAACACACGATTTTGCATAATCATATGAACGTACGGAAGCTTTGCAGTCGCTGGATACCACACAATTTGACTGAAACCCAGGTACCAGGTACCAGATCTAGAGTGCTGATTCCAAAATTGGTCTTCGTTTAATCGTTGCAGAAATTTTTCCAGCAGCCCTCGCGTTTGGTTCATATTTTTAATAAATTTATTTTTAATGTGTTCGCATATACAGATTTTAGTGAATAAGCACGTTTTAAGGTCCCTAGAATCCGATTATAACATTTTTACGATGATGTCCGTATGTATGTGTGTGTGTGTGTGTGTGTGTGTGTGTGTGTGTGTGTGTGTGTGTGTGTGTGTGTGTGTGTGTGTGTGTGTGGATGTGTGAATGTGTGGATGTTGGATCTACGATTTCTCAAATACTATAAGACTTAAGACATTTTTAACTACGGATTCCTCAATCTAACAATAATGGGAAGAGTTGATTAAGTTTTGGTAACAATTGGACAACCGGAAGAAGTAGTTACAAGAAAAAAATCATCTAAATATTATTTATCGAAAATTTATGTAAATACTTATATTAAAGAACGTTAAATTCTTTATTCGATAAATATAAATTCATTATTATATTTTCTATAGATTTAGAGATAAAGAAATGCATATAAAATAAACCACGCTAGAGGCCTCTAGCGTGGTTTACACGTCGGGTAACCTTGTAAACTGAGTCTCCCTCCTTGTTGCTTAAACTCGGCCTCTAGCGTGGTTGACACGTCGGGTAACCGTGTTTAAGACAGTACTATCCCCCTTGCTCCCGAAGATGCCCCTTATGACTGCGGGCGAAACGTTGAGCTCTGACTCAAAATATGACAGTCCATTCCCGGAAAACGAATATTTCTCAAATAATTTGATCTAAAAATTCTCAGATCAAACTACTTCAAGGCAAGAAATTCAAATGTTTGTAATTGACACATAAATTTCACTGTCAAAAATATTTGTATTCCACTGTCAAAATATTTGTACATCATTATGAAGATTATGAAAATAAAAAAATGTCAACAACGCAAAAGAATATACGTAAAAAAGAATATAAAAAATGACGAATATAAAGAAAAAGAAAAGGAAAGTAGAAAAAGAAAATTTCAGGATATTGAATATAAAGAAAATGTATGTATTGTACATAATTTATATTAAAATATCCTACAGATTTTGCAAATATATGTGAGAATTATTTTGTAGTGAGACCAGAATATATGTATTTGTATTTAAAAATATTTTTCGTTTTATGCGCACAACCAGGTAAAATATCTGGCGAGGGGTTATGTGCTGGCCACATCAGATTTTTAAGTTTAAAAAAGCCAAAAACCTCACAATGCCAAAACAAGTCATTATGTCGGGTGTTCTATTACTCCAATATTTTTCTGGTTCATTAAAAATTAAAGAAAATGCCGTCTCATTAATTATGTATTTTTGCTGACAGTGATACTTAAAATTAATTAACTTAATTTTAAGTTAACTTAAGCAACAATTACAAATGACGTAAATAACTGTTTAAAATGGTAGTGCGAATTTTGTTTTCCACGGCCTAGCTAATTTTTTTTATTCTCAATAATTCTAGAGTAACCTTCCTATGTACAAATTTAAGACTGAAAGGTAAAAATAAAGAATATAATAATATTTTGCGATATTTATGATGATTACAAATGTCACTAATAATTCTTTGTTAAAATATCCCGCAGCTCTAAAGCCCTTCAAAATTTTATTGACATATCTACATTCCTTTACAATTAGACTTTTGTTGTTTTTGTATATTAAATGTAGTGTATTTTTTTTATTGGCCCACAATTACTTCCGAATCGAAAATTGATATTGGTTTTCTTTCATTAAGTCATAAATATAATTTGTGGAATATCCATTGAGAAAATAATAAATAATTCATTGGAATACAATAATAAAATTGGAAATGGTGCTGTTTTATCTTCTGTTATTTTATTATTGTAAATAAAATATAATAACAAAAGAATAATTTCATTGTACAAAAGCTTTATATTTGTATAATTTGTTGGTGTTATTTAAAAAAATGATACTATACAGCTCATATTTGAATGTATTTTCATTCTCTTCGTAACCCTTTGGCATGAATAAATCATGACAAATGAATCAATAAATAACAAAAATGTTTCCCATTTTCTATGCTAGTGCGAATGATAGTTGGCCATGTTCCATAGTGTTCGGCGTATGTTTTATATAGGAACGTGATATGTACGGGTGTGACGGCTCAGCGAAAATATTGCCACGTCAGAGACTGTAATTGATAGAGCGAACACGGCCCGTTTAAATGACATTATTTCCGCATTAAATGTGCCGACCAATTCATAAAATTATTCCCTGCACAATACCCAGTCAAGCCTTGTTTTTACTGGGGTCAGTAATAGGGTACACAGGGTGTTGGGGATAAAAGAGCAATGCGTTTTTAGGCAAACTAATAACTTTTGTAATTAAATATATGTACGTGTGCAGAAAATACGGGGCCAAGCTATTGCATTCTATTCTCGAAACAAATTTTTGTGTGAAAATTAAAATAAGTTGTTGGATGATGCCTATATGGTGGATGACCTAACAATTCAATATTTTGCTTGTTTAAAAACGCTACTGTACAAGCGACTGTTGTATGATTGTCATCATAACACAGAATGCCTCTTCTTCTTGATCGATTATGATAAAACGTTCGAAGTACTACAGGCAAGTACTGTGATAAGATAAGAATAAATAACTTTTTATAAACTTTTCTAAATTATAGTTCAGGAATAATATTTCAACTTATCTTTTTAGGGCCAGTTGTACAATCAAGGGTTAAGGCAAGGGTTAGTAATTAACAGTTGGTTAGTCAAAAAATGTGTTTTACGACAACAGGTTAAGCGTAACCATGGCTCTTAACCAGAATATTTTTAACTTTTGATGAAAAAAGGGGTTAATGATTTAACAAAGTGTTAACGCATGACATTTGACGTTTGTTTAACTATTTGTAATGGCTTTTCGGCGACGTTTGGTAGTTGAATCTGATTCTGAAGATAAATTACGCCCATGAACCAACTGCTATTGACATTGAGATTTTAGGCATGTGGCGACATGTTGATATGCGCTGGGGACATCGCTGGTATAGAAAGACTAATACTTTTTAATAATTTCTCACACTCGTTAAAAAATTATTTTAAAATATTCAGCAGGAAGCGAAACATCGGCTTTTGATTAAATAAAATTTTATACATTCACTGCATTTCTGCTTACTTCTTGTATCCAATAACCAAGAATAATTCATGCACTTTATATAATAATTTATTTACCTTATCTTGTGTTGTGATCGCATCAGTTTTTATTCTCTATTATATCTTTATACTGGGCGACAAAATCCACTAATTTTAAACAATTATCTTGCATAAAATTAGGTTTTCTATTACGCTTAGTTTTTGACATTTTGTAATTTTTATGAAAACTGACGTATATGTAAAAATTGAAATAAAATAAAATTTGTGTTTATATAGTATAATTTGGAAAAACTGATACAGTGTTAATTGACAGAGTGCTAGGTAACCTTTAGAAAAATAAAAATGGTGCAACTAATTGTGTTTTTTAACCAGTGGTTAGGTTAACTGTATGTTACGTAACCGTAGATACTAACTGTGTATTGTACAACTGGCCCTTAGTCAAAATTCTGATTCACAGTTATGTGATGATAAGTCTTAAAAATATTATGCATACGTGCGTGACTTTAAATGCCTTACTCTTTGACGCCTTTTACCCTTCATCCCCTAGACTCTCACGGAAGAGAAGAGATAATATTTTAAATTTTTTTAACAGTTGGGTTAGTACTCTTATGGAGTAAACATGTAAAATAGTCTAGTTTAGTTTGTCACGTCGAGAAGACGTCTGTACTCTTACGTAAATATGCAGTTTTAGTTTGGCTCGTGTTCCCCGAACGCGAGTATTTGGTCTAAAGATGCATTGGCATGTTTAGTTTTTAGTTGATTAGTTATGTTTAGTTATGTGTAGTTTAATTAATAATAATAAATTGTAAACATATAAATAAATCTTTAGTCAGTAAATCTCGAGTAATGTCCGTGTCCATAATGAAAGTGTTCATCCCTCATCAGTCAACATGTGAGTGGATAAGTGTGGAAAGTGTAAGTGTGTGGCCCAGTTGCATAAAGCATTGTTAACTTTAATCACGTAAGGCTTCTTTTCCAATGTATTTTTGATACGTATCTATGGTTTCAATGTATAGTTAAACACATGATCAGCTAGCAACGCTTTATGCAACTGGCCCTGTGTGTTCTTCGATTACACCAACCAATCAGAATAAAGTGTGTCACCCCCCTCGTGTTAGTACACCTTAGTAACCATTCAGAATTGACCGTATCATCCAAGGCTATAGTTGCATTATGCCCAGTAATACCAAAAAAGTAGCAACCATCTTCTTGTTACGGCATTATTTTGTTGGCTCTCTTTGGGAGATCCAAACTGTTACTTTTATTCGGGATCATACGAATAAATCCGGCTTTCGTCACCTGTCACAATGTTGCAAACTAGTTATGAGGATCCGCGAGCAAAATGTACAGGAATGGCTTTGCACCAATTGACACGATCTGCCTTTTTAGTTTGTGTAATATTATTGGTGACCCAGCTTCGGTACACCTAAATGATTGTGCAAGATGGCATTGATCTCTTTCACACCAATCTCTAGGGTTGGGTTAATCTAACGATCATTAACATGACAGTGTTCTTCTATAATGCCGCGCGTGATAGAACTGTTCTGTCATTAGCAGCTGTATTTGGACGACCTTTGCGAAGGTGATCCTTTAAAGATTCGCGGACAACACAAAATGTATTGGACCTACGATTTATGGTACCTAGTGAACATGATTCCCTCCAAATATCTGTTTAAGTTCATCAAAACATCCTTTTCTTACCTCTTGAAATTACAAGTCGTTATTCTAAATTCAAGATTTTTCACAAAGGTATATATAATATGTTACCTTCCAATAACTAAATATTTAAAATGCCGCAATATTTTTTATACTTTCTTTTGACGAAATGATAAAAAAATGTACTTAAATACATATAATTATATGAAATGGTCAATTTGATAATATAATTTCACGCTAAAGGGCAACCTTCCCTAGCAGAGAAGTGTTCTAGCTACATTCAATTTTTCAGAAAATAATACAGTTTAAAGATGCTGGTGCTTGCGCAAAAGTTCAGGTGGACCATTGTTTGTGCTTGACCACAATAGCATAAAATGTATTGTACTTGGTACCTCTTTCATTTCAATTTCAGGAAAAAGTGACTTCAATTTCAGAAAAAGTTAATTCAATTTCGGAAAAAGTAAATTCAATTTGAAAAAAAATCTATTTTAAAAAGGGTAAATTAATTTTTTGATATACTTTTTCTGAAATTGAAGTTACTTTTTCTGAAATTGAAGTTACTTTTTCCAAAATTGAATTTATTTTTTCTGAAATTAAATGTTACTTTTTTAATTGACTACTTTAGTAACTAAGTAAACTTAATTTAAAAACGTAGTAAAAACAGATCTAGTATGGGTTATTTCAAGGAATGAGCGTTGATTAACTGCCAAGTGTCAAATTGTCATTTTTGACATGTTACTTGGTTTGATAGTTTAATCGACGTTCATTTTTGGAAATATGTATTCGCATATTAAATCCATTTTTAACAAGATTTTAAATTAAGTTTATTCAAACACCAAAAGCGTAAATTTAGAAATTTTAGCACCCAGAAATTCAGAATTTTATTCTCTAAAACTCTATCTATAAAGCACCAAATTATGTTTTACGGGACAGATGGTATTTAAGAAAAACTGTTTTCTCTTTTTAAACCATTAATAGAAACTAAAGAACATCGTTACGTAAACTCTAAGATAATAAGCTTATTTCATTTATTTATCACATGTAAAATTCAAATGTCAAAACACAAGTAACAGAAGACAGAACTTTAAAAATGGCGTGGTTTGTTTATAATCCGATCTTCCATCTCAACTTCTACATCGTCGCATTCTTTCTTGCGTGTGACGTCAAAATCATAACCCTCTCTTGTATGGATACCATCAATATTTAATTTTTAAAAAATGTTCACCTGTACTCGTATATTTAAGGCTCATTCACAGCTACGAAAATAAGACAAATAAATAAAATTATAAATAAGACTTTATGGTTGGTGTTTACAGCTTCGAAAATAAAACGGCAGTTGCCATAGTTGCGCACAAATTCACAGCTTAATGTAGTTGTAGTTGTCATATTTGACAATTACTCTTATTTTGTGAAATTATGGATGACTTTATTAGTTCTGTATATAAAAATGAAATTTTATGGAATAAATTTAATAAAAATTATAAAGATAAGTTAAAAGCCTATATATGGGGACAGTTAGGAAATGAATTTGGTATTAGAGGTAAGTCTGTATGTACACATTTCTGAGAGCGCCAGTCTGCTTCTTTTCACAGATTTCCGTAACATAATATCTACTATTGAGGGCGTTTACCAGGCATCATCTCACTGACTCTCAAAGCTACAGGGGAGAGGCCACACTAATTGAAAATAATTTTGAAGTCGGTCAGATTCGAACGCGGGCCATCCGAATTGAACACAACATATTTTATTTATAACAAATTATTTAATGCACTTTTTAAATCAATAGGCGAAGATACAGCGAAGAAATTTGTTAGTTTAAGGCAAAAAGAAACAGCCCTTTTGATTATATTAAAATTCAATTTTTGTAAGAAGTACAAATGACAATTCAAATGACAGTTCCCAATGACATTTCCTTTTACACCCGTTTTAATTGGTTGAGGCTTAAGTATGTGCTTATGCTTGTGTAAAATATTTAACATTTGCAAATTCTTGTGCTTATGTCTTATGTTTATTTTTATTTTCGATAGCTGTGAACAATGTCATAAGAATCTATTGTTTATATCGTTATTTTTATGTCTATGTATAATTTTATTTTTATTTTCATAGCTGTGAATGAGCCTTTACTCCATACTTTTCTACTTGAGTTCGTAAAAGCCTACTACTAGGTTCAATTAAAAAAAAAAGAAAAAAGGCAGCTTATGTAAAATCTATCCTCTTATAATAATTTTAAATCAGAATCGATATCTTATAAGTACCTAAAATCACATTCCATTAAGAAACCACTTAATATCGAATGCAAATCCATTGATAGACCCCTAATGGTTTTGCCTTTTAACCATGTATAGAATGCCATTACAATTTTATAGAAATTGAAGTTGTGGTTTGCAGGATATGGTTACCTTCCATGTATTTGTTGGCATTGTCGAGTAACTATTACAACAACATGAGCGTAAAATTCTATCACAAATCTCGTTATCGGTTGGCTATTGACCGTGAGTGTTCAAGCTGCATTTGCCCCAACTCGCGTGGCGACATTTTGCAGAACCATCGAATTCTGATCACGTCCTTCACGTGACATACAGTTATTACCTGCATCATTTTAACAGGATTACCGACATCGGAAAATTCACCCTTTCCTACGTTCATAATGGCCTGAGGCGCAATTTGCCTCGCTGAAATTTTAAAACAAAAAGCTGCACAACGATAGAACGGTTTCTTACTTGCCGGCTTGCCTGAACAGTTATCGTAAACCCGAAGCGGAATCTGCATAGTGGAGGCTAATTCAAGAACGTTATTTCTGATTTCGAAATCTTCAGAGTTAGAGAAATAGAAATAACTACTACTGTGTAATCTACACACCGGATAAATACGAGAATCCGTAACATAAACTTTCAACATTGGAAACGATTTTTCTTTACTTTTCAGCAATGTTTATAAATACGTAGTTACGTACATATTAGTTTTTTCGCGATTGTCCAAAAAAATGATCCCTTTTTAGCTTTTTAGACCAGAAATTCCTTCTTTAGTGAGCTAGCTCGGAAAATTGTCTAAAGGAAAGTAGCTTTCCGATATTAGTTATTTATTTCATATTTCCTAGCAATAAAAAATAAAATAATGCATACCTATAGATTTTTATTTATTTTTTTCAGGAGCGCGAAAAAATATTGTACCCAACATGAACTGAAAGTGTTTTACTGGGTTCACAAGCTTCCAAAGCTCGCCTGTGGCTCGCCCAGGAGTATGATAGCTCAATTCTTTTTACCATTAAAATGTATGTATACCAGAGGCTATTAAAAATAAATCCTATTTGAAACTACATAACTGCGGAGTGCATTGAGATATCGATTTTAAATTTTTATTTTTTACTGACAAAAAATTATTTTTACCTCTTTTTACCTTTCGCCATACCGAAGGTAAGAGAGGTAATGTTTTCGTTCCAAACATTCGATGGTGAGTTTTCACTGAATAATCACAAATTAGGGTCCCCACAACACGGTTTTACTATTTATGTGTGTGTGTCCTATATGTAAGTACTTACTACATAGTGTGTAAAATAACATTTTTTCAAAATTGTAACATGTTTGTTATCAAAAATTTAAAGCTGTTTTGAAGAAGGAATAAAGAAATTCCGAAAGCTTGACATGTAACTTTAAAAAGAGTATCATTCAACATCTTTCCCATCATCCTGACTGCCGTACCCGTGAAAACTTTTTTCATCTACTTAACTGATCAGTCGTGATCATACCGTACCTCTTATATATATATATATATATATATATATATATATATATATATATATATATATATATATATATATATATACAGGGTGTAAATGAAATAAGTGCATTAAATTTGACCAGTAATACAACTCATCTTTTCTCGAAATCGCATATTTTTTTAGCATTTTTACCACCCCGTAAATTAACGAGTCGTTCCAAATATTTTTGTGATAATTGAATGCAGTAGCAATAGGTATGAAAAATTTTGTTTTAGCAATTGACAGTCCTGTCAATTGTTGCAATTAAATTTTGACATTAGTAATAAACTTGTTTATAAGGTAAAATTCTGTCAAGATGCGAGTACACAGACATTGTAATTACTTACCTATGGTTTATTTATTTATTTATTTTTTACTCGTATCTGTACTACATTTTACTTGACATCACGGTTCACATAAAGACAGTGTCATGGAGTTGCCAACGCATTTACACGGAGCGTTTCCAAATCATCACCAAATAATTCTGTTCTTAATATTTGCACATTTGTTAATCTTGTACATCTTTATCACAATACGGAGTGTCATATATGACAATTTTTTAAAAAGCAACAGTTGTATCCATACCATGTGCAAAAAGTTCAATGTTTTCAGCACATAACAGACTTCAATTTTGGGAATGGCTCATAATGTTCATTCATGAGACTGAATTTACTTGGGAAGGTGTATTTATTATGCACAATACACATCTCGAGAGACGAAAATGCTGTAAAAATTTTCATTAAAACATATTTGAGCGGGAACAATAAATGGACGACTAATTATTGGTACTCACTTCTTTTAAATGGACAAAAGTTTGTACTTACATTTTTTGAATAACGAATTTAAACTATTATGATTTGTCGACGATAAATAATTATCTCATAACCTAATAACTATGCTTTTTCTCTTCCTCTAGTTACCCCGTCCCTCCTTGTCTTCCTCTATTCACACTGTCACTGGTGATAAAAAGCCTGTTTCAATATACAACTTTATAATTTTGTTATCCAAAATTTAAATTTATTTATTTTAAAAATTGTATTATTACGTATTAATTAATAATAATGTTATTTCCCTTGATTCGTTTATTAATTACTGTGACTGTAAGTGTAACCGATAACCGACAATTTTTGAGCTGTTTGTATCCCACTTGAATGGCAGCTGCGAATTTGTTCTCCATGAGCGGGTAACGAAATATGCAGCAAATCTTTAAAGAATTTTAACTCAAAATCTAAAAGTTATTAAGAAATATTGTTGCTCTCATCGAGTTACATTACTGGTTAAAATTAATGCACTTATTTCATTTACACCCTGTATATATACCGGGTGGCGCTCGAAATCCGTTACATAGGCATTTAACATGGGAAAACCGTTTTTCCTAGCGCGTTGCTCCCCAAATTATTTTAGAAAAAAAATCTTGGAATAAAAGTTGTAGAACATAAAATTTTGCATATGTATCAATAAGCAAAATTAATTTTGCATGCTTTGTAACAGCTGAAATTAGGTATGAAAATGTCGAAAATCTACTTAAAAGTAGTAATAGCCATGGAATTAACAAAAAGCTTAACAAACAAACGTGTGTTTATCTGTCATAAAATTTAATTTACTTTTTATTTATTTAATAAAATTATCACAACGTAAAATTCTTAAGCAGAATAATAATTTATTTCTTCTATATTGTTCAAAGACTCATTTTTCTTGACAAAAAATCACAATATTTGACATTTAAATCTTCACATTTGTTTGTGTTTTTTGTTTTAATTCCATGGCTAGCACTATTAAACTGAAATTTTCAAAATTTTCATATTCAATTTCTGGAATTACTGAACATACGAAATGAATTTTGTTTACTGATTTACATGCAGAATTTTAGATTCTATAACTTTTATTTGAGGAATTTTTTTCTAAAATAATTTGGGGGGCAACGCGCTAGGAAAAACGGTTTTCCCATGTTAAATACCTATGTAACGGATTTCGAGCGCCACCCGGTATATATATATATACAGGGTGAGTCTGGGAAGACGACCCCCCCTTTAACTTTTTTATTATAAGTAATAGAAAAAATGGCTCATATAAAAGTTTTATAATTTTATATATACTATTTGATGGCAGATCTAGATTTTTTTTATAAAGTCAGGTTTACAAGATACGACTATCAACTTTTATTTTCCAAATGGCAACTTATAATTATTTTAATATAATAGAAACCGCCATTTTTTTCTCTTTTCAAAGATGTATTATTTTTTATTAATGTATTTGAAAAATTTCGAGAAAAATGAGATAATTTAGAAATATTAGAAATAATTTTTAAACAAATATTATAAGTGGCTATGTGAAAATAAACAAAACGTAACAATGTAAAACAATTAAATTAATGTCAAAAAAGTATACATTTGTTTGCTTCTTAATTTAACTTATTTTGTAAACAAAAAAAAACATGCTTTTCGGAAAATTTCGCGAAACATGCTGGCAGATGTTCGAACACACGTTCAAGGCTTGAATTTTTGTATTACAGAACATGGTCGTAATTTTGAACATTTGCTTTAAGTTGTTTTTGTTACTAAATTTGTTGTTTTAGTTTGCTAAGTTGTAGAGCACTGTTACCTTTTGTTTATTTTCACATAGCCACCTATAATATTTGTTTAAAAATTATTTCTAATATTTCTAAATTATCTCATTTTTCTCGAAATTTTTCAAATACATTAATAAAAAAAAATCTGATGTGGACACCACACGACTTCCTTGTACACAAGACCAATATGAAGTATAGACCCAAGTACATAATTGTACATATTTGACGTAATTTGACATTAGCATCTATTTTTTATTTTTTTGTTATTTTTTGTCCTAATCCATAGCAAGCTTCATTACAAAAACCAAAAATTATATAAGTTTTAAATATACATATCTCGCTTATACAAAGGGCTAATTTAATAATACTTGATGCGCTAGACACAGAATTTAATTCTCTAAAAATTTTAATTGAAGCATTTATTTCTAAAATCAAAATGAAACCATTTTATTGAAGAAAAACTGTTAACACCTTCAGGTAATATGCCACTTCCGGTTAGCCTGTTTTAACCAAAATCCACTATGTTATTCCAATTGACATAAAAGTCTTATATACCAAATTTGAAAAGTGTTAGATTATATTTTAAGATAGTTTTTCATTAAAATCTATTATAGGCTTCAAATAAAGTACCATTTCTAGAAATTATGTAATGACCAAAAAGGGAGGTGCACAACTAGATGTTATAGCAGCCCTAAATACAAAATTTCAACTTTCTACGGCTTACCGTTTTTGAGTTATGAGAGATACATACGCACGTACGTTCGTACGTACGTACGTACGTACGTACGTACGTACAGACGTCACGACGAAATTAGTCAAAATGGATTCAGGGATGGTCAAAATGGATATTTCCGTTGAAATCTCAAAACCGAAATTTTTCGCGATTACAATACTTCCTTTACTTCGTACAAGGAAGTAATAATACATCGTTGAAAAGAGAAAAAAATGGCGGTTTCTATTTTATTAAAATAAATGTAGGTTGCCATTTGAAAAATAATAGTTGATAGTCATATCTTGTAAACCTGACTTTATAAAAAATATCTACATCTGCCATCAAATAGCATATGTAAAATAATAAAACTTTTATATGAGCCATTTTTTTCTATTACTTATAATAAAAAAGTTAAAGGGGGGGGGGGCGTCTTCCAAGACTCACCCTATATATATATATATATATATATAAATAAATCATTACAATTAAAAAAAAAACTGTTTGATGTTAAACTCCCATGTTGCGGATTCTCACCTCAACAATTACCTAGATTTCTTTGAATTTATATGTTTCAATTTTATTTTTAAGTTGCAAAATATTAACGAAAAATGTTGGACAAAGTCAATATATATATGGAAACGTATCTTTCTTGCATTTTGATGACGAAGTATAAGTTAGAGAATATGAAAAAATATATAAATATTTACAAGAAAATCAAAGGAGTTCAAAGACAAGATATTCCAAACACGATTTTGTTATGAAGAAAAAAAGAAGCATTATTATTTATTATATTTATAGAAGCTTTCTCGTTTCAGCGTCGAGAAAGTATATCTGTCTGAAAGAGTTTCAAGTTTTTATCTCAGCACCATATATCCACGTGCAGGGTGGCACCGATTTAAGAAAAACACTGGACATTTAGTTGAATTCAAGGATCATTGAATATAAAAAACTTCTGGACAAAAACAGATCCTGAAAAAAGTTTCCTCTGTTTCGGTTACTTGTGCAGAACTTGTTATTTATCACGCTTGTGAGCATGAGACTATCTCGCACTCGCACTGTAGTGTCTGCTACCAATGACTTCACATTTTACTTTTTCACCAAGCACAGATAACGATTTTGTACTCCGTTTCTTTTAACACTGATCTTGAACTCGAGTAGGAACACTTCTTGAGCAAAAATGTTTGTATTTTTCTTTATCGTTCAAATTTTATTAAAAATGTGTTAGTAAAGTATAGAATATCATCCAATAAAAAGAATACCGGTATTACGATAGATTAAGTCGGTCAAAAGTTCGCGGAATGGAGGAGTTTTTTAGAGGAGGGGGTTTGGGGATTCTTACACTTATTTTGAAGTTATATACAAATTATTAACATTCGAGTGTCACGCTAGAATGATAAAAATAAGAAAATTCGATAGACCGTGAAAACAAAATTTGTACTATCAATTTTTTAAACAGTTCCTTATCTTACATTTGAAATTAAGTTGTGAAAATTAAGTTAGTAGTTAGTTCATCAATCTTTTGAAGTATCGTTGTGAATGAAAATATGGATTTAACCAGAGAGCATTTTCGAATCTGATATTTTTAAGTCACCCTAAAATTAATTTGACAGTTCTTAAGTCTCTTAGTAATTATTTTGACAGCTTTGGCAGTTTTTAAGTAATGGGAAATTTATTAGACAGTTTCCAGAAATTAGTTTGAAAGCATTTCAATATACCCCTTTAACTTTTTTATTATAAGTAATAGAAAAAAATGGCTCATATAAAAGTTTTATTATTTTACATATACTATTTGATGGCAGATGTAGATATTTTTTATAAAGTCAGGTTTACAAGATACGACTATCAACTTTTATTTTTCAAATGGCAATCTATAATTATTTTAATAAAATAGAAACCGTCATTTTTTCTCTTTTTAACAATGTATTATTTTTTATTAATGTATTTGAACAATTTCGAGAAAAATGAGATAATTTAGAAATAGTAGAAATAATTTTTAAACAAATATTATAGGTGGCTATGTGAAAATAAACAAAACGTAACAATGTAAAACAATTAAATTAATGTGAAAAAAGTATACATTTGTTTGTTACTTAATTTAACTTATTTTGTAAACAAAAAAAAAAAAACATTTTGAAATGTTTACGAAGAACGAATTATTTCTAATATTTCTAAATTATCTCATTTTTCTTCAAATTTTTCAAATACATTAATAAAAAATAATACATCGTTGAAAAGAGAAAAAAATGGCGGTTTCTATTTTATTAAAATAATTATAGGTTGCCATTTGAAAAATAAAAGTTGATAGTCGTATCTTGTAAACCTGACTTTATAAAAAATATCTACATCTGCCATCAAATAGTATATATAAAATAATAAAACTTTTATATTAGCCATTTTTTTCTATTACTTATAATAAAAAATCTGATGTGGCCAGCACATTACCTTCCGTCAGTTCTATGTATTTTGTACAAATTTCATACAGAAAGTTCCTTGCTAAATTAAATATTCTATTTCTTGTACATTACCTTGCGGCAGTTGCATGTATTTTATGCAAATTTCATACAGAAAATTATTATTTTGTGACGTTTTTTATATACAGTGTAATGTATCTGCAGAAATAAAAGATTTAATATTATTATTATTTCTTGTACATTACCTTAAAGCAGTTGTATGTATTTTATACAAATTCCATACAGAAAGCAAAAGATCCTATATTTCCCGTAAAATTATAAGACAAACACACTATCTCAATTTCCTTTGACACTGACATCTTTCAATCAGAATTTCCTTAATATAGTAGCTGTTTCCAAAGCTATGGCTACTTTATGAAATTTAATTTCTTTATAATTTTTTAACTCTATATCCATTTAATATTAAGTATAAAATGCAGTCAAATCGTATAGAGAATAAAATATTCTTTAATATTTATAATAACATCAAATGTGAAAAAATTATATTTAACATAGTTTTTTCAAGAAAAACTGTTAAAATCTTCAAATAATGGTACTTCCGGTTGACCAATTGTAACCAAAATCTAATCAGCTCTTCATATGGATGTAACGAAGAAGTATACGAAAAAATTATAATTTTTGTAACTGTAGTATTAGAGTTATCGCAGACGAAAATTTTGTTACACACACACACACACACATCCACACACACACACATACAGACATCATCGTAAAAATAGTAAATTCGTATTCTAGGGTCCCTAAAACGTGCTTATTGATTAAAAACTCATCATCAAATTTTTTGACCAAAGACAATACCTTCCTTACCTAAAGGTGACGGAAGGTAAAAAGTTAACGGGGGAAGGGGCGTCTTCCCAGACTCACCCTGTATTGGATGCTTGCAGAAATTGACGTGGTCCCTTACCTTGGCAGAACTATGATTCATTAGTGGCATAATCTTTTTAAAAAAGGAAAAGAGTTTATTAAAAACAATCTTCCTCAGAAATTGAAGGAAGAGTGATGGGAACTTGTATCATCATTTTTTACAATTATTTTTTATTGGGCATTTGAGTTCCAAGTCGTAGATGTGAAGTATACATTTTCTTTCGTGGCCATCATCAGCAACTAATAGTCGTTTTACATTTTAAATTAAATTTCGATTACATATGGATACATTATTGATAAATAAATTTTGTTAGAATACATTGATGTTTAAAGGTAGAATAAAAAACTTTTGGCAAAGACATGACTGCAAGGCCGTCAAAACAGAAATGCGAAACTTAGAAATTGTCAATAAGGGTCAAATCGTGTAGTGAAAGATACTGAAAAGCTGAAGAAAAATTAGCTTGATAAATGATTAAAGAATCGCCTACAACCTACAGCCATTTTAAATATATTTAATCAACATCTGGGAAGGTCAAAAGTGAGTTCAAAATGGACGCCGAGAATACTCATGCCGCTTCAAAAGCAATAAAAAAAATATGAAGTTTGACCAGAATTGTTTCTGGAGAAAAACCTAGGTTCTTCATTATGTCTGAGCGAGGCCACACGAGAATACAGGCCTGAATGATCAATTCGTGACATCACAGCTAGCCTCGTACGACAGCAGTGTAAGCATAGGAAATATACGGAATTTTAAACAAATAGGATTGTAAAATTTAATTTATAAAGAAATACAACTCGCAAATAGCTATTCATATATTATATAAAAACTATTTTATATACATAACTAAATAAATTAAATAAAAAACGAATTATAAATGGCCTAAATATACGAATAAACTCATGTTTTACTTTTCAATAATACAAGAAATAAAAAATAATAATAAAATTAATAAATCCTTAGATCTGGAGCTAACAAATGAAAATAATATAACGTAGAACATAATATCAAAATGATAATAATGAAATTAAAAATGAATGGCATACATAAGGTACGCATATTATATATTTAAAATAACCAATACTTTGAAATAAAATAGATTTATGTGCTCGCTAATTTATTTATTTATTTTTTGTTAAACTTCTTTTTATTACAAATTTGTTCTTTATAGCTTTTTCTATAATTACTTAGTAAAATGTTGTTGAATATCCCCAAAAAAATTTCATAACGAAATTTGATGTTATGCATGATACACATTCATCATATATTAGGAAAACTTGTTTAGCTCCTATTTCTCTAATGTCAGGTATAACAATTTAGCCATGTTACTGTAATTGTTCCTGCACATTGACACAAAGCATTTTAAAACCATTTCTACAAAATCCTTCCGTGCTGTGCTGTACCGTGCGTCCACTCGCGCTGACTGCTGTACCTCTACTGTTGTTGGAAGGCTAGACTAGCGCGCTGGCCTCATAGTTTGAAGTGACGCGCTGAGCAGGGATAAGCATTCAGGCCTGTATTCTCGTGTGGCCTCGGTCTGAGTTGAAGCAGGGGTCCATTCGGTGGCACAAAGAGAGCACTCCACCCTCTAAGAAGTTCAATGTTCGCATATATGGCTGAGATAATCATGATTTTTGTTTTTATGTTTTTAAACTCAGAGGGTATTCTGCTAATTGATTAGAAAGATGAAGGTGTTTCAATAACTGGACAATATTACGCTGATCACTTGTCACAATTATAAAAGTCATAAAGGAAAAACCAATAGGAAATGGACGAAATGCGTGCTGCTTTTGCGCGATAACTCACCCGTTCGCAATAGAACTGATACATTGTCTGCTCTTCACGACTTTGGCTTCTGAGTTTAAACCACCCTCTCTACTGTCTAGATTTGTTTGTTTTTTCAAGGAAGAAGGTTTTTGACTCGTAAAGTCTAATTCACAACGTTCAAATTTATTGACAGAAATTATCGACCGGTTTCGGTTATTTAATGACCACTTTCAGGGTACTGGTTTGACTACAAAGAAATGTAACAATTGTACAAAATGTATAAATAAATAATAAAACTTAACAAATACTTACACATTTAGAAAGTATAGAAGAACGATACGAAATAAGAATGAAATGTAACATTAAGATAGTTAAGGTGCAATGTAAAATCAAAATTAAAAATATCGAATTTTTTTTCGGTTAGTAATTTCTGTCAGTAAATTTGAACAGTGTGAATTAGACTTTTACGGGTTTATTTAAAAACCTTCTTCCTTGAATTCATCCTTCACACTTGGGCGTCAACCATTTTTCATCATGTTTTTTTCGGTTATTATTTATATCCAATCTGAAATAGAACAGCTTTGGAGGATGATATTTGAGGACGATGATTTCGGATTATTTTGAATCAAAAAATAAAACTTTTTTTTAGGGTTAAAATAAACTTTTAGGAAGAACTGAAAAGCGTATTATGGTTAGGACAAATATACTGAACAGTTTACATTCTATATCTGTTTGTTTCGCTACTTTGCGTCTACGATTTAAGGTGCATACTCACTACTACTACATCATGTAAACTCATATGATTTCACGTGTCAGTGTTAAATTGTTGAAACCCATATTTCCATTTTTTTTCACATGATTGCTATAAATGACAATAGTGTGTGATCTCAAAATATAAATAAATGGGAAATATGGGTCTCAATAACTGACAATTGACACGTGAAATTATGTGAGTTTACTTGATATGATAGTAGTGTGTTCGCACCTTTACTGCCTTGTGTATACAAAATGTATTGGCTGTCAGTTAACCGTAGACGCAAAGTAGCGAAACGAACAGACTAGTGATGCACGACGAGGCGAGAGTACTCTCGCATCTCGTCTCGTCTCGTTGCATTATGCGAGACGAGAACGAGAGCGAGATTGCAATTTAAAATTCGAGGCGAGATCGATATAACAACTGCGAGAAGCGACAATTCTCGCGAGAGTCTCGCAATAAAAAGTATTTGTAACTTTATAGCTTTGATTGATAAATTAAATGAAAAATGCACCGTACAGGGAGTGGAGTCAACGGTAATTCGTGCATAGAACACGTAAATGTGATTTTTTTTTTGAGTCTATCTAGAGTCGAATGATTTCGATCGCAGAGCGAGGAAATGCAAAATAAAGACTAAATCGGATTTGCATCTAATAGAACTAGTTTTTCTCCAGCATTTCGGCCCCTAATTCATCACAGTTAAAACTACGATTAATAAAATTCTTGTCATTCCTGAAAAGTAAAGGATCTTTTATTAAGCGTTGATAGAAGCCAACACGGAGTGAAGCGGAGTGATTGGTTGCCAGCGGGTTCCCAGTGTAGCGCTTTTTTATGAGTAAATCTTACTGAAATAGTGGCATATAGTTAATGATAAAGTGTAGAAACTTTTAGTTACAAAAAAGAATTTTTTTAATGTTTAATTAGTTTTACTGATGACAGAATGTATTAACAGATGTTCGTATTGAAATATTTGGTGACTAGAATTTAGTGTTTCGTCTCTTTATTATAATTATACGACTGCAAATACACGGAAGATGGAACGATTGGTGCGAACTTGTCTTGTAGTTCAACTGATAGGTAAATACGTAGTGCGCAAGCGCTTACTTTTACAGCGAGACTCTCGCGCGAGAACGAGACGAAACCCAAAAAAATGTGCGAGATCGAGAGCGAGATCGAGATTGCAGATCCGAAAACGAAACGAGATCGATATTTTATATTTCTCGTCTCGTCTCGTCTCGCATACATCACTAGAACAGACCTAATTACTTGGTTAAATAATTTGTAATTGTAATATGGTCAGATTAAATTTGTTTATGAATAATTTTGTTGTTATAATAATGTAAATATGATAATATCTTGATAGGACATTGGTTGGGTAAAAACTTGTTATTTTTTCACTGACACATTTTCAGATAACAAATATTGCGTTTGTTATTTGTTTTAATGCTTTGTATTTATATGTCATACATGTTGATGTTTTATTCAGTGATAAAAATAAATGAAAATTATTCAGTACAGGAACATTTTTGTGAAAATTTCACGTATTATTTGAATTTGCATGATAATGAGACAAAATAACGTGAATATTTTAAAACACTGTTTGCTGAAAATTAATTTAAAATAAAATATGCGTATTTTTGTATAAATTTAAAAAATAACAAGTTGTAAATAATAAACAGTGTAAATAAATAAAACACAGAAAAGTAAAATGGTAATATATTATTATTTCATAGTGGTAAGGTAATTTTTGGTTACTTTATTCATTATAATGTTACGTAATTATCGAGACGGCTTAATCCCCATTGGGTTCTCCACCGTAGTAACAAATTAGAACATGATTCATTTAATACTAGGCCTCAAAACTATACGAAAGGGGATAGGACAGTTAAAAAAAAATTATTAGTTTTCAAAATAATGTTAATAAGAATTATTTGTGATCAAATAATAAAATATTAATTAATGAAGAAAGATTTTGTGAAAAATTTGCAGGGATTGAACCTTCTCATATCTAGTGAGACGCTATAACCAAATGAGCCACAAGATCCCATCCCAATGAAGTCAATAAATTTTTCGCAAGTCATTTTACAATTTTTCGTATGAGTAGATGAATACTCAGCACGAACAATGCACTATACCAGTGTTGTGACTGATCTAGATCATTTGATCTAAATAACTGATCTAGTTCATTTAGTATGGTTTTTGATCTGATCTAGATCCTTTTATGTATTCAGATCTTGATATGGTTTTAGATCTAAAAACTAGGATCTATAACCATAAACAAAGATCAAATATACGAGAAAATCCAAAATTAAATACGAGTAGGTTGTATTTTATTTAACTCACTTAAAAAATTCAGTGGTATAATGATTGTCTGCCAATTTAATATGATCTGTCTTACATACATTTCAACAATTTTAATGTTTAAATTATTATTTTTGTTTCTGTTTCCACTTTATTCATTAAATTAGTTAATAAAACTAAGTAGTTATGTATCTATCTAATTTTTCTTCCCATGTCTAAGGCATAAGGCTAGATATATTCCTTGTAATTAATTTACTTCTTGTATTCCTATTTAATTAATAAGAAATAAAATGCATTTTAAAATTATTACAGATCTTTTTTATGATCTAAGAAAAACAGATCCCAAATTCCTGATCTGATCTGAAGAAAAAGATCCGATCGCAGAAATTGACCTATGATCTGATCTAGAACATATTAATTGTAAAGATCTTGATCCTGATCTAGATCCTTTATAAATTTATCTATCACAACACTGCACTATACAGGCTGTTTCCTTTAAAACAACCAGCGCTTTTTTGGGCGAACTAACAACTTTAGAGAAAAATGTTTTATACCAGAAATAATCAAGAATAAGAGGATAATGTATCAATAGTAACAAAGCGAATATTTATCCAGTGGTTTTCAAACGGTAGAACAAAATTATATTTTTTTAAATGGCACCCTATATAATTTTTTAGCCCTTTAAATAGAATATTATTTTCTGATTTCAAGAATATAAATATAGCATAGGGTTGTATAAGAATTATTTCGAGAAAAATGGTATTAACAACTAGAAATAATGTAATAAAAAATGGGTTTACTACTAGCGTAACTAGGCAACAGACGTGTGTATTGCATAGCCTATTGTAATATTATAACATTAGTTTTAATACCATTTTTCTCGAAATAATTGTTATACAACCCGACACCATATTTATATCGGTGAAATCAGAAAAAAATCTCTATCTAATAGGTTAAAAAATTATATAGGATACCATTTAAAAAAATATAATTTTGTTCTGCCGTTTGAGAACCACTGGTCGAATTTTCGGTATGTTATTATTAATAAATTAGCCTCTTATTCTTGATAATTTCTTGTATATAATATTTTTTTCTAGTCATTAGTTCACCCAAAAAAGCGCTGGTTGTTTTAAAGGAAACACTCCGTATAATTGTTGCAAATATTCGTCTTCACCTTACACGTTGATAAAAATTATTTGTAATCAAATGTATAAGTTTTAATCGTATAAATAGGCCTTAATAATGAAGGGGGTTACTGACACATACAACTAAGTACATAATTATTAACTTATCAATGTTCATTAATTTTTGTTATGTATTAATTAAACTGATATCAATGTAAAAACTTTAAAATATTTTCACATTTTCGATAATAATGCTGAAAAAATATATGAAAACTAATTAAACTTGAAGTGACATAAAAACTCCTGAAACTAATATCCAATATCGTATAATTTATACTATCCTATATCAATTCAATTTTTTCGTGAATCAGTTCATATTTCACCCCTCGATTTATTATTCCATCATAAAAGGGCTAAAATATCACTTACCCTATTATTCGGCTTTGAGAGCCAATATTACACGCAAAAATGTCTTTCATAATAGAAAATAAAACTCGGCCGTTCATTGGACCAACGCCGGAATATTCGTGCAGGATCAAATACCTCCTATTCACCCTTGTCGGTATTGTAGGGAGCATGTTACCGGCACAGCCGACACCGGAAACCTATTATAGTGAACAGATCGAAGACGGCAGAGCAAAGCAAACCTATTCCAACCAGGAAAATAAACGTAGTTGGATTCTTTTTGTTTCGGCGTTTCGTGTTTACTATTTTGAAAACGAATTAATATCAATTAAAACACGTTGTTACTGCGTGCATGCGAGTATATAGGGCCTAATTTAGGCCAAATCATAAGGCATTTGACTAAGGCCCGTAACCCGCGCAAAACTTTAATTTTTTAAATTTTAAATGTACGCAATAACTGTTTGATAAAAGGTTACATTACAATAAAAACATGCGAGAATCACTTTAGAATTATTAAGAATAAATCACATTGTTCATATTTTTTAAAATTTTATTTTAAACATGTTCTTATTAAGTATTTACTTTATTTAACTTTTTAAAACTCCTAACCATAGTTTTGAAATGTTTTTAAAACAATCATGTATTGCAGTATCAATCGCTTCTTCAGGCGAAAACCTTCTACCCTGTAATTTTTCAGAAAAGTAGCCAAATGTAGCACAGGTGAGAATGGTGGATGTTTCGTGTTCTATTATTTTTATCTTAATTTTTTCGCCAAAAACTAAAGTATTGAGTTCTTTATTTATTTTCAATCTGACCTACAGGATGTAATATCCCAATTACAGGTAGATTATATAAAAGTAATAAAAAGTACCTTAATTAGCACAAGTAGCAATAATAAGCAATAATAAGAAAATAAATATAATATTGGTTTTCATAGCACACATATAACAAAATAATTATTTGAAGCAATATACCTCATAGTTACAATATACTGCGTTCTTAAACTTCACGAACGAGCCAAAAAAGATGTCAATGTAATGTGGCAGGATATTAAAATTTGCACATAACATTCCAACTGGTAATTTTAATTCATAGTTAGTACGCGCTATACTGTAATGAATGGTTCTTTTAATACGAGAATTTTGTCTAGGAACAAATATTGGTATTTTCGCAAGTATAACTGGATCATTCACGATGCAATGTAAAACCTTATACAAAAATAGAGATAACTGAATTTTTCTCCGCTTATTGAGTGAGACTATATTAATATGTGCAAGTAAGATGTTGTAGTCAGTTTCAAAACTGGGATACCGTCTATGGAGTTCGTAGTAACAAAATTTTTGTTGAACAGACTCAAGTATACATTGGTATTTATTATAGATTGTACTCCAAACTTGCAGACAATATTCAAGTTTTGTTCTGACAAAAGAGAAATATAGCTTCTTCAAAGTAGAAATATTAGTGAAGAACTGAGTACTTCGGATTATAAAACCCAGACTTCTGTATGATGATTTGACAGTAAGAACTATATGAGTGGTACCTATAGGAAGTGGCATTATCATGATGTACCATAATTTTTCAGTGTACCATTTAGCTGTAACTGTTCTGACTTGCTGCCTCTTGTTTTTTTTTTTTTTTTGGTGTCCATAACTTTATGAATCTATACAGGGCCACTCCGTGGGTATAAAGCGCCTTTGTGCAAAGTTCTATTTTAGCGCCCCCCCCCCCCCTCCACGATCTAATATTTGCAAGTGAAAGTTTAAACTATACTTTTTATTCTTCAAAAATGCTATACATTTAATATGTCGATGAAATTCATTCTTGTAATCAATAGGTTATAATCAAAATCGTTTGTTGTAATCAACAATTTTAAAGTTATAGTTTGAAATATAACAATGAGAGAAAATTATCCGTTTGCCATTATATTTCTTTTACTTTTTAATTTTTTATAATAAATAAGGGAAACTCAATGTCGGTAGACAAAAAAATTATTTCACTAAGATTTCAGAATTGTACCTATGTAAAACATAAAGCATTTGATTCTTCGCAAAAAGCTAGTAGGTATTTAAATACTGGATTCATTGTAGGATTCATTCTTGTAATCAATATTCTTGAGTTATAATCAATATATTCTTCGTTGTAATCAACATTTTCACAGTTATTATTTCAATATAACAATGCTAGAAAAATAATGAACTGATTGGTACGATAATTATTTTACTTATAATTTGTAAGTTGTATAGTAATTTTGTCCTTACGAATAGAAGAATATTATAAAAATTTACTACTATTTACTTTACTGTCTTCAAATGGCGCCCCTCAAAGTCAGGCGCCTTTGTGCGGGGCACAACCTGCCCACTCGCACGCTGCGGTCCTGAATCTATATTGAAAAAAAAATGCTTCAGCCGCAATTTATTATTCTTCAAATTTATGACAAATTCTTACACATTCCGCCTTTTAGAAATCAGAAAGCTTATGTGACAACTTATTTTAAATGTAGATGATTCTTTTAATAGCAAGGATCAAATCTTCAGTTGATGCTCTGTTACCGCATAAGTGTATTTTTCGATTATTTTCTGAACAACAGAAATGTTCATTTCTGTAACAACTGTAACATCTGGCTCATTTTTGTTAAGATAAAACTGTTTAAAATGATAGTGCAAATTTTGTTTTTCACGTCCTACCTGATTTTCTTATTCCCTTTATTTCTCGCGTGACCCTCTATTTGTTTTTAAATAAATAAATGGATATAGATTTATTTCCCAAATTAAATTTGTCCCTAAATCAAGCCTTTTAATTTGTCCTTCCGTATTGAATGAAATCGAATTGAACTACCAGCGACACTTCGTTTGTATTGTTGTTGTTTTTCCCGTTCCGATGTTTTGCTTTCCTGGCTGCCTGCGATATTGAAGAAGTGGTCTGGCAAAAAATATTTGCGGATTTGGCTTTGTGTGTAAGCGGGTGCGGGTGCGGGCACGGTCGTAGGCAAGCCCTCCAAGGGATTGATGCGAAGGGCGGCTGATCGATGATTGTTTTTGTTTGTTTTTAAGTGGTTGTGTTTTATTTTAGATGTGTGGTTAAGTGCTGTTCCAACAGTTTTTGCCATTGATCACTTACGCCTACACGAAGAATAGAAAGAGGATTTTGAATAATTTTATCGGGAAAAGAGTTTAAGTCAGATAATCTCTAAAGTTTGTAAAACGATCAGCAGAAAGCAGAGAGCTTATGTTCGAATCGAATTTATGTCCTTCGGTTCGAGTCTAGCAAACCGAAGTCTCCATATTTAAGGATATTTTTTTAATATAAACATAAACCTAGAATGACTTTATTAATATGCTAGTATGTATTATTTTTTTACATTATTTTTCAACGTACCCATTTTTCTCTATAATTGCTCCATCGACGCTGCAATGTCGTGACCCTGCACGGTCTTATAAAATGCTTCGTCCTGGTCTGCAAAATGTTCCGTTACGGCTGCTACAACTTCTTCAGTGGATAAAAATCGTTTTCCTAGTTCTTTCTTTAATAATTTGAGGAAGAAAAAATTAGAAATGTAGCTGCTCGCATGGCGCTTGTGAGGCGCCATGCCCTGCGCAATATTATTTATAAATTTATGTAAGAACAAATATTGAAAATAATTAGAGTTTGGCTCGCTGATTTTATTCTAATACGTAATATAACAAGTGATGTGATTACTATCGATGATATTCTCGAGTGAAACCGAGTTGCAGATTTCACGAGTCCGAAGCCCGAGTGATATGTGCTGCTTCGGTTTCACGAGCAATATCTTCGATTATTAATCATATCACGAGCTTATATTTAATGAGAGAATATAATGAATTTTTGTGACACATTTGTGTGTGCTGCTAACCTAACTTTTCATATATTGTATTAAATAACATGGTTAATTTTACACTTGTCTTATTATTTTCATCGTTGTTGATATCAAAATGATTACCACACATTTTTATACCCAAAATTAATTGTCAATGTTGTAAATAAAGAAAACAAATCCCCTAGTAGAAAATATAAATAAGGTGATAATTTCTTTGTTTTTTTATCATCGCTGTGATAGACATGTAACTAGGGAGATTCTGAATGTTGATTGGCGGAAAACATGTCACGTGACTAATAAATTATATTCTAAAATATATACCTGAACAATACATGAAGGCACACATATGTAAATATATTAATAGAATGTATATTTCAATTGAAAATTAGTGTGGCGCCCGTCAGGCGCCATGCGAGTAGTTAAGGGTTAAAGAAAATCACACGTTAGTTCATAAAAATTCAATTCATGGTTTATTCCAAGTAAATGACTACAAACAACAGTTTCTGATCGAAATAATCTAAACAATGTTTCAGTGACATTTCATTCTCCCTTGTGTCGTCATATATAAAATTATGTAGAATAGAGGAACAAACGCTATTTTCTTATCCAGTTAAACAAGTTAAACTTCTTCTATAACCCGATAAAAGCTTCGATAATCGTGTAGATCTGATATATCTGTCTCGTTGTCGCCTGCAATAATAATTAATTATTGTTGCTCGGATGAAGATTGAATGGGTTTCGAAAAAGTATACTTACTTTTGAGGTTAGTATCTCGTTAGAGATCAATGAAAGTGAAAAGAAATATTTCTTGAATGAATGTAAAGGAAGGAATGCATTTAAATTTTATGGCAAAAGGTTTTCTTCAAGTAGCTCTAATAAATTTTATAATGGTTCTGCTGAAGTTATAAATTACTTTGCCCTATTCAGATTTCTCGTAAATGTACGCGGATTAATTTTATTCAAGCAGTACTGCCACATTTTTCTTAAATAACGACTTAAGTCAAATTGTAAAAAGTAATTGACAATGAATTTCACATACTTTAAGCCTGTTTTACATTATAACTTATTTGCCTACATTCGTTTCTAGTTTTAAGTCAAGTTAACTAATTTCTGTAGTTGTTACTTATTAATTATCACGGTTATGGTGACAAATTATCATAAATATTATATTTTCGAAATTGACATCCGCCAGATGTCTCATCGTGTAAGGTTAGACTAGGGTACCTTTATAACCAGAGTATGGCCATGGGCCAAGATCGCCGCCATTGTCGGTCTCATGTCAAACATACTGAGAATTAATTTCCCGATTTATTTGTAAGAAATATGATATTATATTATAAAAGAATATTAAATAATCACACTATGAATTTATGAAGTAATAAAAATTAATTCATTTAACAGATACACAATTATTATTGATATACATTTAGAGGTTATGTAGAATATAGGATATGGGTTGTTATTATAACATCTAATTTAATATCTGTAATTATTAATTACATAATAATTATATATTCTAAACTTACCTTTTAAAAATGTAAATGATTGTGCTTAATATTGGTAATTTTTAGTTGTTTTCAATATTGTCTGTAATCGTAGTATCTTTAACAAACTACACAAGTAAATAAAATAAAAATATTACTTACACTTTAAATACATATTAAAATGATATGTAAATGTGTTTTTCATAAAATAAGGCCAGACAATGGCGGACGAAACGTGAGCCACGCCGTGGCCATACCCTGGTTATAAAGATACCTACCCCAGGTTAGATGTTATACGATGGGGATGCGGAAGAAGAAGATTTTGGGATGTAGAAAGTTGCAATAGATTCCATTCCTAAAAAAATTCTGATGTGGCCAACACAATACCTCCCGCAATTTAATTTTCATTAATTCAAATATACATTCTTACATATTTACTTATGCTGAAAACTGTATTAAGACCCAATCCATATAACGATGGTTCTATTTACTATTATCTTTTTAAAACGTTACTATTATTAATTTGAAATGATTAATTCTTTGACAGTGACATTTATCTGTCAGTTACATACATTTGAGATATGAACTCTGTAACCAAGGAGTTGTGTTTGCTATTTGTTTAAAGCAGGGGTCGCCAACCCGTCGATCGCGAGCTCACGTGGATACTTCCGGTAGGTCACGCAGGTATATCTCAAAAGAACTAAAAATGGTAGAATTTTCCGTAAATTCTCATTTTTTTCATCGATCAGTGCATTATCTAAGGAGTGAGAATTATTTGTTGTAATGTGTTATATATTTATCGTGTATTTTTAATTATTTTATGTATATTGTATATGATTTGGAAATGAATAACAATAATTTTTCGTTGCATAATTAACAAGCATTTCTCGCTATAAAAATAAATTTATAATACTACCGATACTACATTGTCCTACTAATATACATATACACCTTGCGCGATACCAAACACTTTCGTCTTCTTTCGGAAAAGATATTTCAAAATCCCTTGCAACCCTATGACAGTAAAAATCATGTGCAAATAATTTGTAACTTGAAGATTGCCTTTAAATCTCGTTTTGAAGATTTCAACGAAATCGCACTAGTGGCACAATTGTTGCTTTACCCTTCATGGAAATTAATATTGAGCAATTTTCTATTTGTTATGCAGTACTTTGGCGAAAACAGTGTTGCAACTGAGGAAGTTATTACGCTTCAAAATGATTTAGCTTTAAAATCGTTAGTATCAAACTAGCCTAACCTCGGCTTCGCCGAGTTTACCCTAGGGCTCCGCCGATAGTGTTTTATAATAGTTTATACGTACATCCAATCTGTCTACGCACAATTTAAAACCAAAATGCTAACGCCAACAGTCTTGTCAGATACCCAAGTTCCCCCTTCTATCAAACGAATTAACTTTATGCATAAAACAAATGCCAATGAACGTGTCAGAAATTTTTACACATGTATCTAACAGTCCTTAATTAGACCTCTCATTTGATACCAAACACGACATATTTCTAACATCTTTATGCACAAAACAAAAGCCGACTGAGATGTCTAATTGTTAACACTTCCATATCAGCAGACAAAATTTCAGTTGATCCCAATCACGACAGGGTTCAGACAAGTCTATGCGAAAAACAAAACCCAATCGAGTTGATGTCTAAATTTTGGAAGTTCTATAATTTAGCCAGACAGAAAACTTTTCATTTAATACCGAACAAAATATATTTCTGACAAACAACAAGAAATGTTTTGTCAAGGGCTATCATGGAGAAATGTCAAAAATACGACAGCTTAGTCGGCTACCGTTTTCTTGCAAAAAGTTGTCAATAATATTTCAGAAGTATAATCAAAAAATGCAGTTAAAATATAATTTTTCGACGTACCTACATACCAGGTGGCTCTCCAAATCCGTTACATAGGCATTTAACATGGGAAAACAGTTTTACCTTGCGCGTTGCTTTCCAAATTATTTTTGAAAAAATACTTCAAATAAAAGTTGTAGATAATGAAATTCTGCATTTGATTAAAAAAAAAAATAATTAATTGTGCATGCTTTGTAACGGCAGAAATTGCAAATGAAAATATCGAAAATCACGACAAAAATAGTGATAGCCATAAAATTCAAACAAACAGCATGACATATGTAATTACCTCTCGCTAAGAGAGGTATTGTATTCATGCTAAAAATCACATATCCAGATTTTAGTGAATAAGCACGTTTTAAGGTCCCTAGAATCCGATTATGACATTTTTACGATGATGTCCGTATAACATTAAATTCTTTATTCGATAAATATAAATTCATTATTATATCTTCTATAGATTTAGAGATAAAGAAATGCATATAAAATAATTTGATGTAAAAATTCTTAGATCAAACTACTTCAAGGCAAGAGATTCAAATGTTTGTAATTCACACATAAATGTCACTGTCAAAAATATTTGTAAGCCACTGTCAAAAATATTTGTACATCATTATGAAGATTATGAAAATAAATAAAAAGTCAACAACGCAAAAGAATATACCCAAAAAAGAATATAAAAGGAATTTGCGAAAAAATGAATAATAGAAAAAGAAAAGGAAAGTAGAAAAAAAATTCAGGATATTGAATATAAAGAAAATGTATGTATTGTACATAATTTATATTAAAATAATTATATTGTAGTGACACATGAATATAATATGTATTTGTATTTAAAAATATTTTTCGTTTTATGCGTACAACCAGGGTAAAATATCTGGCGAGAGGTTATGTGCTGGCCACATCAGATTTTTTTTATATGATTGAAAAAGTCTCAATATTTGACAGTTAAAACATCAATCATTTGTTTGTCTGTTTGTTTTAATTCAATGGCTAGTGCTATTAAACAAAATTTTTCATATTTAATTTCTAGTGTTACTAATCATACGAAATGGATTTTGTTTATTAATATGAAAGTAGAATTTTATGCTCTACAACTTTTATTTGAATAATTTTTTTCTATAATAATTTGTTTTACCATGTTTAATGCTTATGTATACAAAGTGATTGGTAGGAACTGATAAAAACATATATTGAAATGAACAAATGCTGCGCGTTTTATGCGAGTAAACAGGACAAAATGTCTTAGTTACACGATAAATACAGTGTGTTCAAAGAAATTCCGAACTCAGAGTAGGCTATGTACAAAGAGACGTATGTCAATTAATTAAATGTCAATTTGACTTAAAATATTGTCAAAAATGTTTTGCAAAGAAATCAAAGCTTTTCAAATTAGAAAACGGCGAATGACGGTAAACTGTATCCTTTGACAACTTGACTTTTGAATTGAATATTGATCAAACATACGTTTCTCTGTTCATAGCCTACTCCGAGTTAGGTTTTTTTAACACACTGTATAAACATAATATTAATAACACGTATACCGTGTGTCTGTCTTAAAGGTGTACATAGGATATTAACATGGGAAATCAGTTTTTTGCAATTTCCTGCTCACGTAATTATTTTACGCAAAAACGCGTTAAATAAAAGTTTTAGGGCATAAAATTATGCATCCAAATCAATAAACAGAAATATTTTTACATGCTTTGTAACGACAGGAATTATTTATGAAAATGTCGAAAATTACGTTGAAAATATCGACAGCCATGGAATTGACCAAAAAATAAATAAATGCTTAACGTTTTATCTGTCACAACCTAAGTTAATTTATTTGACGTTTCTGACAATTTGATAAAACGTCAAGCATTTATTTATTTTTTGTTCAATTCCATGGCTGTCGATATTTTCAACGTAATTTTCGACATTTTCATAATTAATTTCTGTCGTTACAAAGCATGTAAAGGTAATTCTGTTTATTGATTTAGATACAGAATTTTCTGCCCTAAAACTTTTATTTGAAGCGTTTTAGCTTAAAATAATTAGGCGTGCAGGAAATTGCAAAAAAACTAATTTCCCATGTTAATCTCCTATGTACACCTTTAAGACAGACACACGGTATGAGTACACAATACTAAATTTAAAGGTAAAAATAAATCAAACAAAACTCAAAAAATGTGATATTTTAATTTTAAAGTAAACAATTATGTAGTTACAAACTGTAGAAAAGTAAGTAGTTACATTACATTAATAAAGTTTGGATTGTTATTAAAGAGGAAAAATGCAAGACTCATAGGTATACAAGATTACTTTTGTGGCTTATGCTGTAGGATTATAGCCCAGTTGCATAAAACATTGTTAACTTTAATCGCATTGTTAACTTTGACAAGATTTTTTAATATATGGCAATAAAAGAATTTTAAAATAGATAATTCTAAAAGTAATATAAGAAAATGAAATACAGATTTAAATCTGTACCGTTTTAAGATAGATATTGAATTATGGTGCACTCTCCACGCCAGCAATGAGTGCTCGTGAGGTGACGCCTGGTAAACGCACGCACGGTACAAATATGTCATCATCATTACCGATATCTGCGTACAAAGCAGATTGGCACACCCAGCAATGGGTAATATGCCGTGATGATATATTTATTTATTTATTTATTGACTTATGTTTAATCTGAAGTAATTTTAAACGTAATGTAAGAAAATGAATTGCAAAAAGAACAGATTTAAACAAACCATCTAAAATTATTGAATTGACTTGTTCCAAACATTAAGGCATGATTTATCGATTTTGATATTCATTATGTCTTTCTCAGCCTGACATTTTGTTAAATCTATTTACAAAATAAAATATATAAATTAACAATAAACATACGTCTTAAAATAGGTAAAATAGGTATAGCCTTGTACAGAGTTCCTTTATGGTGCTCTCCTTCCTTATTTTTATTTATTCTGTAGTGTTTAATCCTTTGTCCTGTGTTTAGCACCAAATCTTTTTGGGTTTCATTTAAACACGTATATTCTGTTTTGCATGTTTACTTCCAGACTATGCTTTTAGTGTTGATACGACATGCATAATTTGTCATTAACATATCAAATATGACATGACAATGTTTATCTTTTTAATTTTGTACATAGATTGTGATATTATTCCTACCTTTCTGATCCTTTTCGACGTGTTTCCTTACACATTTTCCAAAATTCTATTTACAAAATAAAATATGTAACATAATAATAAACATGGCTTAAAATCATTACATATACCTACCTTGTTAAATTCATCATCTTTTCTTTAATTATTACATATTATTTAAACATTTTATTGCATTTAAAAGGAAGAAAACAGATAATTTGTCATCATTGACATTGACATAACAGCGGTTATCGTTTTAAATTTTCAAGGAAAACTGTGATCGTTACTGTGAAAAATATTGTTTAGTTAGGAATATTTGTTTTTTACCTAGTTACTTATGACAAATTTGGCAACACTGTTCAAGTACATATGAAACGTCAAAATTTATAATTTTTAATTAAAATGTTTTAGGCCTTTTTTACCTGTGCGGATATAATTGCCCATTCTCAAAATTTATAATTATGAATTAAACTTCTTTCAAATTGTCTCCATTTCATAAATATTCCCATTTAAAGGTTCAAAATGACATGACAAACATGGCGTTCTTCGTCTTAAATTTTTCAAAGAGAACTGTGATCATTACAGTGACCTATTGTTTCTGTCCCAATTTTCAATCTTTAATAATTTTTTACTCCAAAACTATGCAACCTACAGAAATTCGTCCCATTAGAAGGGCCCTGAAGCCAATCATTTCCTACAACTTGGTAAAAATTTCATGAAAATCGGTCGCACCGTTTAAGCTGTAGCCTTGTCTAAAGTTTGGCGATCGGCTTTTTGATTAAAGAATATATAGAAAGATCCTCTAACTGTTTAGTATATAGGATAACCTCGGCTTCGCCGAGTTTACCCTAGGGCTCCGCCGATAGTGTTTTATGATAGACTATACGTACATCCAATCTGTCTACGCACAATTTTAAACCAAAGTGCTAATGCCAACAGTCTTGTCAGATACCCAAATGCTCTCAAACGATTTAACTTTATGCATAAAACAAAAGCCATTTAACGTGTCAGAAATTTTGACACATGTATCTAACAGTCCTTAATTAGACCTCTCATTTGATACCAAACACGACATATTTCTAACATCTTTATGCACAAAACAAAAGCCGACTGAGATGTCTAATTGTTAACACTTCCATATCAGCAGAAAAAAATTCAGTTGATCCCAATCACGACAGGGTTCAGACAACTCTATGCGAAAAACAAAAGCCAATCGAGTTGATGTCTAAATTTTGGAAGTTCTATAATTTAGCCAGGCAGAAAACTTTTCATTTAATACCGAACAAAATATATTTCTGACAAACAACAAGAAATGTTTTGTCAAGGGCTATCATGGAGAAATGTCAAAAATACGATAGCTCAGTCGGCTACCGTTTTCTTGCAAAAAGTTGTCAATAATATTTCAGAAGTATAATCAAAAAATGCAGTTAAAATATAATTTTTCGACGTACCTACATACCAGGTGGCACTCCAAATCCGTTACATAGGCATTTAACATGGGAAAACAGTTTTACCTTGCGCGTTGCTTTCCAAATTATTTTTGAAAAAATACTTCAAATAAAAGTTGTAGATCATGAAATTCTGCATTTGATTCAAAAAAAAAAAAAAATTAATTGTGCATGCTTTGTAACGGCAGAAATTGCAAATGAAAATATCGAAAATCACGACAAAAATAGTGATAGCCATAAAATTAAAACAAACAGCATGACATATGTAATTACCTCTCGCTAAGAGAGGTATTGTATTCATGCTAAAAATCACATATCCAGATTTTAGTGAATAAGCACGTTTTAAGGTCCCTAGAATCCGATTATGACATTTTTACGATGATGTCCGTATAACATTAAATTCTTTATTCGATAAATATAAATTCATTATTATATCTTCTATAGATTTAGAGATAAAGAAATGCATATAAAATAATTTGATGTAAAAATTCTTAGATCAAACTACTTCAAGGCAAGAAATTCAAATGTTTGTAATTCACACATAAATGTCACTGTCAAAAATATTTGTAAGCCACTGTCAAAAATATTTGTACATCATTATGAAGATTATGAAAATAAATAAAAAGTCAACAACGCAAAAGAATATACCCAAAAAAGAATATAAAAGGAATTTGCGAAAAAATGACGAATAATAGAAAAAGAAAAGGAAAGTAGAAAAAAAATTCAGGATATTGAATATAAAGAAAATGTATATATTGTACATAATTTATATTAAAATAATTATTTTGTAGTGACACATGAATATATGTATTTGTATTTAAAAATATTTTTCGTTTTATGCATACAACCAGGGTAAAATATCTGGCGAGAGGTTATGTGCTGGCCACATCAGATTTTTTTTATATGATTGTAAAAGTCTCAATATTTGACAGTTAAAACATCAATCATTTGTTTGTCTGTTTGTTTTAATTCAATGGCTAGTGCTATTAAACTAAATTTTTCATATTTAATTTCTAGTGTTACTAATCATACGAAATGGATTTTGTTTATTAATATGAAAGTAGAATTTTATGCTCTACAACTTTTATTTGAATAATTTTTTTCTATGATAATTTGTTTTACCATGTTTAATGCTTATGTATACAAAGTGATTGGTAGGAACTGATAAAAACATATATTGAAATGAACAAATGCTGCGCGTTTTATGCGAGTAAACAGGACAAAATGTCTTAATTACACGATAAATACAGTGTGTTCAAAGAAATTCCGAACTCAGAGTAGGCTATGTACAAAGAGACGTATGTCAATTAATTAAATGTCAATTTGACTTAAAATATTGTCAAAAATGTTTTGCAAAGAAATCAAAGCTTTTCAAATTAGAAAACGGCGAATGACGGTAAACTGTATCCTTTGACAACTTGACTTTTGAATTGAATAATGATCAAACATACGTTTCTCTGTTCGTAGCCTACTCCGAGTTAGGTTTTTTTAACACACTGTATAAACATAATATTAATAACACGTATATGAGTACACAATACTAAATTTAAAGGTAAAAATAAATCAAACAAAACTCAAAAAATGTGATATTTTAATTTTAAAGTAAACAATTATGTAGTTACAAACTGTAGAAAAGTAAGTAATTACATTACATTAATAAAGTTTGGATTGTTATTAAAGAGGAAAAATGCAAGACTCATAGGTATACAAGATTACTTTTGTGGCTTATGCTGTAGGATTATAGCCCAGTTGCATAAAACATTGTTAACTTTAATCGCATTGTTAACTTTGACAAGATTTTTTAATATATGGCAATAAAAGAATTTTAAAATAGATAATTCTAAAAGTAATATAAGAAAATGAAATACAGATTTAAATCTGTACCGTTTTAAGATAGATATTGAATTATGGTGCACTCTCCACGCCAGCAATGAGTGCTCGTGAGGTGACGCCTGGTAAACGCACGCACGGTACAAATATGTCATCATCATTACCGATATCTGCGTACAAAGCAGATTGGCACACCCAACAATGGGTAATATGCCGTGATGATATATTTATTTATTGACTTATGTTTAATCTGAAGTAATTTTAAACGTAATGTAAGAAAATGAATTGCAAAAAAGAACAGATTAAAACAAACCATCTAAAATTATTGAATTGACTTGTTCCAAACATTAAGGCATGATTTATCGATTTTGATATTCATTATGTCTTTCTCAGCCTGACATTTTGTTAAATCTATTTACAAAATAAAATATATAAATTAACAATAAACATACGTCTTAAAATAGGTAAAATAGGTATAGCCTTGTACAGAGTTCCTTTATGGTGCCCTCCTTCGTTATTTTTATTTTTTATTCTGTAGTGTTTAATCCTTTGTCCTGTGTTTAGCACCAAATCTTTTTGGGTTTCATTTAAACACGTATATTCTGTTTTGCATGTTTACTTCCAG
Organism: Harpalus rubripes; assembly: GCA_963082715.1. Lineage (NCBI taxonomy): Eukaryota > Metazoa > Arthropoda > Insecta > Coleoptera > Carabidae > Harpalus > Harpalus rubripes. The sequence continues at coordinate 64,821,545 of OY720450.1, forward strand.
ACTATGTTTTTAGTGTTGATACGACATGCATAATTTGTCATTAACATATCAAATATGACATGACAATGTTTATCTTTTTAATTTTGTACATAGATTGTGATATTATTCCTACCTTTCTGATCCTTTTCGACGTGTTTCCTTACACATTTTCCAAAATTCTATTTACAAAAGAAAATATGTAACATAATAATAAACATGGCTTAAAATAATTACATATACCTACCTTGTTAAATTCATCATCTTTTCTTTAATTATTACATATTATTTAAACATTTTATTGCGTTTAAAAGGAAGAAAACAGATAATTTGTCATCATTGACATTGACATAACAGCGTTTATCGTCTTAAATTTTCAAGGAAAACTGTGATCGTTACCGTGAAAAATATTGTTTAGTTAGGAATATTTGTTTTTTACCTAGTTACTTATGACATTTTGGCAACACTGTTCAAGTACATATGAAACGTCAAAATTTATAATTTGTAATTAAAATGTTTTAGGCCTTTTTTACCTGTGCGGATATAGTTGCCCATTCTCAAAATTTATAATTATGAATTAAACTTCTTTCAAATTGTCTCCATTTCATAAATATTTCCATTTAAAGGTTCAAAATGACATGACAAACATGTCGTTCTTCGTCTTAAATTTTTCAAAGAGAACTGTGATCATTACAGTGACCTATTGTTTCTGTCCCAATTTTCAATCTTTAATAATTTTTTACTCCAAAACTATGCAACCTACAGAAATTCGTCCCATTAGAAGGGCCCTGAAGCCAATCATTTCCTACAATTTGATACAAATTTCATGAAAATCGGTCGCTCCGTTTAAGCTGTAGCCGTGTCTAAAGTTTGGCGATCGGCTTTTTGATTAAAGAATATATAGAAAGATCCTCTAACTGTTTAGTATATAGGACTAGCCTAAGCTCGGCTTCGCCGAGTTTACCCTAGGGCTCCGCCGATAGTGTTTTATAATAGTTTATACGTACATCCAATCTGTCTACGCACAATTTAAAACTAAAGTGGTAACGCCAAGAGTCTTGTCAGATACCCAAGTTCCCCCTTCTATCAAACGAATTAACTTTTTGCATAAAACAAAAGCCAATCAACCTGTCATAAATTTCCACACTTGTGTTTAAAAGTTCGTAACCAGACCTCTCATTTGATACCAAACACGACATATTTCTAGCACCTTTATACAAAAACAAAAGCCGACCGAGATGTGTATTTGTTGACACTTCTATGTTATAGCCCTTCAGAAAAAAATTCACTTGATCCTAATCACGATATGGTTCTGACAACTTTATGTAAAAAACAAAAGCCGGTCAAGTTGATGTCAAAATTTTGAAAGTTCTATAGTTTAGCCATGCAAAAAACTTTTCATTTAATACCAAACAGGATATACAGGTGTTTCATATAAGAGTGCAAGGCGTAGGAGTATGAATTCTGATACCAAAAGGGGGAAAAATCCCAATAAACATTGGTGCTATAACACTTCCTAACAGAGATACCCAGGATTTTATTTTAAAAAAAAAAAACAGGAAACAGGTTAGTTTTATTTATTATTATATTGGGTCATAAATAATTATTTATAAAAAGAATCCCAGAGCAAGTGTTCAAAATGAAAGACATTACATTCAATAAATAAATCAGTATTATTTAAAAATACTACTGTAAATTATTAAAATATTACATTTTCATTAAATACAGAAGGCTTGGCAATACTTTTTTGTATTAGAAATATTATCAAAATATTAAATAACAAGTGTAATAATTAAATAATTATCGGATTGAAATGAGTGGAATTTTTAATTAATTAAATCTCATTTAAATTTTAAATGAATTAAATGCCATCAGCCAACTATTTTCTGCTATTTCAGTATTACGCTTCATTTAAGGTAAATCCTCGGTATCTCTGTTATGAAGCGTTCTAGCACCAATGTTTATTGGGATTTTTTTCATGTAGGTGTCTAGAATTCATACTCCGAAGCCTTACATAGTTACATGAAACACCCTGTATTTCTGACAAATTTATACAAAAAACAAGAAATGTTTTCTCATGGACTGTCATAGAGAATTGTCAAAAATGACAGCTCGATCGGCTATTCTTTTTTGCATAAAATTGTCAATAATATTTCGGAAGTGTAGTATCTATAGCTGAGTGCACGATGTATAATGTATTACAAAGAATGGCTAAATAACCGGGTTAGTTCATACAGTACGCCGCTAGATGTCAGCCTTTTTGCAACCCGGTTTTTACAAAAATATTTGAAATAGTAAATTATTCCTATATAACGCACAATATTTTATATTTTCAATACATTACCTTTTATCTTTTGTCAGTTCTATGTATGTATTTTATACAAATTCCATACAACAGGCTTCTATAATTTCAGTAAAATTATAAAATAAACATTGTCATGTACTTGACACTGACATCTTTCAATCTGAATTTTCTTAATCGTAGTACCTGTTTCTATGGTTATAGCATGGCTGCATGGCTGCTACATAAAATTATATAAATAAAAAATCGAAATAGCGCTACTTCCGAAGTAACGTTACTTAAAGAGGTGAAAATTCGGGTCTATATCTCTTTATTTGATCCATACCCTGTTGTGCATCCTATAGCACAACATTTTCTATTTAAACGCGAACTTATTTTGACCGCAACCGACACACTGCGGCACACCAACTGCCAAACGCCTGTCAAATGGTAACGGGTCGCGTTAGCTTCTTTTGTACCAGCTAGTTATGTCAACGCATCTCGTACTCTCACCTATAGATACTACACCGTGGTAGGAACTGATGAAAACATATAATGAAATGAACAAATGCTGCGCATCTTATGCGAGCAAACAGGAAGAAATTACAGGATAAATATAAACATAATACAAGGTGACCATTTTATATGTTCCCGCCTGAAATTTTAAGAATAAGCAAAACCAAATATATTGTATAAGCCACTTGGTGAATATTAGTACTTTAAATCGAATAATCACAGTAGGTATAAGAGCAAAACAAAATTTTAAAAACCAAGTCACTTATGAAATGTATCATGGATTGCCTAATCATGAATTTTCAGGCGGGAACTTTTAAAATGCGGACCCTGTATTAGTAACATGTATATGAGTACACAATACTAAATTTAAAGATAAAAATAAATCAAACAAAACTAAAAGATGTGATATTTTAATTCTAGAGTAAACAGTTAGTTACAAACTGCAGAAAAGTAAGTACTTACATTACATTAGATCTGAACTTTTACAACGAATTTGAAAATATATCAATAAAGTTTGGATTGTTAAAAATGCTAGGTATTAAAGATTACTTTTCTGGCTCATGCTGTATGATTATGTAATTTAAAATATTTTTTATTAGTACGATACAATAATTGGGAATAAAAGAATTTTAATATAGATAATTTTAACGTAATATAAGAAAATAAAATACAGACTAAATTCTATACCGTTTTAAAATAGATATCGAATTATGTATAATCTGAAATAATTTTAAACGTAATGTAAGAAAATGAATTACAAAAAAAGAACAGATTAAAACATACTATCTAAAATTATTGAATTGTCTTGTTCCAGACTATGATTTTCCTGTACACGTCTTAAAATCATTACATATACCTATATATACAATCGGTTTATAACGTTGTACCATGTCTTCCGATGCGAATTCTCCACTGGTCTTGCCATAGATCTTCATTCTCTCTTATTTCTTCCTGGATTCCTGCTACCCAATTCCTTCTAGGTCTCCCTCTTTTCTTTTTGCCGCCAGGAGTTTACTGTGGTATGTGTTTTGCCATTACTCATTTGCTGTACGTGATCGTACCATCTTAATTGACTTGTTTTTATATCATCGGTTATAGTAATTGATACATGCATAATTTGTCATTAACATATCAAATATGACATGACAATGTTTATCTTTTTAATTTTGTACATCGATTGTGATATTATTCCTACCTTTCTGATCCTTTTCGACGTGTTTCCTTACACATTTTCCAAAATTCTATTTACAAAATAAAATATGTAACATAATAATAAACATGGCTTAAAATCATTACATATACCTACCTTGTTAAATTCATCATCTTTTCTTTAATTATTACATATTATTTAAACATTTTATTGCATTTAAAAGGAAGAAAACAGATAATTTGTCATCATTGACATTGACATAACAGCGTTTATCGTCTTAAATTTTCAAGGAAAACTGTGATCGTTACTGTGAAAAATATTGTTTAGTTAGGAATATTTGTTTTTTACCTAGTTACTTATGACATAGTTGGCAACACTGTTCAAGTACATATGAAACTCAAAATTTATAATTTGTAATTATAATGTTTTAGGCCTTTTTTACCTGTGCGTATATAGTTGCCCATTCTCAAAATTTATAATTATGAATTAAACTTCTTTCAAATTGTCTCCATTTCATAAATATTTCCATTTAAAGGTTCAAAATGACATGACAAACATTTCGTTCTTCGTCTTAAATTTTTCAAGGAGAACTGTGATCATTACAGTGACCTATTGTTTCTGTCCCAATTTTCAACCTTTAATAATGTTTTACACAAAAACTATGCATCCTACAGAAATTTGATCCATTAGAAGGGAGCTGAAGCCAATCATTTCCTACAACTTGGTACAAATTTTATGAAAATCGGTCACTCCGTTTAACCTGTAGCCTTGTCTAAAGTTTAGCGATCGGCTTTTTGATTAATATATATAACTATAGTGAATCTGATCGTTTAGTATTAGGATGTAAAACGGCTTTTTAAGTCACAAAGGCGTGATTTAAAAAATATGATAATCGTTTCAAGTCATAGATAGGTAAAAAGCAGTCCGTTTTGATGTATAATAAGTCATATTGGCGATATATTCCAAAATGTGTGGAACAGTTTAAATTTTATTCATACAAAATTATATAATATTGTTTAAAACTATGTAATATACTAAATAGAGATAAAAAATAATAATAAATTAATTTTATTGTTAAAACAATGTAATTTTGTTATAAAATACGTAATTAATATGAAATGAATGAAGTCAGATATAGGCAAATATTTATTAAAATAATAATAATAATAAAAGAACATAAAAAATTATATCTGATGATAATAATAATAATAATAATAATAATAATAATAATAATAATAATAATAATAAATAATAATAATAAATAATAATAAGCAGAGAGGTACAAAAATAAATAATTTTTATTTAAAATAATCAAATACAATAAATTTAATGTATTTAAAATGGATTCAAAATGACACATAACTTTTTAGACTGTCTTCTTCAAAATTTTCACGCATACTCAATTCAAATAATTAGCCTGTATTCTCTGATTTTGTACATTTGACATCAGTACAGAGAACTTTGATCTATTGTTTTAATGTAAGAATTTTGACCAGTTAATAATTTTTTCCACAAAAACTATGCACAGTAAAAATAAGAGACATATCAAAGGCACTAAGTTGATTTATTCTCTACTATTTAAAGCAAATTCCATCCAAATCGCTGAATCCGTTTCAGTTGTAGCTTTGTCTAAAAATTTCCCGATCGTCGTGATGAATTTTGGGGGGCTTGACCTTTTAGTATTATAGATGTAAAACGGCTTTTTAAGTCACAAAGGCGTGATTTAAAAAATATGATAATCGTTTCAAGTCATAGATAGGTAAAAAGCAGTCCGTTTTGATGTATAATAAGTCATATTGGCGATATATTCCAAAATGTGTGGAACAGTTTAAATTTTATTCATACAAAATTGTATAATATTGTTTAAAACTATGTAATATACTAAATAGAGATAAAAAATAATAATAAATTAATTTTATTGTTAAAACAATGTAATTTTGTTATGAAATACGTAATTAATATGAAATGAATGAAGTCAGATATAGGTAAATATTTATTAAAGTAATAATAATAATAAAAGAACATAAAAAATTATATCTGATGATAATAATAATAATAATAATAATAATAATAATAATAATAATAATAATAATAATAATAATAATAATAATAAATAATAATAAGCAGAGAGGTACAAAAATAAATAATTTTTATTTAAAATAATCAAATACAATAAATTTAATGTATTTAAAATGGATTCAAAATGACACATAACTTTTTAGACTGTCTTCTTAAAAATTTTCACGCATACTCAATTCAAATAATTAGCCTGTATTCTCTGATTTTGTACATTTGACATCAGTACAGAGAACTTTGATCTATTGTTTTAATGTAAGAATTTTGACCAGTTAATAATTTTTTCCACAAAAACTATGCACAGTAAAAATAAGAGACATATCAAAGGCACTAAGTTGATTTATTCTCTACTATTTAAAGCAAATTCCATCCAAATCGCTGAAACCGTTTCAGTTGTAGCTTTGTCTAAAAATTTCCCGATCGTCGTGATGAATTTTGGGGGGCTTGACCTTTTAGTATTATAGATGTAAAACGGCTTTTTAAGTCACAAAGGCGTGATTTAAAAAATATGATAATCGTTTCAAGTCATAGATAGGTAAAAAGCAGTCCGTTTTGATGTATAATAAGTCATATTGGCGATATATTCCAAAATGTGTGGAACAGTTTAAATTTTATTCATACAAAATTATATAATATTGTTTAAAACTATGTAATATACTAAATAGAGATAAAAAATAATAATAAATTAATTTTATTGTTAAAACAATGTAATTTTGTTATAAAATACGTAATTAATATGAAATGAATGAAGTCAGATATAGGCAAATATTTATTAAAATAATAATAATAATAAAAGAACATAAAAAATTATATCTGATGATAATAATAATAATAATAATAATAATAATAATAATAATAATAATAATAATAATAATAAATAATAATAATAAATAATAATAAGCAGAGAGGTACAAAAATAAATAATTTTTATTTAAAATAATCAAATACAATAAATTTAATGTATTTAAAATGGATTCAAAATGACACATAACTTTTTAGACTGTCTTCTTCAAAATTTTCACGCATACTCAATTCAAATAATTAGCCTGTATTCTCTGATTTTGTACATTTGACATCAGTACAGAGAACTTTGATCTATTGTTTTAATGTAAGAATTTTGACCAGTTAATAATTTTTTCCACAAAAACTATGCACAGTAAAAATAAGAGACATATCAAAGGCCCTAAGTTGATTTATTCTCTACTATTTAAAGCAAATTCCATCCAAATCGCTGAAACCGTTTCAGTTGTAGCTTTGTCTAAAAATTTCCCGATCGTCGTGATGAATTTTGGGGGGCTTGACCTTTTAGTATTATAGATGTAAAACGGCTTTTTAAGTCACAAATGCGTGATTTAAAAAATATGATAATCGTTTCAAGTCATAGATAGGTAAAAAGCAGTCCGTTTTGATGTATAATAAGTCATATTGGCGATATATTCCAAAATGTGTGGAACAGTTTAAATTTTATTCATACAAAATTGTATAATATTGTTTAAAACTATGTAATATACTAAATAGAGATAAAAAATAATAATAAATTAATTTTATTGTTAAAACAATGTAATTTTGTTATGAAATACGTAATTAATATGAAATGAATGAAGTCAGATATAGGTAAATATTTATTAAAGTAATAATAATAATAAAAGAACATAAAAAATTATATCTGATGATAATAATAATAATAATAATAATAATAATAATAATAATAATAATAATAATAATAATAATAAATAATAATAATAATAATAATAAATAATAAGCAGAGAGGTACAAAAATAAATAATTTTTATTTAAAATAATCAAATACAATAAATTTAATGTATTTAAAATGGATTCAAAATGACACATAACTTTTTAGACTGTCTTCTTAAAAATTTTCACGCATACTCAATTCAAATAATTAGCCTGTATTCTCTGATTTTGTACATTTGACATCAGTACAGAGAACTTTGATCTATTGTTTTAATGTAAGAATTTTGACCAGTTAATAATTTTTTCCACAAAAACTATGCACAGTAAAAATAAGAGACATATCAAAGGCACTAAGTTGATTTATTGTCTACTATTTAAAGCAAATTCCATCCAAATCGCTGAATCCGTTTCAGTTGTAGCTTTGTCTAAAAATTTCCCGATCGTCGTGATGAATTTTGGGGGGCTTGACCTTTTAGTATTATAGATACCGCAACCGACTTACAGATGAACATTTGGATAATTGTATGCGGATGGCTGTAACCAACTATACTGCGAATATTAAAAAAATTATCGACGGGTCTGGGTGTCAGGCTTTACATTAAAATGTTATTTTATTTACATATGTTATTTTTTAAAGTAGTAAATTACTTTTTTGTTATTTTTCTTAAGTTTTGTTTTATTTTTAAAACATATATGATATGTATATTTATGGTGTCATATTTATAATATTATAATGACATATTTGTAAAGGATGCAATCCGTTAAATATATATGCTCTTTACTAAATTGTTCTCTGATCTGGCAAGTTATTATTGTACATGAGAGGGGAAACACATGCAGCTTCACATCCCTTGAAAAAGTGTAACTTTTAATTATAAGACATTTGACCTTGAATGAAAATCCCTTGCCTCCACAAGCATAGGTAGCTCACTCTGTTCAAATTTTTTTAAAGTAGCTCAACACATTGAAAATGTTGGCGACCTCTGGTTTAAAGCGTAGGCTCCGGAGATAATTTTATAAATTTATCCATAAAATGTATAGAAAAAGTATTAATGCAAATCTATAGAAAATTTAATAAGCTTTAATTTTTATAATTGCATAAATCTCGAAAAAATAACATTTAAAGGTATTTTTCGGAGAAAAACTATTTGAGTTAGAGTCAAGGATCACACACACAACACACAAACACACATGCACACACATACACGCAGACGCACGCGCGCGCCCATCCACACACACACGCACACGTACACACGCACTCACCCATGCCAAGGGAAGCGGGAGGTAAAAAATGGAACATTTTCTTTTGGGGTAACCCCATTATGGAATAGTTATGTAGGTACGTGTATTCATATTATACTTCTCTATGATCTATGAACTGTGACGCTAATAAAGTTAATTTGTATTATACAAAAGCGTTCTTGAAACGGAAATAATACGAAAAACTTATGAATCATATATTAAATTTTAAATGCGTTCAAATTTCAAACGTTCATCGTATTTGTTAACACGAGAAAAAATTATGCATAATTGCAAAAATTTTAACCAAAACGGTAAGTAAATTTTTTGTATAAAATAATCAATGACTTTTCTCTTTTATTTACATTTCACGTACATAATGTAGATCGCAAATGTAAATGACAATTTTTTTGTGAGTACCAACCGTACAGCATAATATTAATCTAGAATCAAATCCAGGTTTTATCGTTTTGCAGTCATCGCATTAACACGCTTTGCTCATTTCATTTTTTGCTGGAAAATTTTAGCTGTAATACATGGTTCACCGATAAAATCGCGAATTGTTACAAAAAATGATTAAAGTTAAAAGTTAATGCTTACTGAAAAAGTAATCAGACAATTTCAATTGCACTGGTGTGGAAAGTATTCAGCTTACATATGGGTTTAAATATGTATAATGCAATTTAGGCAGCCATTCATTGAATTATTTAATGTACGAGCCGTTGGAGAATGTCGTTACTCAACGTTGCTTTTATTTTCTTCAATTCTTTATGTGTGGCTTTAGTAGGATCCACATTCATAGTAACAAATCAGAACAGTCAGTTAGATTAAAACTAGATCTTAAAACTATATTATAGGCATTATCAAAGTTTTAAAAAAGTTATTAGTTTCTAAAATATTCAAGTTTTTAATGTCCTTAACATCTCCGTTATATTTCTTCTCTATTCCAAATTCTTACTACTTTGAAACCTTCTGCTGTCGCCATTTTGATATCCGGAATGTATTTTTAAGTAAATGATTGCAAAAATAACAGAGCAACAAACGTAAACGAAATAATACGATACCACGCCAAATAGAAACCATGCACCTGCGTTTGTAAGAAAAATATTGACAATAACATTAAAAATCTAGTGTGGCCAACACAATACCTCCCACCACATACAGACCGAGTCACAAAATATATTAAGCTAATCCTTATATTTGAATTAGCGAATTTTTCTCTAATTTGAACAGTTTATTTCTTAAAATATAGTCTAAGTAAATACATTTTTTGATAATAAAATAAAGATTAAATTTTAAATACCGGGATAGAATATAATTCACTAATCCAAAAATGAGGATTAGCTTTAACTTTTTTGTGAATCGTTAATTTTTATCAATCTTCTAAATACATACCTACATATTTACTTATGCTGGAAACTGTATTGATTTCCTCTCCTATTGTTCTATTTACTTTTTTGTTTTAAAAATCTTATTATTATTAATTAAAAAGACAGTGATATTTATCTGTCAGTTACATACATTTGATTTGAATAACTGCGTCATTAAGGAGTTTTGTTTGTTTAAATATTCGTTTTCCGGGAATGGACTGTGTCATATTTTGAGTCAAATAATTTTATAAACTTTTCCATAAAATATGTAGAAAAGGTATTAATGCAAATCTGTAGAAAATTTAATAATCTTTAATTTTTATAATAACATTAATCTCGAAAAATAACATTTAAAGATATTTTTCGAAGAAAAACTATTTTGCGCTTCAAGTAAAGTACCATTTCCGATTATCCGACTTACACCAAAGAGTAATGGGCTCTTTCCATAATAGAAAACGGTCGAAATACAATGTTTAAAACTTTCAAAATGATAGTATTTGAGTTAGACTGGAGGATCCACACATACATACACACAGACATCATCGTGAAAATGTTATAATTGGATTCCAGGGACCTTAAAACGTGGTCATTTACCAAATCTCGATATGCGATATTTAGCACGATTCCTATACCTCACTAGCGGGAGGTAAAAATTGAGTTATCTTTAGTTGTTTCTGATGTATGCACGTATTTTATTACCTCTGATATTTTTTAACGACATTTTCATCCTTACATTTTCAATTTTGTAATGTAATGATCTTATTTTCCAGCTGAACTTTAACTATCCCTGTTGATGATTCATTTGGAATCAAAACGTAGGAAAGTTAATTAAATTACTATTTAATAAAAACTGTATACGACGACTGCATCCCCAAATTATTTCTCATCTTCCCTACAATCATACTAATAGTCAAGTAACACCAATAAAATTGAAAATTAACCCTAACCTTAAAATTAAGAGGATGGCCGGCACTGCTAAACTTACGGCCGTTTTAGAATCTGGCTCACTTTAAGACATTAATTAAAATTACTTTAAGACTTTATTTTAATTTTAAAGTAGTGCTACATTGCTCGTTAAAATGTTAAAGTTATATTATGAAAACGAACACAGCTTCAATTTTAATTTAAAGTCTTAAAGTGAAGATAAAGTTTATTATGAAAACGACCCTTAGGACTTTAACATGTAACATCATACTTTCGTAATTTGCTAGTTCCTTAATTATTTTAGTTAGAAAAGTTTCAAATAAAAATTGTAGTGCTTGAAATTCTGCATTCTTATTGTTAATCAATAAGAAAATGAATTTTTTCTACGAGTCTCATAGCAAATAGACATTTTAAGCTAACATTTGCCATCGTATATATTCGCTCGCACGCAAAATAAATTTATTTTTATCTAAATATTTACAGTATTTAAATTGATTGTACACTTTTGACAAGTTTTAATGTTAATTCTGGAGCTCAAAATTATATTAGATAAATTTTTCGTTACTTCCTCATTGTCACTTTTTTTAAAAGAAATATAGAACGAACCTAGACAAAATAATGCGTGTGCATTGGGATTTTCAAATAAGAAAACACTAACGTCGAATATTAGAACGACAAACATTGGTACACATTTGATATTTACATGAAACTACAATTATAAGGCTACAAAAACTCTATTATACATACTTGAATTATAAATAAAAAATCTGATGTGGCCAACACAACACCTCCCGCTATTTATTTTTTATTAATTTAAATATACATATTTACGTATTTAGTTATACTAGAAACTGTATTAAAATCCATTCCATATAACTATGGTTCTATTTACTATTTTATATTTAAAACGTTATTATTATTAATTTGAAATGATTAATTCTATGACAGTGACATGTTTCTGTCAGTTACATACATTTGAGATATTAACTATCTAATCAAGTAGTTGTATTTGTTTAAAGCGCAGGCTCTGTGATTTAAATTATAGATAATTTTATAAATTTATCCATAAAATATATAGAAAAAGTATTAATGCAAATCAATAGAAAATTTAATATTTAATTTTTATAACATAAATCTCGAAAACATAACATTTACAAGGTATTTTTCGGAGAAAAACTATTTTGAGCTTCTAGTAAAGTGCCATTTCCGGTTATCTGATTTACATCAAAATCTAATGGCTTCTCTCCATATTAGAGTAAAGTATAAATACAAGGTTTCAAAATTTTCTGAATGATAGTATTTGAGTTAGAGCGTAAACAGGAACCACACATACACACACATGCACACAGGCAGCATCGTGAAAATGTTAAAATTGGATTCTAGGAACCTTAAAACTTGGGCATTTACCAAAATGTCGATATGCGATTTTTAGCACGATCCCTACACCTCCCTTACCAAGGGTAGCGGGACGTAAAAATACTAATAAGTGAGAAAATAATGCGAAAAGTAAGAAAAACAATTGACAATAATATGCTAGGCTTACAAAAGTGTACCATTGGTTAATGCGATCAGCGCCATCTCGTGATATTTGAAAATCCCAATTACGCGCGTAAAGTGTCATTCTCGCTTTCGAAAGACTTCTTTCTTGAGCGACAAAGTATCACTTTACGCTCTTAAAAAACAAATTACTATTGCATGCTTTGCAACGTTAGAAATTAGGTAGGAAAATGTCGAATCACCCCAAAAATAGCGATAGATGGAATTGAAACAAATAAAATTGCATATGTTCAACGGTTTATCTGCCAAGTTAGTTAGTTTATCTTTTATTATTTGTAATATTTTTCAGTGGCAGTAAAACTAATGCAAAGCAAAGTACAAAAATATTATTTGGTTTATTATAATAGTTAACATTTTTATATAAATAAATACACTATGTGCTATATGACAATATTTACGACCATATTACAATTTTAATCTTTGAATATTGAAAGGCATTTCTAATAAATGGCCCAGAATTTTTCATATATGCAGTGTATTAAAATCTCTTCATGCGAACATTGCAGACATTGAAAATTGATTTCAGCAAATAAAAATAAATCTTTAAAGTTCAGTTATCGATTAAATTATTAACTTTTTAGCGAGTGTAATGGAAGAAAAATTCCAATTAGAAAATAATCCACATCTATTTTATATCCATTTGAAGAGCTATACATTAATCCTCACATATTTCGCAAACATTATTGAATGCCATTCTTCTCTTTTCTACAACTGAAGAGGCAGACATTAGACTCTGCTCGTCGTTTCAATATCTAGTATGATTGTTCCTCGGTCGTTCTCATTCCAAGTTTTCAATAAAGCATAAGTGGCAAGAGACGCATTCACTAGTTGTAGAGCAACTGTCATGAAACTTACGCAAACAGAACAGAACAGTCAGATGCACTTAACAATGGGAATTAGTGTAGAGTAGATACGATAGTAGAGTAGACTGTCTGATACAGGGAGTTTCTAAGTAGATATGTACTTTGCAGAAGGAAATTAATTGGGAATAACACAGAATGCAATAAGATTCGGGTCAAATTTAATTGGCAAGAAGATAAAGTTTAATATAGACAAGTTTCTAATTCAAAATAATATTGTCTGAATTACCAACGCTTAATAATATTACGATTATATCAATCTTATACGAGAGTCACTCTGGAATTATCATAAATAAGAGAAGCATGCGAAAAACAAATTTTGCACTATCATTTTATACAGTTTTGTTCGGGCTTGATTCTTGAAACCGTGCGAAACTCAACGCACGCGAACAACATCGCACGCTTCTGTATCGTGTGCGTCCAAACCATTTACAAAATAGGTATTCTCGACTAGTGTGCAATATTGGTGAAGTTGTGCGCCTGCAAATGGATGAGCACAAACGAACGAACTTTCTACCAACCAATAATATGCTTTCACTAGTATCATGTGATGTTATTATAATATGTTCCACTGTCACAATATTACTTTAGGTTAGGTGTTCGGGCCTCATAGCTCGCACTCATTTTAGTTTAATACAATATTTATTATATAAAAAAGAAACAAATGATGTAAATGGCGAGCAGAAGATTAAGTTAAATGATTTTTTTTAATCCGAAGCTAAATAAAGGAAATTTAGCAGCAATTTGAATTATTATAAACATAGCCAAAAATTGAATGCTGTAGCGAAAAGTAAGTTTCGTATTATGTATTTAATTTACATAAATTCAAGAACCATTCGCTGTTTCTAATATATGGTTTAGTTGATTCAACACTTCTACTTTAGCCATAACCTACGAGTATAATGCATGATAATGAATGTATTAAAGTCATAGATGTAAAACAATTTAAAATACCTTCTGCACACCTTTTCTGACTTTAATTTTATAATAATAATTTATATTAGCATATATAACTCCTGGTATGACATATGCGATATCTCCTTCGAATGGTTTCGACCCACTCTATGTTAGCGCATGCGAAATTTTCATGCCTCCCCACTCTTTTCGTTCTCAAGAATACCATAGGGAAGTTCGTATGCGCCACAAGTATAAAAGCGCATACGATAAATTTCGAGAATCAAGCCCCTGGTATTTGAAATTAAATTCCGAAAGTTAAGTTAGATAAAACTTAATTAATCATTTTTTTAAAATATCTTTGTTGAGTGAAAATATGGAATTACTTAACCAGAGAGCATTTTCAAATCATAATTTATAATTTGACAGTTTTTAATTAAGTCTGAATATAGTTTGACAATTTTTAAGTCCCCGAATAATTAGTTTATATATTTAGTAGTTTTTATGTCTTCCAGAAATTAGTTTTAAAGTATTTCAAAAGAAGACTGGCTGGGAGCTTTTAAGAAAAGGAAGAAAATAATGATTATTAAATTTAAAATATTTTTATTCTTTTGCTTTTTCTTTTCTGCTTTGATAAATTTCTAAGGACAGTGGCCAAATGACCTAATAAAGGAACCACCACTAGAATTACTTACTTTGAACATATTTAAAAAAATATGTACCAAATTCTTACCATGAATTAAAACGATTTTATCTTGAACTTCGATTATCTTTATTTGTAAAAATATAAAATTCTTTTATAAATAAAGATAATGGAAGTTCAACATAAAATCGTTTTAATTCAAAGTGAATCCATTATCTTATAAATTTAAAAATAAATTCTTTTCACTTTCAAATCTCTTTTTGTCTATTTTGATTGAAGTATCTGGGCCCGTATTCTAATTCATTTTATCAACTTGATATGACAAACCTTGATAAACGCATCTTGCTATCCCCCTAGCGGATTTTGAAGGAAAGTATCATATGACGTCATGAATGACGTAAAGGTCTCGCTACGGTTTGCAAGGCCAGTCGATGCCTTATTATCCTCATAACAAGTTGTTATCTGAGTTTGATATTTCGGTTTCCCTTTTCCCACTCATACTTTTTGTTCAAACTTTTCTCATAAGCACCCATAGTCCACTTATTCAAGAAGAAACAATTATAAATTAGAAGTAAATAGAATATACAGAAAACACAAACTTATAGAAGGGGAAAAATAAACACGAACGCGAAAGGATAACAAACAATACAATGAAAGAAGAAGGATTTGTCTTTTAAAAAGACAGTTTTTGTACAATTATACGAAGTATAAAAGTATAGAAGAAATAAAATTTAGAAAACAAAATGCATAATTTTGCAAAACAAACTCAAGCACCGAACACAGACAAACATCAAATGAAGAATGAAATTCGATAGTTTTCCTTGTTGATCTTACATACTATCAATACAATAAACATAATTTTTCTA
Organism: Harpalus rubripes; assembly: GCA_963082715.1. Classification (NCBI taxonomy): domain Eukaryota; kingdom Metazoa; phylum Arthropoda; class Insecta; order Coleoptera; family Carabidae; genus Harpalus; species Harpalus rubripes. Next base: position 64,837,592 of record OY720450.1, read on the forward strand.
TTATTTTATACCAATGGTTAACAAATGTCCCTATGACTTGTTATAGTTACAAATGCCTTATCACGTCATTTCATTCCATAGCGATAGCAACCCTAACATCTCGCTATGAATTAGAATACGGGCCCAGAAATGACACAACGAAAGTAAATCCTATAATACTCGTACATTTTCATGATGCTGTGCTAAACTAAAATCAGGTGCATTTGCCTGGAAATGATAGATGTGTTTAATGACTATGGGATTATACTTATTGGCACAAATGTATATATTATGTTGGTATATAAATAATAAAAAAATGAAAGTGATATTTTTACAAAATATAAATACAGTTTATAAAATTTAATAACACGTTATTAAAAAAAAAAACTTGTTAACAATTTGAAGGACATGAAAGTAAATTTAAAGAATGTCATATATTCTTTAAAAAAAATGAATCAGCTTTACAAATATAGCGTGTCCTTACACTTTCCATCCTATTATTCTGGCTAAATTTAATACCATCCACAAAGAAGCTTCCAAATCAATGTATACCCGTGAAATATTCCTGTCATTTTTGACTGAGTAACAGGAAACTAAATCAATATAGCAATCTATCGGCTTTCTTTCTTGTGGAAAGCGAAACTGGCGTAGTCAGGTTACAAAGCGGGCTTCACTTGAGAGTAATGACGGAATATGAAAAGAGCAGAACGTGACCGCACACAATACATAGTGACCGAGAAGAGGATGTCTCAAGCAAATGCTGGGAATAAATCTCTTTATAGCCAGTATATTTTATGATAAGTGCGGCGTTTTGTTTTATGCTCTTCGGGATTAATGGACGGGGTAATTGGAGAGAAAGGATAAAGGATGGAAGAAGCAGTTTAGAAGTTGTTTATTGGAAAATTGACATAAAATAGTTTAGAATAATTAATTGAGATCCAACCTAAATGTTTATATCGTAGAAATGGGCTTTAGAATCCAGGAGAAATTTATTTAAACGAAGAAAGAATTGTGAAAAATTCATGGGATTCGAACCCAGAGCCTCCCAATCGCTAGTCGGGCGCTCTACCAATTGAGCCACGAGTTCCCGTTGAAGTCTGTGAATCTTTCACATGCCTTTTTACAAATCGTAACGAGTACACTCTCTCAAATTGTCAAATTGTTAGAGTGTACTCGTTACGATTTGCAAATAGGCTTGTGCAAGATTCATAGACTTCAACGGGAACTAGTGGCTCAATGGGTAGAGCGCCCGACTAGCGATTGGGAGGCTCTGGGTTCGAATCCCAACGAGGTCCAGGAATTTTTCACAATTCTTTCTTCGTTTAAATAAATTTCTCCTGGATCCTAAAGCCCATTTCTACGATATAAATAAAATAGTTTAGTTATATAGGTCCGTATTACAAGTGCACTTTTATAATAAAAGCGATTTTATGGAGCATACTCCTCAGAATATAATATAAAAGCGCGTTCTATAAAAGCGCTTTTATTATAAAAGTGTGTTCTTCTGTTTTTGCCTAACATAGAAACAAGTATTTTTTCCAAGGCTTCGAATCGGAACTGAATCGGAAACCGGGAAAAAACGTTATTTTTGCCGGAACGAAAACCAGAGCTGAACATCAAACAGTATCGGTTTATTTTGGTTCGGTAGGTACATGTTCAAACCCGCCCGTTAACTTGCCTTACACGAAAGAAAAAAATAACCGTTCGAAGCCCTCGGTCAAATTCAGTTTAATTTTTAAATATAGACTTCTTTTAAGTCAATACACATTTTCCGTCAATACTCAACATCTTTAACCCACTCAAAAAGAAAGTAGTTGTTTCTTGCTCTGCAAAATAAACTTCTTCGAAGCATAGGTTCACCCTTTACAATCCAATGTTTTGATTGTTCCTTCGTCCCAGATGTACAGTGGTGGAACCAAGTATCATCAAAAGTTATAAATCGGTGTAAAAAATCCAGCTTGTTTCACTAAATCTTTCAAACAGGACCTTAGATATGTCCTATTCGATAGCATATGTTGGTCCTCCAAATTGAGCAGTCGCATCACCCAACCAGTCACCTTTCTCGTGGACAAGTCTTCTTGTAACACGAGGGGGTCTAAGAAGCTGATGACTGCTGCTTACTTGTTTTCTAACGATGACAACTTTAATCAACTGGTGGACGCTTGGATGATTGGCGTCCACTACTTTGTGTAAAGGAAGAAAATACTTATATACTTTCTACTCACTTGTTGACTGATGAGGGCTGCTGACGAACACTTAATTATATGGACACGGACTTCATTGATGTATAACTAAAGTTTTATCTACATGATTACAATTATTTATTATTAACTAAACATAGTTAACCCAATTAAACACAAACTAAACAAATTACTAAAGATGTCAATGCATCATCAGGACAAAATACTCGCGTTCGCGGAACGCGAGTCTAATTTCAAACTCTTACATGTTTACTATTTGAGTGCAGGCGTCTTTTCTATCTCAAAAACAAAGCATTGTCTTTCATAAGCAGATATCTCGAGGGGGTGCAGAGTACAAGGTAAGGTATCCATAAAAAACTATCAACCCTGCACGTAAGCTTGTAATAACTTAAATACTTAATTGTCAACACATTATTGTCAAAATTTTCTGACAGTTAGACTAAACAAAACCCGCGGTGGGAAAAATGATAATTATTTGTAAACAGAATTTTGACTAATAAGATAACAAAGTTGAAATATTATTCCTGAACTATAATTTAGAAAAGTTTATAAAAAGTTATTTATTTGTCTTGTCGTCTTATCACATAAACGCGTTTCTTTGATGTGCCCGCCGCCTCTGCTATCTCTCCAACTTTGATTCGATGGTCATCCAGTATCATTTGGTGAGCTATTTCGATGCTATCATAGTGGTTGTCACAGATGTTGATTATCCTGAACGCTTTTCATTAACCAAGCTGATACAACCACGATTAAATTCAGATACCTTTCTTTTCACGGTGGCAAATGATGGAGCAGAGTACCCGTAAACAGCGTCCAACTCGTCTTTAATTCATATAGACATATTGCCTTTTAAATTCAAAAATTTAACGATTGTTGATTTTTTAAATTTTTATAAAAATACTGAATTCAACTAACACAAATTACTCTCATACAATAACTAAGGGTCCAAAATGGCATTTTTTTAGAGTTATATTTCAAAGTATAAATTAATAGTAGTATCTACCAGAATAATTTTGATGATTAACGACATTTTAGATAAATAATCATTTGTATAGTCCGTGCAACAAGTTGAATGACTGCTCGGCAACTTCCGCTCCTCTTCGTACCAACGAAAGGTATTGGTAGGTACTATGCTTTATGCTTGAGACTGTATAATATAATTTCTTTCACATTGCATTGCGCATGCAACCTTGAAATGAGTTGCTATACTGGGACTACTATACATGTTGAGGCAAAAACTTTTCAATACAGTACTCTCTCGTAATGTATTGTTTAGTGTGTTAGTCAGTTTTTAAAATGTTGCAGATCAAAAATCGAGTTATTATTCGAAATTTATATTGGCATGTAAGCTTTTAAATATTTTATGTTGCGTGCGTTCAAGTTGTACAGGTTTCGTTTTATTATAAGATAATCCCATTTGCACCCCTTCAACTAAAATAATAAGATAAGCATCTTGACAAATATTAATGTAACCTAGTAAAATATTATCTCTATTCCTACGGCGATTACGGCAAGCGGGTGGTGAGGTTAAATATCCTTGACAATGTTATCGTCTCCTGCAAGCCTGTAAGGATATTGCCATATTATACCAGCGATGACATGTAGAATTTACATTTTATGAATAAAGCAACCAGTTTCCGTATTTAATAATTCGCAGCTGCTCCATCATCGCGATTTGCGGTTATGTTTTAATTTGAAAGATTTTACGATGTGTAAAGACGGCGAATTATAGTTGAAAATAATGGCATATAAGGAAATGATAATTAAGCACTAATTTGTATAATTTGTAACATTTATTTGGTATTTGATCTACTTTCGTGCTATATGAATGTAGTATTTATTTTAAATTCCTAATTTTTTTAAATATTTGATTCTAATACATATATGACGTGTAATATATATTTTTCATTAATTATTTACTCCATTTATTAACTTCAGTTTTTCGTGTCAATTTATTCAATATTAATCTAATATTTCTCTAAATAGTTATACTATACGAGGAACCTCGTCCCACATAAGTTGGCCAATCCGCTTTTAATTTCGTTTTATGTAGTTAATATATGATACAAATAATAACTCACATAAATTATCGACACACAGATCTGTTTTCTAAAATATTTTGTTGCTTAATGTAAAATGAAATAATATTTATTTTTACCCACAATTCAACAAAAATGAAAACAATTAAACGAATTTAAGTCCTAAGATTGTGAGGTTTTCTTAAATAAAATATTTACTGGCCAGTTGCACCAACAAGGCTTGAATTTCAAGCTAGGTTTAAAGAAAAAAAAAATACAAATTGAAATTTTGACAGAAATATATTATAATTCATTTGACATTTCATTTCGATGGAATATAGGGAATATGGGCTATCCAAACAGCTGTTTCAAGTCGCTGCCCGCGCCATCTGACGGAGTTCCCGTTATGTAGCGTTGAGTACGATTTCTTACGTGTAGAATAGAGTTTTATATATAACCAAACCACAGTATAAATAAGCCAATTGGCTTACTTATACTGTGACCAAACCATTTTGTAAGTTTAAAATATATTTGAAGCATCACTTGAAATAGAAAATATGTATGTTATCATAAGCTGTGGTTTTTAAATAAACTTATAAGAAAGCCAATTCGACACTTGGCTTTCTGATAAGTTTGCGCGGTAAATTCGCGCCAGTGTGAGGACTGTCACTACTAGTCTCTGTGTACTTTCACTACTTTCAGTCGATGGAAAATATTTCAAGTTGGTTTGGGAGAGCCTTTAGTTAATATGTAATTTGTGTACTTCTTTTACTTACTCCATCTGTTTGACGAATTTTGACGTATACTTTGACAAGGTCAGTATAAAAATTATTTTCGTGTGCTACTAATAATTTATCGTAGATTTCATAAATATTATACAATTAAACATTTCACATTCAATAGCATATATATTTCATAGATATTTTATTTTTCATCATTGTTATCAATAGTCGCGTTCTTTTTACCACTTTTTTCATGAGATCTCAGTTCACCTCAGTTGCCTCACTAATTTTGACCGTTCTTTTTATCGTAACGGAGGTGAGATAAAGTGAGATCGAAGTGAGAAGAGTTCCTCCCCCCTTCCCGATTCTTAGTCACCTCTGGAGGTTGTGCTTGTTGAGTTTTTAATCTTAGATGACTGGTGGGGATGAATGTTTTGCTGTCACGGGCTGTCACATACAATTAGTTTGGTTATTGTAAAGATTATTTGTTTATTCCTTTAATAAATATTATTATTAGAAGAATAAATAAATATACAAAAGACGTAAACTTCATACAATTGAAAATTATGTGAAAGTTATAGTACCGTACAATTTAAACAACATTTTAGAACGTGTCGCACTACACGTTGTGTAATCGACAGAATTATGGAAGCCCAAATAATGTCCACTCATAGTTTTGGGCGATCCAAAATAACACCTAAAAATATCGTGGTTGCCCGTTCAAAAGCTAATGTCAAATTCAAATTGTTCAAGTTAGCAACAAAATTTGTCTTTTATCGTTTTTTTTACTTCATAATAATCTTTCTTGATCTCAACTCAGTTCACGTCAAACTCATCTCATTTTGAGATGAGATGAGATAAGGCAAATGATAAAAAGAACACGACTAATGACATACATACGAGTACATGGGTTTGTCACATAACCTATTATAAACCCAAGTATTTTGTTCGTAAGTTACAATTAAACTAAAGTTTTTATTTGACAAAATATCTAAATTTTAAAACCATGTTATTTGTTTGAGAAATTTGTAATCAGATTTTTAATGAAATTCAACAGTAGGTACTTTACGACATTCGACGAACCGATGCTATCCATTTTTTGTCGCCTTTCCTTGTCCCAAAGATAATAAAGGAGGGATTAAAATGTATCTTATTATCCCTGTTATATTTAGATTTGCACCCTAGTACACAACAAATTTCACGGCTTTTACCAGGGTTTTCGTCCTCATATTTACACGTGTTTATCAACTGTCATTTAAACTACCCAGCGCTAGTGTTTAAAAAATCAATTCAAGCCAAATATATTATTTAAGTTACGTTGGACGTTTGTGCAACCGGCCGTAAAAGAATTACAGTAGTAATTTATAATAAAAGCAATGTTACTTAGTATTCATAAATAATATGAAATTAATATATCGATTTGTGTTACTGATATACCGTTAAATTTTTAATATTTAATTAAAATTTCTGCTCTAATACTCTGCTCTAAATTCTGCAACATAACAGTTTTCTCTTATGTTTTGATTTGTAATAATTGTAAAATAAATAGTTAGAATAATATTTTGGAAAACATCTTAATATGTAGTAAGAATAACCGAATACGGAAACATTAAAGTTCTGCGTTGTATTTATTATAACAGATACACATTGGACGTTTCGGGAAAATTTATTAACAGTCAAAAATGAAGAAATATATATATATATATATATATATATATATATATATATATATATATATATATATATATAATATATAAGCATTAAAAAATTGTTGCATTTCTTCAGTTTTATTTTTTTGTTTTATTTTTAATCCAAAAATTTATTAATAATTGCAGCATATCATTTTCCATGATAAATTTTGGCGTCAGATTAAAAAAATTGTAAAATTATTGACTTATTATTATTATATTGTACAAGGGTTCGAAAAGCGTACCATAGGCGTTGAACATGCGAAATCAGTTTTTCGTTAAACAATCGTTACCAAATTATTTTATGCAAAAAAACTTCTAATAAAAAGAGATTTAAAATATGCACCTCTAAATAATTTGAAAATGTGAAACGATTATTCTAGCTCCGCATGTAAGCGAAAAAATTAATTACAAATTTACTGTTTTAGTAGTAAACTAACACAAAATACAAAAAAGTCTTAGTTTTAACTGACAATTAAAAACAATTCAATAGTTTATTTTTTGGCATAATCCGTAGCTGTCTAGACTAAAAGCTCATAAAAACAGCAACTTTATAATTAATTTTTTCGCTTCATGAGGAGCTAGAATAATCGTTTCATATTTTCACATAATTTAGATGCAGAATTTAAATCTCTATAACCATTATTTGAAGTACCTATTTTTGCATAAAATTATTTGATAAAATTTGCACAAAGAAAATCTGATTTCCATGTTATACGCCCATCCCCCTTTTACACCTTGTACATTATTGTTCCGATCTGTTTGATAGTATCATTACTTTATTTTTTGTACATAAGTTTATAGATTTTGCTACTTTTTAACGAAAAAAGTCAATATTCAAAACAACATAATATTTATTGATATCATAAAATGAATTTAACCGCATTTTGTCAAATAATTTAATAAAATTAATAAGATAAACAAATCTTTATTAATAGAGCATTTATAAAAATTTTATTAACCTTGCAACAATATTTATACGTTAATTAATTGCAATTACACATGACGAAAACAACAATCTAATACAATATGTTATTGCGTTGTTTCTGTTTATACAAACTATATTTGCAATTCTGCGTCAGTTCATGAGAACCAATTAGAATTACCCACGGACTCATCTTGACTGTATCAACTGTCATGTAACTCGATCCAATCACAAAAAAACACTATCTGCTTCCTTGCAATGTCAGAGTCAAGGCCTACTGTTTATCTCTTTCATTCTGCACTAACGTTATCAGCAGATGCCACAAACACCTGTAGGAGGATAACAAGGAAGGATCGCTTTGTCTGCTCCAAGATTTAAATTAGAATAATTAAAATTTTAATTGGTATTATGAGAACATCTGAGACAGAGCTATTTTCATGCTTCTTGTTTTTTAAACAAATGTAATTGGGATGACTTACCTCAATTAAGCTAAAAGATAGGAGAATAGAATGATAGAATAAGTTAAATGTTGGAATGTGAATTTAAATATACAACCTACGCATGAATGTATTCTAAAACGATGTTAATTATAATTTAATGTCCTTCTTTACTTAAGTAACTGTCGCATGGTTGTGTACGTTAGGTAATTGATTGTGATTCGTATAATCCAGACTTCGACCGGGATTGATTCCGGTCGATATTAAATGATTTCTCTCTCCACAACTTTGAGAATTCGTGAGCTGACATCTGGTAAACGCCATTATCGATACGGGTTTATCGTCATTACCGAAGCAGATTGACAAACCTAGAAAGAATAATAAACCAATAACCAATTGTTAACAGTAATGAAAAAAATGAAAAGTGTAACACGAGGGGGGTGCGGATCTGGATGATGATACTACTAATTCTTATTGTTTACTCCTTTTACTCCAACGATGATACAATCTATCTGACTGATGATAAGGACTTCGTGACAAGGAAGAACACACATACACTAACACTTTACACTGATGAACACTACGGACATGGACAAATACTTGGGTTTTAGTAACTAAACTTTTTTATTAAATGATTACATTATTAACTAATACAATAACTAAGCCTAACATGTTACATTCCGTAACCCAGCGGCGAGCGTTTAGCACGCGCCCCAAAACTTAAACACACTACATGTTCCGTCAACAACGTATGCACGACGCGACGAACTAATCTAGACTCTTTTTCATGTTTACCCCATGAGTAACTATAGTCGACTCTCTAAAAACAAAGTGCTATCTCCAGGACAGAATTATCTTAGGGGTACAGGGTGCATAGGGTAGGGCTTTTAAAGTCACGCACGTAAACACAATAATTTCTAAACCTAATGATAAATAAATAAATGTCGTGACTATCATAATACAAAAAGAATTTCTAAACTGAATTTAGACATTTGTCGGCTTGGTGGCTGAGCGGATAAGCGCACATCTCTTTGCTCGCAGTGACGTCACCCGAACCATGTTCCGTGCGTTCGATCCCCGTCGACAGACAATGTGTGATTTGTCGTAAAAAAAATACAGCTACTTGTATTTATCACATTCGGATGCTATAAGCTGACCACTTATACATCTTAAAATAAATGTAGCAATGGCTGAAATCCAACCGGCAGTACGGCAGTGGTAAAATACTGCGGCTCGGTGAGTCCGGTTGGAAGGGTAAACGGCGTCAGCTGTATACAAGCCCTAAATAGATAAGATATATAACTTAAATAGATAAACAGAGTTAAAATATGATTATTGAAACTAAAATTTAGAAAAGTTTATAAAAAGGTATTTATGTTATTACTCTTAACCTCGCCTTATCACAAAAGCGGGGCCAACTTAACACGTTCACTGCGCATCCGGTGCGCTCGGCTCATCTCGACTCAAATGGTGCGCTCGTGTGCTTGACTCGCATTATTTCGATAGATTTACACAGGAGATATTGTGCGTTGAGTAGCATTGCAGGAAGGTTTACGGAAAGGAAAATTCACGCGTAGTTTCTTATTCGGGGTTTTTTGAAGAGTGATAGTATAGCAGGCCCATCATGCCCCAAAAAGGCGAGAGAGGCAAAACTAACATGGAAATCAAAAATTCAACAAATCCACGAGACATTGTAGCGAGTTTCATATTTTACTTACGTTAGAATTTATTTATTTATTTTTGGCGTATATATCTTGGTGAAATTGAGGGTGTTCGATTGCGGGGCCATCCAGTGTGTAAGTGGATGGATGTGATTGATAAGGTACTAAAAAAGAGAAAGTTTCTGAGTGGGAAGAGAAGAAGAGCGTGTATGAATGCGATTAAGAATGTGGCCGAGGCGAAAGAAGTGTGCTTAGACAGGAATGTGAGGCGAAGGATGATTGTTTCGTTTCTATTATTGTGGTCCGGTTGCGGTATTTCGCTACCGAAAATCGGTCACTTTAATATGTTGAGAGTGAGGATATATGTTGTACCTATGATGTCAGCTTAGTAAGAATGTTGTTGAAAGAGAGACTGATTTTTTTTGGATGATGTTATTTTTATTCTTTCGAGTTTGTGCTAACCCACTAAGTGGGAAATGCGTGATTTTTTGTATGTATGTATGTATGTATGCAGAATTTATTGTATTTTTTAGCCACTAAAGAATTTACTTTTAGTTTTTTTGTACCAAACCTATTTGTTTCTCGTTGTTTGTTTAGAAAAATATATTTTTTGTTTTATTGTAATTAAAATAAAACATTTAGTTCATGAAAGCGTGACAGTCAATCTCAAAAATCCAAAAATACCTGGATGCAAAGGCAGCGTCGGTAGTACAGCTGATGAAACGTGGTCAACAATGCTACCGACGCACCGTGTGCATTTTTCAAAATAAGAACTGAAAAAAATAACTAATAATATATGCCTCCGGGTCTCCGGGAGTATGTATCAAAGGATAGATATATCAATTTTGCGAAATCAAGTTTAGTTTCTCGGATGTAACACGCATGACGGGACGCAGCGAACGTGTTAAGGACCAACACTATATTAAAGTTTAAATCCCGGTGAAGTTCATGAATTTTTTATACAAATCTTTCTTCGATATTTATTAATTGAAACATTCAAGGCTGTGATGACCGATTACGCCAACGTAACTTAAATTTTAAAAGTTCTTTAAGTTAACATTATTAAATGGAAATGAAATTCTAAATAAATTATTATGTATTGCTGTTAAAATTTCGATTTACTTATTTTGTTTATGAGTCGCTTAAAATTTAAGCCTTGCTGGTGCATGAAGTTACAAAAAGAACACACGATGTTGCGCTGTCAGATGAGTATTCAATGCTCTGAATAGGAGGGTATACTCTTCTTAAGGATAGCATTAGAAAATACAAGTAAATAATTCACCAGTATATATATATATATATATATATATATATATATATATATATATATATATATATATATATATATATATATATATATATATATATATATATATATATATATAGACTGTCTCACAACTCGCGCCCCAGAGCGAATGAGGACACACGAGACTGCACACAGATGTGTAATTTCGAAGAAAAAAATCTAGCTTAAAAGATATTCGAGAAAAGAACTCTTAAAATTGACCAATCAAAGACCTACACCTTTAACGTGTGTTTGCCGTAATATTACGTTACTAGGGTTTTATACAAATCAAATCTTCTTTAAAATGTGTGGGCGACTGTAGTTTTCGAAAAATGTCAGTGTCAATTTGACAAGGTGAATAAAAAAAGCAAATTCTTACCATGTATTCAGCCGCTGATTACTTAGAAATGATTATAATTTTCGGAGAATGTGGACGTAACGCCAGAGAGGCAGCACGAGTCTATTCGGAACGTTTTCCGGATAGAAATCATGTGGATCATAAAGTGATATTGAGAGCCATTGCAAGGACGCATGAGACCGGTCAAGTTATGCCAGATCGAAAAGAAACTGGTGGTGCTCTCAGAATCGCTCGTACAGTTGAGAACGAAGAAGCTGTTTTAAATGTCTGAGGAAGATGGTACCAGAAGTATCAGAGAAGTTGCGGGCCAATTAGGTACACAGCTGCTACAACACGTTGCACTGTACGATATAAATGATGATCTCGGATGACACGTTCGCTAACCTAAATTTGTTGACAGTGAAAAGTCAACTCTAAAGTGTCAAAATCAGTAGGTCAAACAAATTTTGTAACTCACTAGTAGTATTTTTAAAACCTAGCAACCAGTTTTATTTTGTAATAATATCATCACGCCTCGGGATATCCTTCCGAGATTGGTGGATTAAAAAGTCTAGTAACTCCGTTATGCAAGCAGCCGCAAATTATTTTCTTCTATATGTTGGCAACCTATTGTCGGCAAGTGTCAGTTTCGTCTGGGGCGCGAGTTGTGAGACACTCTGTATATACATACATACGTGAAGATTCTAGATTCATTTCCTGTTAATTATTTCTTCGGAATTTATTAAGCACGGTTTTAATATTTAAAAAATAACTGTATACAAACTCTAGTGGTTTACAATATGCTGCTATATGCAGATATGTTTAAATTAAATGATGCTATGGTTTCATGCTTTCTCCTTATTTGTATAAATTTGTATAAAATATGTATACCAATATATCTTCCACATCTAGATGCAGTGGAAACTTTACAAACATGATCTCCATTTGAATAATATAAAAGATTTAGATCTCGGGAATCCCTCTTGACGTGTAGAGTTTGTATACAATAAAATCAACTTTTCCATTCGAGTATCAATATCCGAATAGGCGTATCTGGGAGTGAATATGTCGTCAGCCACACCTGGTGGCCAATATGCATCAGAATCAGAGCAGGCCAACTGTTCGCGAGAATCGCCATTCCCAAACAAAAAACAAATGAAAAACGTGACCGTAATGACTTTCTGAACACCCAGTGAAATACTGTTATTTCTAATACGTGTCTCAACTGGACTGTTAATAAAGCTGCTGAACACATCGATCGAACAAGAATTTCAATTTACAGAATAAATTTTCCCATAATTATCAGATGTTTTCACAACTTGTTACTTTGGGGAGAATTATTTACTAGATGTTGGTAGTATACTTCGTCATACAATTACTGTTTACATGCAGTTTTAAAAATGGTTTCAGTTTTTTTTTTTGCAATTTTCAAAACAGCTTTACAGATTGATTTGAAAACAATTTCGGCGCATGCGCATTTGGCTGATGTAAGTGACATATCTTCTTCACTTCAAATTCTTCAGGTTGTCATTATTCCAAATATTTTTTTTTACTTTGTACCAATACGCACTAAAACTACACAACAAACATTATGCTCTGTACGCATGCGCAATGTGGAAACTGAATTTAAAGTGTTTACATGAGTAGTTTTGAAACTAGTTTTCAAGTCAAACCTATGAATTTTAGTTTTTGTTTGAGATAACTCTAAAAGGTTTTGATACTGTATGCATTGCGTATTCAAAACGATTTTAATAAACTCAGTAAATGTACGTACTCTTAAGTTGCATTCATAAATGAAAATTAGGTTTATGGTATTTGTTTAGGTTTAAGTAAGTCATTCATAAATGTAAGTTTAAATTACCTGAAAATTAGTTTTGATATGTACAAACATCTGTGTAAATGCTTCAAAAACAAGTTTAAAATATCGGTAGAGTAGTACTCAACAAGACACTTATGCGCCGTGAAACTGTCATTCACTTGGCATTATTGGTTATGACAGTCTTCATGTTCTTCTCGTATTTGTTTAAAAAGCCGAATCCTCCAAGTAGATAATAAATAAAGATAGGTGTATATATCTATATCATTTCAGACTCGTTCACATTGGTGAAGTTTGTGACGTCAAACCTAAAGTTTGGATCTTGTTTTGGATTTGGAGACCTTAAATTCTGAAGTGTGAATGGAGTCATTACATAATATGCGGCCAAAGTCATTAAATCTAAAGTATAAACCATAAATCTAAACCTAATTTTCATTTGTGAATGTACTTTTAAATGTTAGTAAATTTCTCGACTGTGGTCTGTAGTGTTACCAATTATTCGAAATCTCAGTCATACAGCATTTATTATTTTAAAACCGACGTTTAGGTTTACTCTTATACCTTCTTCAGAGGAAGATCAAATACCTATTCATAAAAGGCGTAACACTGAAGTAAGTTCATGACTACATGAAAAATAATTTGGGATACTTTTTTCTTCATACGCAGTGGTAAAAAATGGACAAC